>JBAJHW010000003.1:231729414-232064414 GCA_037013535.1 Intellagama lesueurii
CCAGATGGCAGAGAGTAGTGGGAGCATCCCCTTGTCTTTAAACAGTAATGTGAGAAGCTGACATTTCGCTTATCAAAAGGTTCTCTGAAATCTACTGATCTGTGAGCCTTGTGCTTGAACTGTGTTTATCTTCAGCTGGTGATGTGTCCATCTTTGAATCTTATGCTTTTTAAAAAAACACAAACCTTTTAAACTATGTGTGAGATATATTCAAGGCTCTTATGAAAGGTATGTGTGACCTGTCAGGACAAAAAAAAATCTGCTTTGCAGCCAGCAAGAAGCTCTGAGAGGCTATAGAGAGAAAACGTTTGGTTTTCTTTCCTTGAAAACAGATCTAAAATTGGCTGTCTCCAGAAATGGTTTTACCATTAGGGAAAATGAGACAGTGACCTCTGGTACCAAATGCCAGGAGGTAGCAGTCCAATGTTGGAGGAAGGAGTTGTGTACTAGGCATCTACCTGAACCCCCCCCAAGCTAATGTTTTTTGTTTTGTTTTTGGCCATGGCCCTTTTAAGAGCCCTTTTCGGGTTTCAGGGCCCCCTGTCAAAAAAGGAAAGCCTTTGGCTGTGTGCAAACAAGGATACCACACCAACAAATACATCTGTGTCCCCCTTGAAATGTGCCAAGACTATATGACCTCTGTTGTGAATGGCTGTGCTAGAGGATGATGTCCCATGATCTATCACCAAAGCTGAAAAAGTTTCAACAGCTTCCACATATGAAATGGGGGCACACTATTTTGCTCTTTGCCTCAGGAAGCAAAATGTCTTAGCTCTGCTCTTTACTGCATAATACTATTGCCCAAATCGACTCTGTTTTCGTTGGCTCTTGGTGCAGTTTACTGTTTCATTATATCAAATATGTCCCTCCTAGAAAGTCATTTACAGGTTATTTGAACTTCAAGGGACAGATTTAAAAGAGAACCTGGCAAAACAGCTGTTCTAACACCATCAGCTTACATTCACTACAAACCCACAAAAGCCGGACAAGAGACAAACAATTATATTAAAGAGGGTGAGGAAAAGTTACTTTAAAAAACAGGGTGCTTTCTGTGATGCCTATGCATATTCAGCTTTTCCTACTTTTATTCTGAATCATACAAACTTCACAGGGATTTGAAACAATCTAAAACACTGTGGGGCTTGATTGGAATGATACATTCTATGAACTTTTGAAAATCAGACATATTGGATATGTTGTTTGCATCTTTTTGATCTTGCATTGTATGCTTGCTGTGCTAGTGTTCTTAGTTTCACAATGGAAAAATACACATGTTTTGTGCAAAGACATTATGTAGATATTGCAGAAGTCTCAGAAAATTACTCTTTCTCAACAAATAAGCTGTGTCAACATGTTTTATTTAGAATGAATGATTTTACAAAATGGGCTGTCTTCAATGCTTCACCTTCCTGATTCAGAAGCAGAGGATGATCTCATACAGAGGAAGGAAGCGAGTGTGGAAGAAGGATGCCATGCCCCAACAGTCAGTGTTGTTCCAGAAGCTTCCTCAAGCAGTGCAATCAAAAGGGAAGTGTCAAAGAATGAAGAGAGTGCAGTAGATATGAGGCCCATTTTCCCCAACAGGGAGGCACAGACTGAAAAGTTTAGAGCTAAAGGACAACCAGCATTTCAAGGATCTGTGAGTGCTAATTAGAAACAGCTTGACACCATGGAAAAGTTGGCTGGGAGCTATAAATTCTGTGTGTGTTGCCAGCAGAGTCTTTGTGAGAGGCAAATGATGTTCCCTCTTCACCTGCTATTCTGTGCTCCCTGTCTAGATTCCTGGGACCTTTGATAATTCGATTACTGCTGACCTTATCTAATTCCTGTTATGAAGGTGACTGATCTATTCAGACTTATGCAATTGCTAGACCCAAAGACCATACTGACCTCCTCCATTGTGAATACGGATTGGCTCAACATGAGAAACTTGCTGACTCAAACAAAACACTCTCTAGAAATTGCTAGCCCATGTAAAATCATTGACTGATGTTAGATTTCTCACCTCCAGTTCAAGAACAAGATGAGGAGCACTTTTTTCCTTCATTGAGATTCTCACAATTTGGACAAAATATCTCTGCGTAAAATGAGTTTCTTTCTCCCTTTTGAAACAAAGCACATAATTTATTTATTTATTTTATTTATTACATTTACACCCCGCCCATTTAGACCACGTCTACTCTGGGTGGCTTACAATAGAAATAGCAAAAAGCAATTAAAAGCGGCAATTTAAAACAATAATAATAATATCATTCAAGATGGAAAGGTAAAGATCAAAATAGAAAAATAAGGACGGAAAAATAAAAATAGTAAAGATCAAGTAGTGACGGGAGGGAAGGCCTGCCTAAAGAGCCAGGTCTTAAGTTGGCTCTTAAAAACACCCAGCAAGGGAGCCAGGCGGATCTCTGATGGAAGACTGTTCCCGAGTCGAGGGGCCACTGCCGAGAAGGCCCGGTTTCTAGTTCTTTCTTTCCAGACCTCCCTCGGGGTTAGGCCCCTCAGCCGTCTTTCCTGGCTACAACGAGTGATTCGAGTAGATCTAGGTGGGAGAAGGCGTTCCGCTAGGTATCGAGGTCCTAAACCGTTTAGGGTTTTATATGTCATCATTAACACTTTGAAATCAATGCGGAAATGAACGGGCAGCCAATGCAAGGCAGCCAGAGTGGGAGAAATATGTTGATGTTTTCTCATCCCACTAAGAAGTCTGGCCGCCGCATTCTGCACCATTTGAAGCTTCCGCATCAATCTCAAAGGTAGCCCCACGTAGAGCACATTGCAGTGGTCTAATCTCGAGATTACAAGCGCATGGAACAAAGTGGTGAGCGCCCCACCATCAAGATAGGGACGCAGCTGGGCAATCCGCCACAGATGAAAGTAGGCGGAGCGGACCACTGACGCCACCTGGGTTTCCATGGTGAGCGCCAGATCCAGATGGACCCCCAAGCTGCAAACCTCACTCTTCGCGGTGAGAGTCACCCCCCCAAAAAGAGAGGGAGTTTCCCAAACCACCAATGGAGGGGCTGCCCACCCTCAGGACCTCCGTCTTGTCCGGGTTCAGCCTCAGCCCATTCACCTGCATCCATTGCAGTACAGCCTCCAGACAGCGCTGAAGGGACAGAACGGCATCCACTACAGTTGGTGAAAAGGAGATGTAGAGCTGAGTGTCATCAGCATACTGATGGCACGATGCCCCACACCCCCTGATGACTCCACCCAGCGGCCTCATATAGATATTAAACAGCATTGGGGAGATAATCGAGCCCTGTGGAACCCCACAATTGAGGCTCCATGGGGCCGAAACACTCTCCCCAAGCTGTACTCTCTGAGGGCGGTCCTCCAAGAAGGATCGGAGCCAGGCAAGCACCAGCCCACCGATTCCCAACTCGGAGAGCCTCCCCAGGAGGATACCGTGGTCGGCGGTATCGAAGGTGGCTGAGATATCGAGGAAGACCAACAGAGACATTTTGCCCCCATCAGCCTCCCTCAACAGGTCATCCAACAGTGCGACCAGTGCCGTTTCTGTGCCATGGCGCGGCCTGAAATCCGACTGGAACGGATCCAGGGCATTAGTTTCATCCAAAAGAGCCTGAAGCTGGTCAGCCACCACCCTCTCCACCACTTTACTAAGGAAAGAAACATTGGCGACGGGCCTATAATTGCCAATGTCGTCCGCCGCCAAACTTGGTTTCTTCCTAATGGGCCTAATGAGTGTCTCCTTGAGGGCAAGGGGAACCCTGCCTTCAAGGAGAGACCCATTAATTATTGCTGTGGCCCATTCAATTGTTATAGGCCTGGCTGCTTTGATTAGCCAGGCCGGGCAAGGGTCAAGAGAGGAAGTGGTGGCCCGATAGCGATCAAGCACTTTGTCCACCATATCTGGCGTCACAGGCTGAAAGAATTCAAGTCTCACTGGACAAGGCAGAGCGCTGGACATCTCTGCTCGATCCACTGTATTCAAAAAAGGAGAGAGCTCCCAGAGGATGGCCTCCACTTTAGATTTTAAAAATGCTGCAAATTGGTCATGTGAAATACTAGTAGGAGGCCCATCACTTAGACCAATTCCGGATAGATCATGAACAATACGGAAAAGTTCCGCCTGCTGATTTGAAGCTTCGCTTATCCGGTTAGCGAAGTGCGCTCGACTAGCAGCCCTCACCTTAGCAAGGTAATGGTTAGTCACGATCCTGACAGCTTTCCGATTATAATCCGTCGGGTCCCGTCTCCAATTGCACTCTAGCCTTCTCCTGTTTTGCTTCATAGCTCGCAGCTCCTGGTTAAACCAGGACGCAGGCCGAGCTCTGCACCAGAGAGGGCGTTTAGGAGCAATCGTGTCTACCTATCCGGATGAGGCCACCACCTCATCCCTTGACCCTTGCCCGGATGAGGCCACCACCTCATCCCTTGACCCTTGCCCGGCCTGGCTAATCAAAGCAGCCAGGCCTATAACAACTGAATGGGCCACAGCAATAATTAATGGGTCTTTCCTTGAGGGCAGGGTACCTCCTGCCCTCAAGGAGGCACTCATTAGGCCCATAAGGAAGAAACCTAGTTTGGCGGCGGACGAAATTGGCAATTATAGGCCCGTCGCCAATGTTTCTTTCATCAGCAAAGTGGTGGAGAGGGTGGTGGCCGATCAGCTTCAGGCTCATTTGGATGAAACAAATGCCCTGGATCCATTCCAGTCGGGTTTCAGGCCGCGCCATGGTACAGAAACGGCATTGGTTTCCCTGTATGATGACCTACTGAGGGAGGCTGACAGGGGTAAAACATCTCTGTTGGTCCTCCTCGATATCTCGGCGGCCTTTGATACCGTCGACCACGGTATCCTCTTGAGGAGGCTCTCCAAGTTGGGAATTGGTGGCCTGGCATTTGCCTGGCTCCGATCCTTCCTCAGGGACCATCCTCAGAGAGTACAGCTTGGGGAGAGGGTATCAGCCCCGTGGAGCCTCAATTGTGGGGTTACGCAGGGTTCGATCATCTCCCCAATGCTGTTTAATATCTACATGAGGCCGCTGGGCGGGGTCATCAGGGGGTGTGGGGCATCGTGCCATCAGTACGCTGATGACACTCAGCTCTACATCTCCTTTTCACCAACTGCAGTGGATGCCGTTCTGTCCCTTCAGTGCTGCTTGGAGTCTGTGCTGCAATGGATGCAGGAAAATGGGCTAAGGCTGAACCCGGACAAGACGGAGGTCCTGAGGGTGGGTGGCCCCACCATCAGCGGTCTGGGAAACTCTCTCTCATTTGGGGGGGTGACTCTTACCGCAAAGAGTGAGGTTCGCAGCTTGGGGATCCATCTGGACCTGGCGCTCACCATGGAAACTCAGGTGGCGTCAGTGGTCTGTACCACCTTTTTTCATCTTTGGCGGATAGCCCAGCTGCGTCCCTATCTTGATGTTGGGGCGCTCACTACCTTGGTACATGCGCTTGTAATCTCGAGATTAGACCACTGTAATGCGCTCTACGTGGGGCTACCTTTGAGATTGATGCGGAAGCTTCAAATGGTGCAGAATGCGGCGGCCAGACTCCTTAGTGGAGTGAGAAAATATCATCATATCTCCCCCACTCTGGCCGCTTTGCATTGGCTGCCCATTCGGTTCCGTGTTGACTTCAAAGTTTTAATGCTTATGTACAAAGCCCTAAACGGTTTAGGGCCTCGATACTAGGCGGAACGCCTACTCCCACCAAAATCTACCCGTATCACTCGATCGAGTCAGGAGGTGAGGCTGAGGAGCCTGACGCCGAGGGAGGTCCGGAAGGAAAAAACAAGAAACCGGGCCTTCTCGGCGGTAGCTCCTCGCCTCTGGAATAATCTCCCTCTGGAGATCCGTGCGGCCCCTTCGCTGGGCATCTTTAAAAACCAACTGAAAACATGGATGTTTAGGCAGGCCTTCCCTTCAGCTATTATTTGATTTATTTTTATTTTTTATTTTTATTTTTTTTCTCTTTCCATCTTGAATAACTCTACTATTGATGTATAAATGTTGTTATATTTTATATTATTATTATATATGTTGGAAGCCACCCAGAGTAGTCAATTGACTAGATGGACGGGGTATAAATGCAATAAAATAAATAAATAAATAAATACAGCCCTGGTGGTGGCAGCAAGCCAGCCATAAACCAGAGCCTCAACAGGAGCGCCAGACAGATCAGCTGGAATCCCTCTCATGGAATCCTGGAATCCTAAAGGATCCAGTAGCCTTCGAGGGCGGACCATTAAAATAGGTCCATGCTCCCTGCGGGGAGGGAGAGCCACTGAGAGGTTACATTTTATTAGGTGGTGATCCGACCATGACAAGGGAACTGACACAAGGTCAGATACCATCAGACCACACTCGCTCCGCTTAGTGGAAAACACCAGGTCTAGCATGTGACCACCCACGTGGGTGGGGCCGTTAACATGTTGGGACATGTCCAAGGAAGCCATGGTTTCCAAGAACTCAAGAGCTGGACCAGAAATCTCTGCCTCCGCATGGATGTTGAAATCACCCAAGACCAAAAGCCTTGGGGATTCCAACAGTGCTGCGGAGACAAAGTCCGTCAGCTCCGGTAAGGAAATGGCTGGGTCGCGGGGAACGCGGTAACCCAGCAAGATCCCAATACCATCCCTGGCCCCAATCGACACATGGAGGGCCTCCAGACCCGGCTTCACCACCGTAGAGTGCCTAATAACCTCCAGAGTATTTCTATAAACAATGGCTACTTTCCCCCCCCCCGCCCTTCCAGTCTACCCTGGTGCTGGACAGCATAACTGGGAGGACAGGCAAGGGTCAAGGGAACACCCCCTTCCCCTCTCATCCACGTTTCAGTTATGCATGCCAGGTCTGCGTCCTCCTCCAGAATAAGGTCTTGAATAATCTGGGATTTATTGGACACAGACCTGGCGTTCAACAGCACCAGATTTAGAGTGGAGGGCCGGCTGGTCTGACTACCTCGAGACTGGCGGTTGGTCACAGTGCCAGAACAGTGAACAGCCTTCAGGCATGTGTTCACCGTTCTTCTAAAACGAGTGGGAACTGTGCCATCGCCGTATCTCCCTCTACCCGTAATCACTCGGATGTTCAAAGAACCCCCGCTGGGGGGGGGCAAGCCTTCCACTCCATGTCAAAGAAAAGAGAAAAAACAAAAAATGCATCAAATTAATACAGTTAAACAATACAGTAATAAAATTAACAAAATTAATCCAAACATAAAGTAATAATACACTTTTAAATTAAACAATTATCAATTATCAAATTAAGCAATTTAAATAAAACTTTAAGTATGAAAGTGTACATTTGTTTCAAATAATAAGTGAGGCAAAAGAAACAAAATAAAGTAAAGTAAAATAAAATAAAATAAATAAAATGAGACAAAAATAAAATAAAAATAAAAGATATAAAGAAAATAAACCCAAAATCCCCCACACACACACACTGTCGGTCCTCTCCCGTTGCACTCTGGCTGTAGATCTTATTCTTCCCAAAAAGGTTGTTGGAATTAAGTTTAAGTTTATGGGAGCAGAGGTTGCAAGCAAAGCACTCAAAAGCAAAGCATGGTCCAATAATAAAAGGAGGGGTGGAAATAGCAGGAGAATTGATAGTACAAATGGCGGTACCATTGCCATTCTCCATGGTGGGAGGACAGATGAAGAATCCTCACTGAGCATACCAGGAGAAGAGGCAGGGGAAGTAGTTTCTATGGCAATTGAGACTGATGGAATCACCAAACTCCGAGCAAGCATTCCGGAGTTTTCCACAAGCAAACTCTGAGCAAGCACTCCGTCTGAACTACCAACAAAGTAACTAGCAGAGTCCCACAACGAGCCTCCCAGCTCCAAACGGGGCCCCGCAACGAGTCTCCCAGCTCCCAACTCCTAGCAAAGTCCCTCTACGAGCCTCTCAGCTCCAAGACTCCTCTCAGCACTTCTCAGTCCCTCAGCACCGGGCTCACCAGGCTTTGCAGGGGAACTCCTCCGAGCTTTTCCTGCGAGCCTTTCCAATCTTTCCGGCGGGTTTTTCCAGCGAGTTTTCTGAGCCGGCGAGTTCTTCCGAGCCACGCCGCGCTGGGCCAAGTCTCTCGAACCCCCCGCGCAGGCTCACCAAGCTCTGTGGAACCCTGTGGAGTCAGGCTCTTCCAAACCCCGCAGCGCGGGTGTCTTCTGAGCGTCACGAAACCAGGCTCCAGCCGAACTTCACAACGCCGGACTCCGTCTCGCAGCACCAGTCGCGCCAAGCAACTTCTCCTCCCATTCTCCAAACCGCCTCAAACAGCCTTCAGCCAGCTTCCAAACGGTCCAGCAACCAACAGAGTATTCACCAAATGAGGGAGAACAGTTCAGAAGGTGAAAAAACAAAATAACAAAGAAAAAAAAGAAAAGAAAAAACAGACCGAAGCGGCGGGGAAACGCTCCCAACCAGCTACCGGTCCACCATCTTGAATCAACATAGTGAAGAGATGCAAGGAGCTGACACAGTGCTTTTAATTTTTAAAAGTTTGTGGAAGAAGATAGCAGTTAGTGTAGCTTTGCACAATTTGCACAAAAATAATTCTTTCTCCTACAAGACTTCATGTTGATTCCATCAAAAATATCTTGCAGTATTTTTTCTAGGGCAAGGAGATAAATTTTGTGGTGTCTTATTCTTGTATGGAAGGATGAGACATTCAAAGATTAACATCCCAGTCCTGTTATTGGAGGTGATAATGTGCTGAGACTTTAATTAGCTGTAATTATATATTCATTACATTTATGTCCCATGTCCTTCCAATGACCTACATGGCTCCTGTTGTCACCTACTTTAGCTTCACAACAGTCCTGTGTGGTAGGTGAGAGAACTGAGAGTCAATCACCTAGGGTCATAAAGTGTGTTTCAGGTCTGGAGATTTATTCCTGATCTCTCTTCAACCATCTCGGTTCTCTGAGTAAAATAAACTGTAGACTGCCTCACTCCATTAAAAGAAAAAAGAACCCATAAGTATATTCTATACATACATTTATATATGTTACAGAACTGTATCACTTGGTAGGATTTTCTCCATTATCTGGAACAAGGAGATGTTTGGAAGTCTGCAAGAGAAACACATAGTACTCTGGGGAGCACATTTCATTTGATTGCATGGAAAAAGAAATATCTAATACTCAGATAACTTTGAAAAATAATCTTAGTCTTTTTTCTTTGTTATGATTGCTGGGTATTCTGTAGAAGAAAACAATTCAGAATGTTCTGAACTGATTGCCTCTAAGCCATCTATTTTAAGTCTGGAAAAAAGACAAAGTTTGTTTCCAATTAACACTCATAGATCCTCAAAATGCTGTGTGTCCTTTTGCTCTAATCTTTTCAGTCTGTTTCTCTCCCTAAGAAAAATGGGCCTCACATCTACTGTACTCTCTTCATCCTCTGTCAGTTCCCTTTTGATTGCTCTGCTTGGGAAAGCTTCTGGAAGAATGCTGATTGTTAGGGTACTGACCTTCCCCTTCTGCACTGGCATCCCCAGCTGCACAATGTCTTCTATGCAGGAGTGTTCTATCCACAATCAATTACAGAAAACTCTTTTAAAATTAGTATTAAAATAAAAATATAGCATTTAGAAGATCCAGAACCAGTAGAGTATTATTTTGCAGGCATACTCAAAGTCACATTCTATTCTATAGGGATTACTTCTGGATAAGTAAGTATTTCAGCCTTACTTTCTGAGGTGGATGGCAGAGGTGCCATCTTCTTACAATTAAGCTTGGCTGCTAGCAATTTTGATGACAGGTTCATAACAAGGATTTAGGGATCAGCCTAATGTCCAACAGGCCTGGAACACTGAAGGTTGCAGGGTTTTCTTTCTTTTTAAATTCATTTTTTTTTCTCAGAAGGAGAGAAGAATAATTTATTTCTTTGCAGGGCATAGGATATGAGCAAGAGACAAAGGAATCAAACACTGCACAGAAAATATTAGAAGAAAAGCTGGAAATTCATTTAGCTGTCAGAATATAGACAGTAGCTCCCACATGTCTAGTTTGGCATGACAGCACATCGTCTCTTAAGTGCAAGAAACATTCGAAACAAAATGTAGGGATCATTTTCCTATGGAGATTCTCACAAACACTGTACAAAGCCAGTGGTCTAATGCTAACTACCATGGAACAGGAGCCTCCAGGAAGACAACTTGTGGAAGCCGGGACAAAGGAAGTCTCTGTCTTCTTGATTGTTTCTCACTGGTACCTTTGTTTATTTATGTTGACTTGTTGTGGAGCTGGTCAAAGGTTTTTGGATTTTGGAAGCAAAGGATGGTGCCTTCCTGCTGTTCCATGTATAAAAGCCAATGTATCAGTGCAAAGATAATAACCTAAAAGCATCAAACTAGCTTAGGAAATGGAGAGCAACAGTCACATACTATGGACTGGACTTTTGGAGAAACGGTCCAACTGTTGGCAGAAAGATGCAGGTGCTGGCTTAGCATTGGGATGGATCCAGTGCATCAAAAGACCCGCCTGCCTCTCAATGCTGCTCCACTCATCAGTGGTTCACTGAGGGTAATCCACATGAGGTGACAGAACAGGGAGGCCGTGCAGGTGTACACCACTCAGTGATTCCCTGCCTCCTAGTGGGTTTATGGCCCATGAGCTAGGACAAAACCGCCCTGTCCCTGGCTCCTCTTAGGGGGATCCCTTTATTTCCTGGGGCTGCAGAACCTGCCCGCAGGTCGTTAACACTGCCTGGATCCACCCCAATGCCCCCAAACCACCAGAGAAAGTTTTGCCATAAAATTGTGCAAGTAGCAAAACTCAATCAATTCAATTTAGGCATCCTTCAGTCTCGAAAGACTATGGTAACGTGCTCTGTATGGAGGACTTGGAACAGCGTCTAGTGTGGCTGAGAAGGCCAATTCGAGAGTGACAATCCCTTCCACACTGAAGACAAATACAATCTGTCCCCTGTCCAGCTCCCTGATTTTGCTACTTCCGAGACTGCCTCTTTGCCTCGGTCTGCTGGACAAGGGTCTCTTCAAAATGGGAGAGGCCGTGATGCAACGCCTGCCTCCAAGCTGAACGCTCAGATGTCAGGGTTTCCCATCTGTTGAGGTCCATTCCTAAGGCCTTCAGATCCCGCTTGCAGATGTCCTTGTATCGCAGCTGTGGTCTCCCTCTGGGGCGATTTCCCTGCACTAATTCTCCATACAGGAGATCTTTTGGAATCCGACCATCAGCCATTCTCACGACATGCCCAAGCCAACGTAGACGTCGCTGTTTCAGTAATGTATACATGCTAAAGATTCCAGCTCATTCTAGGACTACTCTATTTGGAACTTTGTCCTGCCAGGTGATACCAAAAATGCGTCGGAGGCAACGCATATGGAAGGTGTTCAGCTTCCTCTCCTGCCGTGCACAAAGGGTCCAGGACTCACTGCAGTACAGGAGTGTGCTCAGGACGCAGGCTCTATAGACCTGGATCTTGGTATATGTCGTCAGCTTCTTATTGAGCCATACTCTCTTCGTGAGTCTAGAGAACATGGTAGCTGCTTTGCCAATGCATTTATCCAGCTCAACATCTAGAGAGAGAGTGTCAGAGATCGTTGAGCCAAGGTACACAAAGTCATGAACAACCTCCAATTCTTGTGTGGAGATGGTAATGCAAAGATGCAAAGACCATAATAACAACAAAACTCCAGCAAGCATTGGCCATTTTCGTTCATCTTTCCAATGCCAAAACGGCCTAGACAAGTGGGCCAAGAATTGTGATCAGCACCAACTCTAGCGTTAAAGTCTCCGAGAATGAACAGTGCCTCTCTTTCAGGGACTTTTTTGATAGTAGCTGCCAGATCGTCGTAGAATTTATCTTTCACTTCTGTAGTGGATGACAGTGTTGGTGCATATGCACTACTATAATTTTAAAAGTAGCAAAACTATAATTTTAAAAATTGTCCCATACCTGTTTACCACCAACAGCATAAATACACCAATTATGTGGGGAAAGAGAGGGGAAGTTGCCAAGCCCCGAACTGGTTGGGGAGCCACTGTGGCTTCTGTTTTATGCTGAAGGGGTGGACCAGAGTGAAAACCTCCTCCTTCTGGTGCATATGCCAAGGCCCAATGTTTGAAATTTGCAGCTGACCAATGGGAGTCTGCCATGTCAGCTGTGTCCTCCCATCGGCCCCTGTGCCCAGCCAGGCACAATAAAGTTGTCTGGGCTGCCATTCCATCAGCAATGAGGAGGCCTAGTAAGTTGGGCCCCCTTAATAAGCAGGGACATTCTGAAAACCACAAAGCATTGTGTTTTGTTGTGTTTTAACGAGACAAACAATTTTTAAAAAAACAATCTTGTATCCCAAAGCTTTATTGTGTCATGAAATTTACAGTTCAGAGGGAGTGGAGAGAGAGAGAAGTGTTATTTGATTATTTTTTGCCAGAAGCTGCAATTCCATCTCCGGTTCCAAAAATTAAATTTCTGTTACCAAAGAGGTGTTTATGACAAGATTCACAAGTGCCCATGATAGTTTTATGTTACCTGTAGTGTTACAAGATTTTTGTCTAAAGTTCAGCCGAACTGAAAATGATATGAATGACAGTAAATCCTCATCCATGGCAAGCTTGTTTCAAGAATGTATAATATTCTCCCTTGCAGCCTGCCCTCCCCCTGCCATAAAGTACTGATCAAAAAGAACCACTGAAACAATTTTATTCTTGGTCTTTTCTTTCTTTCTTTTTTTAAGTTTTAGGTTATGTTAATCATTACCTTTAAAAAAGCCTGTTGCAAATGAAATACAAAAGATGTCAATTATTCAGTCTTCAGAGAAAACTCTTTATGAGGAATGTAAATGACTTACCCCGAGTTTGATGGAGAAAGAATCTAAGACACTGGAAGGTGGTGACAGAGCTGTCAGAGGGGGAGTAGATCATAGATTGACAGCCACAAATGAAAAAATAATTTGGGGGGTTAGAAATAAGTCAGAGGAAATTTTGCAATAAAGACTTTGTGGAATACTTTCACAGAAGAGATTCTTCTCTTCCAAACTTAGGTGCATAAATATGACTTACTAAGCTGACATTCTACCACACTTCGGCTGTTCTTCAATGGGCAGAACTTTAGGGAGTCTGACATGTTTTGGTCATCTTGTCGAAGTTGCTTTGAAACACTCCACTTTGGAATTATTCCATTTTTAAAACAGCTCAGCTGAATAACTAGATTATTTTTCACCTTTGCATTTGTAGCCGTAATGCCTGTGTAGAGTTGTGTAATGGTTATAAGCAAGTGCTGATGTTAGTGGTTAGTCTTTTTGGCTATAGCCAAGGTTAAAAAACTTCCACTGAGCTATGAATTGCACTGATTGACTTTGTGCTCCCAATGTCATTGTATTCACTCACTAAGATAATGTGGGTAAACCATTGTGAGTGTTTTTAGGTCAGTAGTGAGAACATTCAGATGCTTATCTGGCCCATATTATTTTTCTGAGGTAAAGGATAAAATAGTGCCACTTCCCATTCTAAGTAAGACCAGCCCTGGCTTCATATCATGATTGATATGAAGTTAGTGAATTTTACTTCAGTACTAACAATGGATTTGACCAAACTCCAGGAGGCAGTGGAAGACAGGAGGGCCTGGCGTGCTCTGGTCCATGGGGTCACGAAGAGTCGGACACGACTTAATGACTAAACAACAACAAACAACAACAACTAACAATGGAACAGTGTCCTTCAAAATACCTGAGGACAGCAGAAAAGTTTAGAAGGGCCAGGACTAGCCACGTGGTGTACACAGCTCTGTTCTCTGATAAAGGGAAACAAAAAAAGTCAAGGGGATAGCACTACTGGCCCTTCCAGATTCATCACATGAGGTGGCTGCCTCACTCTGTCTGATGTTAGAGTCAATTCTTAAGTACGTCCATTTCCCCCCTTCATCTGGTTATAAGTCACAAGCATGCATTAAAGATATATATTAATTTGGAAAATGTACGTTTTATGCTACTTTGCATTGGAAGAAAATGTTTTCACAGGCTATAAATGATTTTGAATGTTAAAAGAAAAAGCTGGCTTTGTATCTTAATAAAGAAGACATTTCAAAACTGTCTTTGGTCTTAAACAAGTTCTAAAATGTACTATATAATAAACTATTGCTGGTAGGAGCTGTTCTAAGGCAATAATTTAAAAGACAAGAAGCAGCAAGCTGGCAATGTAGTGTGTGGTTTATAATTCAAGGATGATGTGCAGGCATATTTTTATTTCCCTCTCAAATGTAAATGCAGTTGTCAGATAGCACAAAGTAAATTTCTTGGTTCTTCTGGGAGGAGAATGTCATGGGCGCCCTTGGAATATATTTTAAAATAACACCCCATAGAAGCAGGCACAAGATTCTAACTCAGCAAGATCATTGAAGGGAAATAAAACAGTTTATTTTCATGACTACACTTTTGCTTAATCTTATCTCTAGTAACATCCATCTCATTCAACATCCATCTCATTCAGAGGCAAGCTAAGGATTGTAAAATATTTTCCACGTTTGAAATTCCATATAAAACAATAATGCCGGAGTTCTCAAAGTATGATGCAATGCTCCCAGAGAAGAAAACACAGCCTCACGCTTCTATGGCTATGTTGGTCTGAAATAGTGTTGCTAAATTATTCAGTGGAACTTGGCGGCTTGATCATACTTACACCTGTGATTCGTCAGCTGCATTGGCTCCCAGTTCATTTCCAGGCCCACTTTAAACTCCTGTTCTTTAAAACAGAAAAAAGTTGTATCAGCTTTGAGAGCCTGTGGGGTATAGTGGTTAGAAAGGTAGACCAGGGGAGCTCGGTTCAAATCCTTAAACTCACAGGATGATCCTGGACCAGTCATACACTCTCATCTTGACGTACCCAGACAGGGTTCTTGTGAAGGTAACGTGGGCAAGAGAAAAGCCGTATGTACTGCTTTGAGCAAACTGGAGAAAAGACTGTAATAAATACTAATACTAATACATCTAGCTAATACTAATGCATCTAATATTAGATCAGTTAGTTGGAACAACTCACTATGGAGTAAAGATGGGGAACAAACTGGAAAAATGGCACTTTGTTTCAATTCTTGATTCATCAAGGTAGATGAATCATAAGTAACAAACTTATGAATTTTTTTCTGATGAACTGATGATTTGCTGATTCATTTTGCCTTTAAATCCCTATAAAACAGCCCCTCAGGCACCTTGTTGTTGTTTAGTCGTTAAGTCGTGTCCGACTCTTCATGACCCCATGGACCAGAGCACGCCAGGCCCTCCTGTCTTCCACTGCTTCCCGGAGTTTGGTCAAATTCATGTTGGTAGCTTCGATGACACTGTCCATCCATCTCATCCTCTGTCGTCCCCTTCTCCTCTTGCCTTCACACTTTCCCAACATCAGGGTCTTTTCCAGGGAGTCTTCTCTTCTCATGAGATGGCCAAAGTATTAGAGCCTCAGCTTCAGGATCTGTCCTTCCAGTGAGCACTCAGGGTTGATTTCCTGCAGAATGCATAGGTTTGTTCTCCTTGCAGTCCAGGGGACTCTCAAGAGTCTCCTCCAGCACCACAATTCAAAAGCATCAATTCTTCGGCGGTCAGCCTTCTTTATGGTCCAGCTCTCACTTCCATACATGGCTACTGGAAAAACCATAGTTTTGACAATGTGAACCTTTGTCGGCACCTAGAGACACCAAAATCACAGAGAAGCGTCCCCTGACTCTCCTATACAATCCTTCCATGCTTGATGAAGATTGAGCTTTGTACATCCGAGTTATACACCCACAAAGTGAGTCCCTCAGGAAAGTGTCCTTTAACAGTTGGCTTGGGGAAAACCCAATCTTCATCAAACTTGGAGGGACTGTAGAGGGGCATAAGGGGAAGCTTCTCTGTGATTTTGGTGTCTCTAGGTGCCTGGGGGAACTTTCCTGGGAGGGCCTCCTTGTGGGTGTATAACTTGGATGTCTGAAACCCAATCTTCACCACACTTGGAGGGATTATAGAGGAGAGTCATGGGAAGCTTCTCTGTGATTTTGTATCTCTAGGTGCCTGGGAGGGGCATTTTATAGCCCAAAGAATCAATGAATCAAAAATCATTAAAAAATCATTGATTTGTATTCATTAGGGGCATAGATTCTGATGAATACAAATCAACGAATTAGTGATTTTGATTAATTTTGCAATTTGTTTTTAATTCATGCCCATCTCTACCATGGAGTCATTGGTTGGGAGTTCAACACGCTACTGTGTCTTGTAGAAGAGCCAGTCTGAGTGGTCTTGGGCAAACTACACAGTCCCAGAGCACACAGAATATTTTGAGTACTTCTGAGTACTCTGTACCCACAAAGAGTCATAATAAGTCAGAATTTTGATGGCACTTTAGTATTGTTATCACTGGTAGTTTTAAAGCCCTAAATCGCTTAGGACCAATTTACCAGAAAGGTCATCACCCTCCCAGCAGTATCTACTTGAATCCTAAGCTCTTCTTCTGAGGGGATCCCTTTGAATGGTGTGTGGTGGGGAACTAGTGGGAAATGGACCTTTTTGTTCAAATGGAATGACAGTTCAGTACAAGAACCAACCTTCTAGAAATGTGTAAAAGGTCTTGCAGAGGTTGAAAGTTATTTCAGTGTGTCAAAACATATTTTTCCATTGAGGATGAGAAAATTTGAGAACATTCTTATGATGGGAAAGGGTGTGAGTTGTCAGGCAGACACCCTCCTATGAAACAAAGTGACTCTCATGCTTTGAGTGGAGGTGTAGAGAAGGTGGATTGGAAATTCTTACCAAGAGAGCAGCTGATGGAGCTCTCCAGAACAGTCAACCATCAGTCTGACATCTTAGTCTCTCTGGTTGGCTCTTTGGAGAGCCTATTGGCCCGAGAAACTCCTGGCTGTCCAGGAAGATTCCCTTGTCTATAGTTCTAGGGCTCACAACAAGTATTGAGGGTTTCACTTCCAGCCCCCACTAGAAATTAGATATCAGGCAGGTTCTGGCAGTGAAATTTATGCCTCAAAGCTGATGGGCAGCAACAACTATGTATAGGGCACAATACTCTATGTCCTGCTACTTCAAACCGTGGGAGTAACTTTTACCATCATAGTTTTCAAGAGGAACTTAAAGGGATATGGAATAGGCTCATCTTGAACATTACTGTCTACACAGACCAACAAGAGGTCAAAGGCCCTCAACTAAAGTTGCATGTCTTCTTGCATTCTCCGAAGCATCAGTATTCATTCTGCCCCAAATAATTCAGAGTTATCTAGTCATTTATTGGACAAAATCATCTTGTGTAGCTACACGAACAGTGCAACTTTTGGAGACAAACTGCCTTTGGTTAAGAAATCACTGTAGACATTATCTGTTGCACGCTGAGTCAATACCAAACAACTAATTTTTACAATGATCTCTTAACCTAGGACAATCTGCCTCTCAAAGTTATGTTTTATGCATTACACTGGTATAATTAGGCAAGTGGCTTTTGGCCATTACTTGATTTATATCCCACCCTTTTCCCCTGCAGGACCCAAGACAGCTTAGTACAGTGGAACCTCTACTTATGAACGTCCCTAACTACGAACATTTCAACTTACGAACAGCTCCGTCCACAAAATGTTGCTTCTACTTGCGAACGTAGCTTCAACTTACGAACTGAGGAAAAAAAAGTGTTCTGTTTAAAAGGTGTTCCCTCCCTCCCTCCCTAAGTCATCTTAGGTTAAAAGAAAAAAAATTCTCCCCCTAGTGGTAGAGGACGGATTAACCGGCTTTGCATTAGTTCCTATGGGAACTAATGCTTCAACGTAAGAACGGCGCCTCTACATAAGAACAAAAAACAGCCGGAATGGATTAATCGGTTTTCAGTGCATTCCTATGGGAAATTTTGCTTCAACTTACAAACGTTTCAACTTAAGAACATCTTCTGGGACTGATTAAGTTCGTAAGTAGAGGTTCCACTGTACTATAGATGGGGGTATTCATATTCATATACGAATACAAATACTCCCGCACAGGTGGCGATAATGACGGTCCAGCCCCATGGGGCCAGACGGTCCACCCACAATTCCACCACTGCTGCGAGCTCCGGGATCCTGCCTATCACTCTGGAGCTCGCGATCGGCTCACCACTCCTGGGAGGAGGTGGGACGACAAGCCTCTCTGCCAGGTCGAAAAGTGGCTCACATATCACAATCTCCGGAGTGATAGGAAGGATCCCGGAGCTCGCGGTAGCAGCGGAATTTTTTATTTATTTATTTATTTATTTATTTATTTATTTATTTATTTATTTATTTATTTATTTATTTATTTATTTATTTATTTGTTTGTTTGTTTGTTTGTTTGTTTATACCCCGCCCATCTACTCTGTGAGTGGACCATCTACTCTGTGAATGGACCGTCCATGGGGCTGGACCCTCGTTATTGCCACCTGTGTGAGCTTATTCATACTCATATATGAATACTCCCATCTCTACTTAGTACATAAACTTGAAAAATAGATAACAGTTTTGAAAAACACAATCCATTACAGGATTAAAATAGTATTAAAACAAACAGTGGATTAACAGTTTGAAACCAATTAAAAACAGAAAAGATCTGTGCCACATTGTCATCTGAGATCTTGACCCTGGTTCATCCCAGTTTGTGGTACGTCAAGGTTGCCAAACCACGCACAACAAATTTCCTGCCTGTGAACCAAAGAACCACAAATTGGTTCATCGAGGCAGTCTAAAAAAGACAAGCTGGGTCCCCCCCCCCCCCCAGCCTGCCTCCACCACCTCGGCCTGCCATGAGGGAAACAGGCTGCTCTTTTCATAGATGGCGGCTGTGGCTTCCCTGCCCTGCTAAGGCAAGCTGCAGCTGCCATCTTTGCAAAGGGTAGCCCTTTTCCCTTTATGGCAGGTATCTCTTTGCTAAGCTGGCAGCAGAGGCCGGAAGGCAGAGTCTACGGCAGTGTAGACAGTGGTGGCAGGGTCGCAGCAGCCAAGGGAGGGAGGGGAAGGGGCAGGGGGCAAGCTTTGGGGGCAGGGGGCTGTGGGGGGGCTGTCTGCCTATGGTCCCACCAATTGGCTGTTTGGCGGACCCATAGGCAGAGTGCCTGTGGGGGATGAATAAAAATGGAGAAATATTCATCCCTTCATATTTGTAGGGGTCTCTGGAATTGACAAATATGAAAGGATGAATATTAAACAAATCAGCTATTTTTAGCAAATATCATAATTCATTTTTTTTGTCTCTACCCATAGAACTAACCTACAGGTGATGCATTTGAAAGGGATGACCCTGATATGCCAATTTTATTTCTTCCTTGTTTTATACACATTACCAGTATGTATAAGGGTTTCAGCATTTTATTAATCTCTTTTTTAAAAAAAAAACCCCGGAAACCTGCTTAAAATCTAAAAAATTGTCAAAGATAGGGGACATGCTAACACTCGGGTTCTAGAACATTGCTACTTCTTTAAAAGCACAGAAGATAATGTCTGTCGCTTTAGCTATTAAGTGCAGAAATGATGGTTCAGATTTTTCATTTGAATAGGTCCAGCAGTCATCTGACAATGAAAGTTTAATTTTAATGTGCATTTTCTCTGTTAATTAACTTTTTCTCTATATGAACTGTCTTCCTCACACTGTGAGATATATGGAAGGTAAATGAGTACAAAATGGTGGCTCTTTGTCTCTCCTGGAAAGGCAAACTGCTTTTTTGAATGAAATGTTTTTTCCCTGCCTGGTTCTACCCTCACACAGTATATTTTACCTATATGATTTTGTTGGACCTCCACAGTAGTTTCCTAGGCAAAATACTAAAGATACCAGTATGTGGGGAAGTGTGAGAGATGAAGAAGGTGGTTTGATTTTTGATTTTTTTCCCCCCCTTCATGTCACTGATGATGAAGGAAGTGCTCATTGTCCCTCTACATATCATCGAAGTAATAATTATAGCAAGAGGCATCCAGACCAAGAATGGGAGAAAAACTATTCAATCACTGCCCCTGCATTTCAATCGAAGCTCTACGCTGTAAAACAAGGCGTAAATCAGTTTAAGAACATAGCGCTCCATTCACTGCTTGGTAGTTTATGACTCCCAAATGACCTTCATCTATCTTCCTTAGCTGTAGAGGTGTATAATTGAACTAAAGAGAAGCTTGAATAATGAGTATTAGAACAGCAGCTCCACTGAACTTGCTTAATAGTAGAACAGGTTTGTACTCTGTCTTCCCCCACCCCATGAAATGTAACAAAATGCTCTAGCATGCTTCAGAATGACAGTTGCTTTTAGTTCATAACAAAATGGAAACCTTTTGCACCCTCTTTTGTGAGTTGCCTCCCGCCCAAAAAAAAAGTTATGAGAAAAGCAATTTGTTGATATATTTAAAAATCCTCCTCCCTCTCCTTTTCATCTTTGTAAGGATAAAACATAACTGGATCTCCAAATTGTGTTCTGTGATGAGTAGATTGTAAGAAATATTTAATGGAATTATTTAAATTCAATGACATCACTTAAATATGCTAAGAATGGTCTTTCCAAGATATATGGATAAATATGGATGTGTGGAAGCCCCCTGACCCACACTAAACTAAGGGCATGACCTGCTATGTACCACCTAGGAGACATTTTGGCCCATACATTATCCATTTCTGAATGTGTGTTTAAGAAAATCAAAAATTCTGCAAATAAGGAGAAAAACACAGATGGTTATGACCTGTGGCAGCTACACCACACCCTAATTATTCAAAGCTCACATAATAATAATCTTTCCACAGTCACTCACACACTAGTGTAAAACAAGAGAACAAAGAAAAAGAAGGATATTCCAGAACACAAAAAGACTACTTAAACAGCAAGACAAGCATTTCTTTTCACTCTACTGCAAAATGGTGGGAAGGGTGTAGATAGATAGATAGATAGATAGATAGATAGATAGATAGATAGATAGATAGATAGATAGATAGATAGATAGATAGATAGATAGATAGATAGATAGATAGATAGATAGATAGATAGATAGATAGATACTACTTGGTGGCCTCAGCCTGAACCCTCTCAAGCGATTCAGTGAGCAGAATGTCCAGGAAATATCTTGGGCTTATTGGGGGATTCAGTCATCACTTGCTTTCTCCTTTGGTGCCAGCAACTCAGTATACTATATCAGTTTTGATTTCCTCTTTCCTCAGTTCAAATTTCTTATAGTTTTTCTTTTAAATAAATGGGATTGTAGGACTGTTTGAAATTTTTCTTCACCTCTTGAGTGAACAATGGCTCCTTGCTTTGCCTTGAAGTCATGCCCAGATCAAACAAACAGCCCAATTCAGCCCATTTTTGCACACTTCTCTTATGACAGTTGCTGGAACCATCATATAGTTGTGGTTAATGATACACAAATGATGTTACATCTTCCAAAGAAAAGAAATGTGAAAACTTTATTTTTCTTTTGGTAACCTTTTAATTACAGAGGGGGAAATTTTGAGCAGTGTACGAATAGTCTATGCAAGATACATTTATGAGTAACAACTAATAGTATGCTGGAGCTGTCTTTTTAATAAACAAGCTTAAATGGCAACTCCCTCTTCTTTTTGAATGGTTATAGTTTCCTTACAGATTCATCTAGAACTGGATGGGAGAAACTGATCTGCTTTTTATACAGAGTCCAAAGTGTTATGCTGCTGTTGAATGTTTGCTTTTATGAAGTGACAAAAAAACTTACGTGAAGTTATTTAGTAAAGACTCTCATTTGTTAACATTGGCCAAAATCTTGTTGCTTAGCATAAACCACATCAGTTCAAATCACTGACAGTCTTTTCATGGATGGACTTTTGGTTTATTCCTTCCTGGTAAACAAAACATATATGCTGAAATTTTCGGGTGTAGGGCACATGCTGGCTTGGTGCATGTATATATACATCTCAACCCCTGAGTATCATGATAGGCATGATTTGTTTTCCAGGGAGGGATAGGCTGAAAATTATAATCTAGGTTACATAAACCTTGATTTTGCCCGTTATGTCCATATATTCCTATATTGTAAGACAAATTTCTGAAAGAGAGAGGAAAAACTCCATTGGTTTAAAGCTAAAAGTAATGGTTGAAGCTATACATAGTGAACAATGCAACAAAACAGTTTCTTGTGCAAACAAATTGTAATGATAATGAATTCTTGGCAGTGTAAAAGTATTGAATAACACATTTTATTTTTAAAAAGTAATAGTCTGAGTTCTGCAAATGGATAATCCATGACAGGTAGGTTCATGTCAACATTTGAAGCAGGATATGGGGATTGATGTAGAGCTAATTCTTAGTAATGGTTATAAAAATCCTGTGTCCCACTAGACAATTTCTGTGTCCGAATGGTGATACACGAATCACTGGGCAGAACCACTGATATAAAAGACTCATAACTAACTCAGCCATGAAACTTCAGCCTGAAAAAAAAGATTTGCTCTTATTTTGATAAGTCTCCAGGAAAAGAGACAGCTGGCCTTATAGGAAGCTTCATATGCATGGAATTCTAAGTGCCCTATGCATATCTGCTTAGAAAGAAGCCCTATGAAAATTCCATAGCTTTACTTCTAGGTAAAGGAACATAATATCCTTAGCTATCCCTAACTGACACACTGATGCTATGAAATGCTTTAAACTACAACAACAACATCAACAAACTCCATGCATATTCTAAATCAGGAACAGAGAAGCTTAGCAGTCTGAGTGATGTTGGACTCTAATTGTGATCACTCCCAGTCAGTATAGACAATGGTTAAAGATAATAGTTGTGTTCCAATTACATCTAGAAAATCATGGGTCTTCAACACAGAGAACATGAGGGGCAGAGAAAAGACAGTCTCTTGAGGATGTGTATCTTAGAGAAAGGAGAAGTTAATGGTCTGGGTGGCTGGAATATTCTGGTAGTCCTCTTCCCCAAAAGGTGGGGGAACTGTTCTCTAATTCCCATCTCTGCATTCATCCATGAAGCAGGTGGGTGGCTGAGGAAAGGGAATATTTTCAGAGTAGCGCAAGGCCTCACAGAGTCTGGAGAAATCCCTATTTCCACAGGGAGTTTGAAGTATGTTAAAGGAAACTGTGAAATACAGAACAGCAAGAGTTACAGTTCTCCCCCTCCCAGATACATATTGACTCCCTGACTTTAACGGAAGCGACCTGCTGCATCTGAAATACAGAATACGACTGTGCCACACACTGAAAAAAAAAATCTCATTATAAAGAAAGTAATAAAGGTTCTAACACTCCCTGGTGGGGACCTAAGCTCTAAATAGGAACATGAAGCCTGTCTAGGCAGAATAAGGTTAGAGACATCCATACCTTTTTTCAATTTCACACCTTCGTTACCTGCCTACACTGGTTAAAACACAGGTCTGATAATCCCCTTGCATTTGCTCTGACATGTGGCTGATGCTTGCAGTGGCGCATTGGCAGCAAATTCTTCTCAGAACTCCACTGCTGTAGCACCTGGAGGACTTGCCAGGAAGTAATAGAGAAATGAACTTAAAAGCTGTCACCTTCTTCAAGCTAACGTTGGCTAAAGGCTGCTACAAAGAAGGGACTGGTCACTCTATTACGCTTTTCCAAGATCATGTGCATAAATTACACTTCATTTTTCTTTGGTTGCTATGAATGCTAGATTTCTTGTGAAGCTGTTAGACACTGTGCCCTCTCTGTTTCTCCCCCTTTCTTTCTTTTTTTCTTTTTGAATTATTATGGTCTACCACCACCCCAACAGAACTGCAATTAAAAAACTGAATAAAAGTTGTCACAAGCAGTCCTTGGATAAGTGTTGTGACAGCTGGATATTTGCAAGTGTGCTAAGCCAAACACCACAGAAGCACAAAATCAGTTTTCCAATAATCTAGTAGTTCAATTACAATTCCTCTAATATTAGTAACAATGAAGTTGCATTGACAATCTGCCTTAGTCACAACTAAACCATATATGTGCCTAGAAAACCTTGGAAAGCATCCCCATAAATCAGAATCAACTTTACAGTATATTAATTACTGTTGTTAACCTACCCCATTGAGTTCCATAAGACTCTTCTTATGCTTTTTTAAGAAGGATTGGGAGCGTAGAAGTGCACCCTGATCTTATAAAAATCAGTTACAAAACTCCCATTAACTTCAAATGGAGCAGCACAGCAAAGGAAATTAATGTGCTAAACTTGTCCTTACTGCCAGATCCTCTGTACAGAGCTATTACTGAGGGTAAATGTATATAAGGTGTATATATGTCATATGTCTTCTCTTTTCTCTGTCTTGAACCACCTGTTTGAACATGAAACTTGAGATGTGACATCACTTTTCTATGTTCCACCACCTACTGGCAAGTGATATAAGGAAAGGGCAAATTAATGTGCAGTAAATTATGGAAAAAATGCTAAAGGTACCTTTATTAGATCTGACCAATCAAGATAGCTGAGTCTCCTCTCTTTCCTTTTAAAATCATGTCATAGAATGCCAAGCTTTCTTGAAGGAAACAGCTCATTTGGTTCCTTTCCAATTAGCATTGCAGTCCTGCAGAGACACAGAAAAAGTGTCAGTTGGCTTAGTGGATGATTTACACTGAGAAATAGAAAGAAGTATGTCTGTGGGTTTTCATGGAGCACTCAGTAGCTCTCAAAATCATGACATCTTTCTGAGATGACAAGCTGTCACAGAACTAAGCAAAGCTGTTTTATAGTAGTTCTGGTCCTAAGGATCTCAGGGGGTCTTGCTGGGGGACCGTTGCCCAATGGGGCTCCTCAGCACTCTATTTTGCTCTCTATGTGCTTTGATGCCTTCTTGAAACCTCAGAAGGAGGATATGGAAAGAGTGGAAACCCTAAACCACAGATATATATTCCTAGTGGTTTGGGGCGACTAAGATAACAATAACAACAATGTGCTGTCAAGTCAATTTTGACTTATGGTGACCCTTTTCAGGGTTTTCAAGGTAGAGAATACTCAGAAGTGGTTTACCATTCCCTTCTTCTTAGGGGGAATCCTGGGACTACACAGCTTCCCAAGGCTGTACAGGCTGGCTGTACTTGCAAGAGGCACAGTAGCGAATCAAACTTGCAATCTCTGGCTCTGCCTAAACCACTGAGCTATTGACCTAACTAAACTAAAGCTCAATCCAAATCTGTTGATCTGCAGACAAATGTGTCAGAGACCGTTTGCTCTGCTCTGCACAGGTTGTAGAACTCATTTTGAAGAACGAGATTTGCCACTTGAGGAAATCTCTGGATCTCACATTGCTTCAGAAGATCAGGCTGTTGCTGTGGTCATGAGTGCCATGTCCGTCTGGTCTGCCAGCTGTGCCACTTCCTGAAGAAACCTGATTTATCTGCAGTATTCCATGCTTTGAACATTCCTTTTTCAAGCACTACACTGTGTGGATATGGCTGAAGAACAGAATGGTGAAAATAGATGGTAGATATTTCTCCTTTTTATTTTAAGCAAACCAACTTATTTTGAGTTCTTTAAAAGGCTTTATTGATTGTAACCTCCACAGATAGACAGACAGTACCTAAGATAAAATATGGCAGCCAGACATATATTGTGTGTGTTTTGCAGACTGTATTACAAAGCTTCTAATTAGTTTATGACCTAGTTCAAAGTGTGGGCTCTTAACCATAAGCTGCAAACAGTTTGGGGCCTTGATATCAATAAAAACCCACCTCTTCCCACATGAGTCTATCTGCAGCTTATGTTGTAGGATCCATAGCAACAACTATCAAGTGGGTGAATCCTTAGGGATTTTTATAGCAGCAGTCTAGGTCTTGACCTTCCCCGCTAAAGGGGTCAGTTTATCCCATGCTTTACCTATCTTTAGACAACCCATTAATGACTACCTTTTTTTCTTCAGATTTTGCCTTGGTTTAAATTCTGATATTTGTTTTTCAAACATTGGTTGTGCTCATTCTTTGATTTGTTGTTTTGGATATACAACTTTGTTGTTATTATTTTTTAAATGTAAATCAGCTTGGGACTCCTTGGTGAGTTATACTTTTCAAAATCAATCAGTCAATCAATCAGTCAATCAATCAATCAATCAATCAATCAATCTATCTATCTATCTATCTATCTATCTATCTATCTATCTATCTATCTATCTATCTATCTATCTATCTATCTATCTATCTATCTATCTATCTATCTATCTAAGATAGGACAACAACCCTATAGCTTCCCTACAATCCCAAGTTAGACTAGACTCACGGTGGTGGTGATATTAAACCACTATTCGAAGGGATGATTAATGATTTGTACAACTTCATACTATACCTGAATAAATCCCTGAACAGCCCCGTGACATGCTGCAGATGTTGTTAGAGATACTTCAGATTTAATTAAACAGCAGTGATTTGCGAAAAAGGTGAACCTGACACTGTTATGATATAATTTTGATTCTAGAAGAGTTGACAAAACATGCTTTTAACAAACAGCTAAGAAAAATAGGAAAGAAAAACACGAAAAAGCCTTTGGCTGGTATACTTGAAGTAGTTCTTAGATCTGATTGTGGGTTGGGAAGGTTTTGGCTGCTTAACCTAGTTTATGCTATTAAAAAGTGCTGGTTTCATTCACAGTCATTGCCTGTTTCATACAGTCAGGACACGTTCGTCTCAGCAGCAAAAGTAAGCCAAATCCTATCTTAGAGTGCAGCCTTGCAGCCTTGTAGTCCATTTAAAATGCCCTGGTCTAGGATTGTGAGCTTAATGATTCACTCCCGGAGGCTAATAGAATCGGATTAGTTTCAGATGGCTTTGAGGAAGAGCACCACCGAGCCAATGTGCGATTCTACTGACAGGCTGATCCATAGCCTTCAGTATAAGGATTCCACCGTGGCCCATTTCAATCAGCAGAAATAAGTTGATCGAAGAGAAACAGGGCAGAAGTGAGGGAGTCTTTGGGGAAAAAAACAAGAATGCAAGGAACAAATATCTTAAGTCTGATTGTAGCAAATAGTAAAAAGTTAAATTTATAAGAGGCTACCAAGATCACAAAATATTTACTCTGAAGTAAACCCCATCCAAGTGATTAGGGATTTCCTCCTCATTAACTTTTATACAAATGTCACCTTAATAGCATGCCACTTGGTAAACCTTCCTGGGCATGTAATTCCATTACTGTCTCAAGTACTCTATGTCTCAATAAAGCTACATTGACAATTCTTAAGTCAGAAAGCTGAAGAACTTTGAAGTTTCACTTACACACACATTCATACAGGCTAAGTAATTTTGATTTACCAATAGCTTAAGAGGATGTGGAAAGAACTCCATGTTTTGTCTTGATTAGGAATGTAACTTGCTATTTTTTTTTTCCAATTTTGTCTTGACAGAATACCTCACTGAACAATGTTTAAGTCTTAAAACTTACCTCCGGAGGAAAGCAAGGCACAACAGACTATTTCTTTTTCTTTTTCTCAAGGTCTGTGCCATTTATGTAAACTATCTCTATACAAAACTAATCTCTGCCCCCTGTTTTGACAGGAGTTTGCATGTGATGACCCTTCAGGTCCCTCCCATCTCAACAATCTCTAATTCTAGGATTCTTTTGAGAAGCAGAGGCAGCACAGAACAGCTGTTTGATTATCAAAAGAGACACAAACACCCCTTGCAATGCTTCTAATCTACAAAAGGCCATGTAACAAAGCAGCCACCACCATCATTTTACACAGTTTGTGTGCAAATACAAAATCTAAATTGAAGCCGCCTGCTTGGCCAGGAGGCTATGCCTACACAGGCTATGTCTTACTCATCTCCGTAGTGTAGCCCTGGGCTTGCTTTGATGGCACCACTATTCTGCTATCCTGATGTTTTGGAGTACAGCTGCCAAGAGCTTCAGCCAGCATGCCCAACAGTTAGAGATAATGAGACTTGTAGTCTAAAACATCTAGAGCATACCAGGGGAAAGCCAGCATTGAAAAGTAGACACAACCCACTGATCCAACATTTTCTTCCAGATTTGACTCATGCAGCCAATTGGCTAACTTCTTAATTGTTATAAAAATTAATAGTACTGGCTCAGTGTAACAAGCACTTATTTGTTTTGGAACACAAGGGCATCTGTATACCAATTTCTGAAGTCTGTCCAGCGGAGGAGACAACATGCTTTATTGCAGCATCGATCATCCAGCTGTTCTCCTGTGCAGATCTGTCTCTAGATGAATTAGCTACAGGTGTAAATGAAAGCAGTAATTGAAACAATGCATCATTTTCTTGCATCTGATAATAACATATACTTTTAGTTAATAGAAACAAGAATTTTTGGGGTATTCAAAACAAAAGCACCAGAAAGCAATAAGACTGTTAATTTGTCATTTATGATGCTCAAATCTACCATTCTTACCAACAAGTCAGACCTACATTCTGCTGTATAACTTCATTTCATTCTTATGTGTAGTTCTAAACCATAAATATGGACACAGAAATATGCATAAATGAACTCAACAACATAATCACAGATTAGTGACTAACTGTTTTGATTTATACTGGAAGGGTAGTATTAATTTGATTATTTTGTTATGATCTCTGTGGATGGCCCTGGAAAAATCAATGCCTCTCAACTTCTCATTCTGTCATTAACACAAGAATATAAATAGTCCCCTTCAAATTGTGATGCACCGATGAGACACATAGCTCTTTTACTAATTGGGGGCTTGAATTTGGAAGTAAAAGCTGATATTAATATGTTATGAGAATTAAATCACTTAAATTCTGGGGACCTTTGAACATTGCCCTCACCATATGGGAGCTATTTCTGTTTTGTTAGCAGCTCCTCCTGTACTGGCATGCCATTTAAATGACCCAGTTACATGGGCAAGAGCTCTTTCCCATAGAAGTGTAACTGCAATGCCAAATCTATGATTAGGATTAGATATTGGTCACTAGTATTAAGTCAGATTTGCAATATTAGAACATGAGAGGAATTTAATGAACAGATTTGCCCATCCCTACTTATGGCAATGGCTGGAAAGAAACAATGATTCAACAGCAGCAGCAGCAGCAGCAATTTATGAATCTGACTCAGTAATTTGAGGGGAAATTATAACAGTTTTAAAGGATCCTGAATGGGAAATTGTGACAGTTTTAAAAAATAACATATTTGCATTATTTTGTAGTCTACCCTGCTGATGTCACTCTCACTCACTAGCTGAAAAGAAACACATTAGGTTGCTTGTAATGTATCGCTAGTGCATTCCTTTTTATTATGTGATGAAAATAAATTAGAAACATGAACTATTTTTTGCCCTCAACCTCTCAGTAATGAGCCTCCAAAGTTTTGCTCGGTCCGCTGGTAAGCTCTTTGGCAGCGCGGGCCACCATTATCCCATTCCTGGGATAAGGCGAGACATCATAGTCTCGCAAGAGCAATTGGAGAAAGAGGGGGGGGAAGCGTATTTAAAGGAAAGCTCCTCCTACCTTGGGCCTCTTCCTTTTTGACATTGAGAGAAGGAGGATGGAGTGCGGCTGCCGGAGCTGTTTTCTTGCTGCATCAATCGGGGTCGCCATTTTGGATGGGGGGGTTGCATCCCCCCCCAGTTTGATTATTGTGCTTCGGCTTTGAGGGCCGTTAGCCCAACATTTTTTATGGGGCAAATAGAAGTTAAATAAGGAGAGGAAGGGAAGGAAAAGAGTGGCTCACGGCCATTAGGCCGGGCTGGCGCACCTGCTGGGCTCCCGGGTGGAGGCACCCTGCCTTCACCTTTGTTTTTTTTTTAAAAAAAAAATCATTGAGGAAGATAACAGAGGGATTACGTGAAGTGGTGTCATTTCAATATATATATTGTGCGGGCACGGGTGCGTCAGAACACCCCCGACCTTCCTCCCACCCGCTGTACAGTATTATTTCATTAGATTGATATAACGGTTTATTTATTTTTTTAAAAAAGGTTTAATTATTGTTGTTTGATCCAATTGTTATAGCTCTGGGATAGCGTTAAATCGGCAGTGGGGGGTCTGTTGAATTTATCATTTTGGGATAGTTAATTAATTGGTGATTTGTGTACTTAATTATAATATTGGGTTAGATAATTAATTGAGGATTAGCATTGTTGATGGATAGATAAAGTGCATTAAGTATATACTGTTCATTGATAGTTTATTATAAGGGTAAAATTTAATTGCACTGAATATTTTAGAATTGGATTAATTACATTTGATAGCTTGATTCTTTTAAGTGTCTTAGTTTTAAGTATTTAAATTTGCTGGCCTTAGTTTTAATAGGAATTTGAAATTGGCAGTTAACTTGGAGGTTGATAGTGGATGTACCTGGCTTTGGCCACAAGGGGGAGCCAGTACAAAGCTGTTTAAATTTGAACTGCTTGGGTTGGACTAGGACATTCAACTTCCACTTAAGATAAGGTTTTAATAAGGGAATCTTTTCAGTTTATGCCCTATCTTGTAAACAGTTGTTATAAGACATTTGGGCGAGTCAGCAGCAGGTGAACACAGCCTGTAGAGCTCCAGGTAGTAGTGTGTAGGTCTTTGAAGTTGGGCTTAGGATGGCCTCAAAAAAGGGGCAGGGGAACAGGAAGGGAAAACAGCCCACACAAAAGCGGGTGGCTCCCCAAGTCTCTCCTCCTCAGTCATCTTCGGATGAAGAGGCTTGGCCCATATGGCACCAGCTCCGAGAAAAAATTGCGGCTTTGGAGGCGGAGATAGCAGCTCAGCATGCCTCGCCTGTTAGTGTGCCCCAACTTCGACGTTCAGCTAGGGATGTCAGGAGCCATAGGAAGGCCAAACTCAAGGAGCTTGCAGAAGATTTAATGGCTTGTTTTTCTGCCTTAGAGGAATATCGTGTGGTCACTCGACCGTCCAGAAGAGGGGCTGATGCATCATCAGTTCAACCTCAGAGCGGGGGTGATGTGGAGGAGCAAGGTTTTGGATCTTCGGAACTGGGAAGGCCAATTGTGGAGAGGCAGAGTCGGCAAGGCAGGGAAGAGGAAGCCATCTGTTTGGAAGACAGCGAACCAACGACTTCTGACGGAGCGCGTGAGTTTGAGGCTGCACACAGTACATTTACACTGATGCCGGCTTCGCCTTGGCCTATTAGTGGCCAGTTTAGCACACCAATTCACACAGCACCTGGCGTGCAGGGTCCAGGTGTTGCCAGGACCCAGTGGCCTAGCACTAGTACTCCCATAGCTAGTTTGGCTTCCCCCTATGCGCAAGCGTTTTCCCCTGCGTTTTTGGGCCCAGAGGCTGGTGTGGGTGTTTGGCCATATCCGTCAGTGCCGGATACGGGCTATAACACAGTGCCCCTGAATGCATTGCCTTTCGGGGATCACGCTATGCCTCTTGGAGACCACCTTACACCGGCAACAAAGGAAAACATTTGAAAAGTAGAATATGTGGACCGTTTCGAACTTCTTAATAGAAAAGTAGACAAGAAAGATGTGGATGAGGATGATAAAGAGAAGGAAAGACGGAGAAGGCGTAAGCCAGATAGGACCTGGGGCAATTGGTTACCGGGTTTCTTAATTTATGCAGGGGTGATTGTAAGAGCTCAGCCCTGGAGGGCCCAGGCCCTGTTCCAGTATCTGGATTTAATTTACAGGGCGTATGTAGATTTTGTGGGACAGGCGTGGTTGACATATGATGAATCGTTCCATATGCGCAGTGCGATTCATCCAAATTTAAGATGGGATGAGCTGTTGCCAGGACTTTGGCTACAGGTTATGACCCCATCCAGGCCTAACCCCGGAGAGAGGTTTGACAGTGGTCGCCTTATCTGTAAACAGGGTGTGAATGTGAGCTCCCATGCCGGCACGGGGCAAGTGGTTCAACCCCGCTTGCCCTGTTGGGATTATAACGCCAAAGGCACCTGCTCGCGTAAGGGGTGTTGTTTTTGACATGAGTGCACGGTCTGTGGCAGTCAGCACCCCAGCACCTCATGCTTTAGAGCTAGGGCGCAGAGAAAAGCCAATAAGGACTCTGGAAGTAACAAAAAGGCTTCCGGGGGTGGGGGTTCCCTTAACAAAGGGCCCCAGCCCAGTTAAAGTTGAAGTTCAGGGACGCTGGTTGGAGGATTACCCACGGCCAGCAGATGCATAATATCTGTTTGAAGGTTTTATGTATGGTTTTAGGATACCAGCATTGGGTGAGCGTAAGGCGTTTTTTGCCAAGAATTTAAAATCAGTACGTGGCATGGAAAGTGTTGTCCAGCAAAAGATTGGAAAGGAAGTAGCTGAAGGTAGGGTTTTAGGGCCATACAAACATCCCCTGTTAGAGAACCTTCGAGTATCACCCTTGGGTGTCGTACCCAAGAAAAATAAGGGCGAGTATAGGCTCATTCACCACCTCTCTTACCCTGAAGGGGAGTCGGTGAACGATGCCATACCACAGGAGCTTTGTACGGTGCACTACACCTCTTTTGATGAGGCGGTGTGCATGGTGCAGATGTGGACTTGGTGCGGAACTGGCGAAATGCGACATTAAGTTGGCATTTCGTATTCTTCCAGTTCATCCTTTAGATTTTGACCTCTTGGGGTTTTATTTTCAGGGCTCTTACTACATTTATAGGGCCCTGCCAATGGGTTGTTCTGTCTCCTGCACTGCATTTGCGTGGTTCAATTCATTTTTGGAGTGGAAGCTCAGATGTAGGGTAGGTTGCAGAAGCACGGCCCATTATTTAGATGATTACCTTTTTGTGGTGGTGCCAATACTGGACATGTAGGGTAATCGCTCCAGGTCACGCCTTTTTGCGCCGATTGTGCGGGGCCATGACGGGACTTCATCGTCCTTTTCACAGGACTAGGGTAACTAGGGGTATGAAACAGGACTTGCAAGTGTGGAGCCAGTTTTTAGAGGAATTTAATTGGGCATCATTCTGGAGGTCTGACCTGCTACTTAAGTCGGAATTCCAGGTTCAGACTGACACAGCTGGCTCATTAGGTTTCAGAATTTATTTTAAAGGGAGATGGTGTGCCCAAAGAGTAGCACCAGCAAGGTATCACTAGGGATCTCACCTTTTTAGAATTTTTCCCATTAGTGGGTACCTTGTGGCTGTGGGCACATGAATGGGCTAATTCTTCAGTACGCTTCTGGTGTGACAACAGGCAGTGGTTCACATAGTGAACAACCTCATGTCACACTCAGAACGTGTTATGACACTTGTGCATGCTTTCACGTTATGTGCCTTGAAATTTAATGTTCTGATCCAAGCAAAGCATATCCCGGGTTTGGATAACAGCTTGGCCGATGCCCTATCATGCCAACAGATCACTCTGTTCAGGGAGTTAGCCCCAGGAGCCAGCGAACTTCCAGAGAAGCTACCAACAGAGGTCTGGCAAATTGGAGAGGGCTATAGGCTTGGCCCTGGCACCAAGGACGCGGAAGGCGTACCTAGCAGTGAGTACAGAGTTCCAGGAGTTTAGGAGATCAGTGGATTTGGAACTGATCTGGCCTGCTCCTGTGGAACACCTGCAACAGCTTACAGTGTTTTTAAATAGGAAGGGATTAGCACCGGGATCCATCCAGGGTAGGATGTCAGCGTTAGCCTTTTATGCTAGGATCCACAGTTACCAGGATTATACCTCCGACCTTCGTATCAAGAAAATGATCGAAGGTTGGAGTAAAGAATGGGGCCAGGTTAGGGACTCTAGAACACCAATATCCCTGGCTCTGCTGGAAAAAAATTGTCAGCTATTGCCAATCATTTTTAGGGATGAATATGAGGCTGCGCTATTTCAAGCAGCTATGTTGCTGACATTTTTTGGCGCCTTAAGGATCAGTGAGGTGGTAGCTTCAGGTAGAGGGGATGCGTCGAAATCGGCCTTACAATGGCATGACGTAGCGCTAGCTGAAGATTCTGTGCGGGTCCACATCTGCCGATCCAAGGCGGATCAGCGAGGTAGGGGAGCAGAGCTTACTTTAGGTACTTGCTCAATAGCAAACCTTTGCCCAGTAAATGCGATAGGTACTTATTTAAGAGTCAGAGGACAGGGTCAAGATTATTTTTTCATACATGAAGATGGAACACCTTTAACACGACATCAGTTTTGGAGGATCACTGATTTAGCATTAGGCTAAGTAGGTGTTCACGGTCTGAGGTTCGGAACTCATTCTTTTAGAATTGGGGCAGCATCAACTGCAGCCGCCCTAGGTTATCATCCAGATGACATCAAATGGTTGGGGCGCTGGTCATCCAACACCTATTGAAGGTATGTCTGGACACTCCCTCACATCTAGGCAGGTGCCTGGTTTTGTCTTTGCAGGTCCGCTTTTACAGGGGAGCCGGCGGCAAGTCATGATAGTTGGCCACAGCTTCATTTTCTGGGCAGCGAGGTATGCTGCCCAGTCGGCGTGGGGGAGCGATTTGGGTCTCGGAGAGAGAGCCCAAATTGTTTGGAGAGGGATCCGCGGACTGTTATGGAGCCAATTATGCAGGGCGGCTGCATTTGGCAGGCAACCCCCAGATGTGTTGGTTATACACCTGGGGGGTAACGACCTGGCCAAGCATGGTGGCAAGGCCTTGGTTTTGGATGTTCTGCGAGACTTCAGATGGCTTAGGGCAACGTACCCTACGATGAGCATTATTTGGTCTACAATCATCCCTCAGCTTGTTTGGCGGGACGAACGCCAGGTACAGCGTGTTAACACTGCGAGGAGGAGTGTTAACAGAGAAGTGTGTAGAGTGATGTGTGATGGCCTTGGATCGGTGATTGGTCACTGGGAGATCCGTGCTACCAGGCCTGAGCTCTTTCAGATGGATGGAGTACACCTCTCCGATAGAGGTTTGGATATATTTTTGATAGACCTCGGGGGGGGGGCTGCTTTTGGAGCTCGAGAGGCTCGATGGGGGGCAAGGGCCTTAAGCGTTGCTTGCCCCTATGCCGTGGTGGGTAGTGTGGATAAAACAGGTTTCAGTGAGTCCCCTCACAACCACAGGTAAGGTATAGCTCGTCTGATTTCCCAGTGCTGCGGATCGTGCGATTACAGTGCTTGGGGGAGAAGATCAGCTGGGGCCGCTCCCAGACCAACAGTCAACAAGAAGGAGGGGACTTGAGGTCCGGGGGTGGTCAAATTTGGGCCGGCCAGGTTCTCGCTGTCTTCACAACTGCGAGATCTTGGGGCTTGGGACTCGCCCATAGTTTGGTAGGGGTCCGTTGAGACCCCTCTGCAGAACCTCATTCTGCACTACCGCAGGACGTCCCTTTTTTCCCCATTTGAGGATAAATATGAATATTTAATAAAGTGTGGCCCATGTTTATTCCATAACAGTTGTCTTGTGTCTTATTCCGGGGTAAGGGGATAATGAAATCATGAGAGTTTGTTACTTGTTACTAGAGATGGGCACAAACCATTGGTTTGGTAGTCTGGTGCAGTTCGTTTCCCAGCCGAACAGCTGATTTGCAGTTTGATGCCCTGCCTCCTGTAGTGGGCACCCAATCAGCAGCAGTGCCCTGTCCTGTCTTACTCAAAAAATGTCAACATTCTTACTGACAGTAAAACAATGGAAAATTGACCACTGACATTTTGAAAAACAACAGAAAAAAATAATATTAAGGCATTTTCCATGCCTGGGATTTGTTTTGTGAAAAATCATTTCTCTGAATCATTTTGCAGATTTTTTTTTCAGCAGATTTCATTGGCAGTAAGTCCAACTGAACAGAAATGGGTTTACTTCTAAGGGTGTGATCAGATTGCAAGAAAAGTGCATGTCTGATCACACCAGAAAGGGTCACTTTTTCAGAAGCAGTCTCCCTTAAAATCATCCTTCCGTCTGTAGGGCAATCACTCCAGCCCAGCCTCAAAAAGCAGTAGCTCTATTGCTGGACCAAAAAAGTCCAGTTTAGGTACAGATGGCCACCAGCTGGAGCACTATTCCCCAAACTTAATGCCATCACCAAGGACTAGCTTGCACCAGACTGTGCCACAAGTGGTCCAAAATAGAAGCCCATGGGTGGTGGTTGTGCCTTCAAGTCAGAACCAAATTATAATCATCCTTATGGAATTTTCAAGGTAAATGAGATATTTAAGGAGTGTTTTCCCAGTTTCATTCCCTTAGTGAGTTTCCATGGCTGACGGGCGATTTGAGCCCAGGCCTCTTGCGTCCATACTGGGCATTGTGCCTATGTGATCACTTCCTAAATAAACAAGATGGTGCTGAAGACCTAGTTAGAAAAGGAACATAGTGCTTTTTCCATTGCTCTGTCTGCTGAAGAGGCTCTTCTTCCTCCTGTTGTTTTCTACATGGGAGTAACATGTTCTGCTGTGCATTACCACCATAACTTCTCACTCAAAAATCCCTCCCTCCCAAGGTTTGATGGAAACTGCAGCCAACTTCCTTCCATCATGCTCCCTGTCTTCTTCTTTATATATGTGTGTTAATATCCACTGCTGTGAAGGAAGGAAGGAAGGAAGGAAGGAAGGAAGGAAGGAAGGAAGGAAGGAAGGAAGGAAGGAAGGAAGGAAGGACGGACGGACGGACGGACGGACGGCGGACTAATTTCAGGCTCAAGCTTTGTGGCAACATTAATCTCTGATGCCCATTAATCTCCCTCCTCCTATCCCCAATGACATAATAAACCTTTAAAACTAGGTATGAGATGAGTGAAGAAGCTGCTTGGATGAGTAGTGAAATGTTTCAACCTAAGAAGAAAGAAGTCTAGTTGCCATGACTCAACTTCCAGATAAGTATGAGATACTTTTGGCCCTATAGAGGTTAGGGGCAACATATCCTGCAGCGAAGGATAGTGGGAAATGTGACCCCTGTTCTAAAATTTTGGAAATCCTGAGTAAAGCATCTTAGGGGCTTTTTCTTTTGTAGAGCATTCCTATATATAGAAAAAAAAAGGTTTTAAAAGTTTCATAGTTTGGGTTTTAAAATATGTTTGGGTAGAATGGCACACTATGACTTAGTATTTTTAACAACACTCTTTTCAATCCCTGCCGTTCTCTGAAGAGGTATTATTTATTGCGGCATTTCTCAAATAAAATAAGCTGTTGGAGGAATGATGCACTCATTCTGTGAAAATATGATGGTTTTCTATAGATTTTCAGCTGTGTTCTACTGTAATGGTGACCCCCAGTGAATGGCAAACAAAGCAGCCATTTTTATGACAGCAGCCAGATTGAATTTCTCCAATCAATCTGGAAAGAGCAGAGAGCAAGGCTTTCTAGAAAAAATATTTGAGAATAAAAAAAATTAAATGATTGCTGATTTGATTCTCTTTACTCCCAAATATTTTTGCTTCATTCTCTCCTCTAAATAAAGCAGAGATACAATAGCCAGTGTTGAGGCATGTGAATTCGACAAGAAGTGGTGTTTGTCAAAGTAGGCATAGGATCTATGTGATAGGATTTTTGCTTATGGTTAGATTATTTAAATCACAATTGGGCTGACTTCAGATTTGGTGAGTCTATCCTATTCTTATTAAAACCATGAGATCCACCAACTGGAACAAGGTAAAAAAACACATAGAATTAAAGAACTGGAACAAGAATATGCCATCAAATATGGAAAGTAACACAATGACCCACAAACTGGAAATGTTCAATATACATTCCAATCCCCAAGAAAGGAGATGCCAAAGAGTGAAACACTATAGGATCATTGCTTCAATTCCCCATAGAAGCAAAATGATGCTCATGTTGTTGTGCAACAAAAACTTTTACTGTATATGGAACAAGAAATGTCTGATATTCAAGCTGGATTCTGAAAAAGAACAGGCACTTGTTATCATATTGCAAATATCCGCTGGCCACTGGAGTGCACCAAAGAATTTCAGAAGAAAATCAGTCCATGTTTTAAAAGCAAAGCCTTTGACTGTGTGGACCATGAGAAACTATGAATTATGGTGAAATAAATGGGTGTGCCTCAGCACTTGGTTGGACTGATGCATAACCTGTATTGTGGGCAAGAATCTACTGTTAAGACAGAATTTCAAAAGATAGAATGGTTTCTTATAGGCAGACTAGATTCAGATGAAGGAAGAGTGAAAATTGGTGGTAGAAACATCACTAATTTAAGATATGCAGATGCTACCATCTTACTGGGAGAAAGCAGCAATGACTTGAAATGACTTTTAGTGAAAGTGAAAGAAGAAAATGCCAAAGCAGGACTGTGGTTGAACGTTAAGAAGACAAAAATCATGACAACAGAAGAACTACACAATTTTAGCACTGACAATGAAGAAATTGAAATAGTTAGAGATTTTATATATCATGGTTCAATCCTCAATCCAAAGGGAGATTGCAGCCAAGAAATCAGAAAAAGACAGACTAGGAAGGGCAGCAATGAAGGAATTAGAGTTTAGAGGAGCTGAGCAGGGCTGCTGAGGACAGAACAGAAGGTTGTTCATTCATAGGATCTCCATAAATCAAAGGCAGCAACTTGACAGCACATAAGAACAACAGTAACAATTTCCAAAACAAATAGGTTATTTATTATGCTGCTTTTGAGCTGGTTGGTTTTAGTTTATGGTCCCTGCATCTCATTTTCAGTACCCAATACTTTCCAGGAATTTCAGTTCTTTCACATCAAAATAGCACTGAATGCTTGGCATTGTCTCTAAATGGTATGCTTAATTATTCAAAGGAGAGAAAATGACTTCACATAATGTAGGTGAAAGACAGTCCCATAGCTCTATTTTTCTTTCTAATTACGTGAGAATCTGAGATGAGCAGTGCAAAAGTGCAGGCAGAATAGATCCTAATTGTTCTAATTGAGTATTAAATTGAAATGGGGCAGGAACAGTTCTGAATCAGCATTTACAATGCTCTTTCCCTTTTTTCTTATTATTGGTCATCATCATCCAAAAACCACCAGCAGGCCAGAACTGATAAATCATCCCATCCATTTTGCCCCTTTATTTGAATTAGGTCCATAGTACAGTATTAAGCAGAAATGAGCTCTCTGCCATCTGAGCACTAAAGGAAAGTTCATTTTATCCTTGTATCCCCAGAACTACAAGAAAATCCCATAGTCTCAGAGAACCAATAGAGTGTGGCTTTTAACTGGAAATGTGTAATATCCTGCTACGCAGTGTTCTCTATAGTGCAGAGGCATTGTAGTGGTTGTTGTTATGTGCCATCAAGTGTCCTCCAACAAATAACAACCCCATGAATAAGGGATCTCCAAAATGTCTTGTCCTCAACAGCCTTGCTCAACTCTTGTAAAGCCTGTGGCTTCCTTTAGGGAGCCAGTCCATCTCATATGTGGTCTTCCTCTTTTCCTGCTGCATTCAAGTTTGCCCAGCAATATTATCTTTTCCAGAGAATCTTACCTTCCCATAATGTGCCCAAAGTAGGTCAGCTTCAGTTTCATCATTTTTTGCCACCAAAGATCATTCAGGCTTGATTTGATCTAGGGCCCACTTGTTTATCTTTCTGGCAGTCCAGGGTTTCCACAAAGCTCCAGCACCACATTTCAAATGAATCATTTTTGCCCCTGTCAGCTTTCTTAACTGTCCAGCTTTCACACCCATCCATGGTGATCAGAAATACAAGAGTGTGGATGATCTTGGTCTTGGTCCAGTGATACATCCTTACACTTGATGGTCTTTTCTAGTTTCTTTGTTGCTGCCCTTCCAAGTTTCAGTCTTCCTGATTCTTGGCTATAGTGGTTGCAGTGTTGGAAATAGCTGCTGAGCCCAGGTTTAAATCCCTGTTCAGCTGTGAAGTTCACTGGGTGAGTTTGGATCAATCATAATCTCAGCCTCTCATTGTTGTCATGAGGATAAAAGCAATGGGGAGAACTATTACATTGCTCTGAGCTCCTTGAGGGTGGGATAGAAACAAAAGAAAAATAAAAAAACTAACATTAGGCTGATGGTGTGGCATCAAAGTTAACCAATCAATTCACCCTAAACTACTATTTACACTCTTATTTAATGAGAATGTTGAGGCAGGTGAAAATATATGTTATCTTTGTATGCCCAAGCAGGAGGTTCTGATTCTGCTGTCTCCATCTACATTTAGCAGACTTCAGAATACATAAATATATTCTACAATATATTTCTGATACAATCCAGTTCTGCTAAAATGCCACAGGTACAAGTTCTGGAGAGAGAGAATGACCTGCCATTGGCTTCTGTTATTTTACTCTCACTTCATTTTCAGCTGAGGAATTGTGTTTGTTTTCACAAAACAGGACCATTTGTCTTTTAGTAGCTGGCTCCGAACAGTCATGCTGTTTCATACAGGGCGACCGTAAGGCAGTCGATAGTAACACAGAAGATGAAATCTCATTTTGCTTAATTGCAAGCCAGCTTTAAACACGGTGAGTTCAAAAGTTCAGCTTCAACATTACTGAGTTTATGTACGGAGCAGGAAGTTGCTTCAACATCAAAAATGAGAGAGGCCACATAGCAGAAATAAAATACTGAAATGCAATCTATCTTTTGTATGGCAGCATATGCAGCATAAAAATGCAGTGGGTGGCTAAGTTAATCCACTGACACAGAGCAAATCACAGAACCGGTCTTTGAGCTGGATGCACATTGTAGATAAATGCAAAGCTGGTCTAATGGCTGGCAGAAATACCTTTTACAGTTAAAAATTGGGAGATCTCCCATTTCAACTTTTGTGAAAATACACCCATAATCTCAGTCATTTCCGGCTTTAGTCAAATGCCTCTTCAGGGTCCCCTCCTTCCAAAGAAATACCATCATTTGGTGGTGGGGCTCCAAAGATGAATCAGATAGTGGCCCCTTTCCAGCTGTCATCGCTGTCGCTCACTTCATTGCCTCCTCTCCAGGCTGGCTCCAGGAGGTGGCTTCAAGTGCCAGATTTTGAGTGGCATGTAAGGGCAATCAATTAACTAGTTACTGAATTGGTGGCTGTTGTGTTTTTACTTGCGAAGAAGAGGAAAGGTGCTTGTGGGATTTTCTGACTCATGTGCCAAGACAATGTGCCTGGCTTTGGATACTGCACACCCTGACTTGAATGAAGAGCAGACACCAAGTGATGCTCTATCATGAACACATGTCGTGGGCCAGTCCTGCTTGCTGTATTTTCAAAGAGCAAATCCCTGCAGTAGGGAGCCTTCACAGAGGCTTCTTTTATGAATTATAATTGGAAAAGTTCACCATCTCCCCAGACACTGAAGACTAGTGTGATAACATGCAACAGAAGGAGGGTTGCTAGTTGTTCCTGTTTTGCCCCCTCATCACAGGTGGGCCATAATACCTAAAAAGTGCTCTACAGAGAGGAGTGGATGGAACAGAAGGGTGGGGTCAATATATTGTGCAAAAATATATAAAGGTGCTGCTGCTTATAATTACACTTGACACCAGGAAAACTGACCCACCTAAGAGTATTTAAATCTTTAGTACTGCTCAGCTCATATAAATCAGCAAATGCCCTGTCATAGGATCAAACAATGTGTTATAGCATATTGTTAGAAGTGAGAAATCCTTGTACATTCAAAGACATCTTACTGTTACAGCATCCATTTTTCTTAGAGATGGGCACAAATCTCAGTTCAGAGGTTCATTCCAGTTCATCAGACCAGCACCACAGGTGCCGCATGTTCCCTTCCCCCACCCCCAGTCAGATCCTCCACTCACCAGCTGGCATGTGCTGCTGTTCTCCTCCTCTTTGGGCATTCGACCAGTCCCAGCAGGAGTGCATGCTTCCCTCCTCTGCCTCCTCCAACAGCCACCCACTCAGACAAGGAGGCAGGGCAGGAATTCCTGCAGCGCTGCCTTTGAATGTTTAGGCATAATGCTCCTCTGCACTGTGCCTCTGGGATACTAATGGGCTTTCAGCCAGCCCACTCAGACATGCCTCATTATTGGAAGTAGAAGGTCAAACCACCACCCCCCCCCAATATCTGCTCTCTTCTTACTTAGTGTACATGTGAATATTTGCTGGCCTTTCTCTGGTGTGTGTAGGTGTGCATGGATATAACGTTGCCCCTCCTCTACCTGTCACTTCTAGCTCTGCTACCTGTGCTGTGCCTTCTGTCCCATTAATGACAAGGTGCACCAGATAGGATTAGTGACATGGTCACCTTGCAAGTGGCCTGGATATCTTGTACTGGCATTGATAACGGGTAAAGATGAAACTACATTTTAGAACTGACAAGGCAAGAAGAGAAAGCACAGACCCCAGAAAGACCTAACCCTGAAACATTCACACCTAGCTCAAAAGTATTTATGGCCAACATAGAATAACAATGTAACTCTTCTCCTTTGCCCAACCACCTTTTTGATGTAACAGATGGCCCACCATTGGAATGCCTGTAGGAGGAAGCCAGCAATGGTTGTTGTAACATTCACAAGTGATTCACAGTATTGAAGGCCATATATCAGGGCCCAGGAAAAAACACATAAACATACCAATAGATAAGGGGAAATGGATACTCTTGTCCCCAGACTTTCAGGAGGGAATTTTGGGCACAGGTCAAGGAGAGATGGGGGCACAATATGCATATTTACATGTAACCAATAGATTAGTGTAGTTGGCATCATTTGCCCAATTAGGGACTGGATCCAAAGTTGGGGTACAAATGACCAATAGAATTGTAGCATTTTATGACTCTTTGTCTGTATCATTATAAAATGTATGTACTCCATATGTTCGGGGTCTTCTCTGCTTTTAAGGGAAGTCCCAGCTGACCTTTTCTTGCTCCTTGCTATTCAAAATAAATTTGGACCTTTGGTTCAGGTGTTGCGTCTTTGCCTGATTCCTTGCCGGAAAAGCGAGACCCTAAATTGGCCAGTAACAGCATGACAAATGTTATGGGTGACTAGTCTTTAGTGGGAAACAAGCTAGGAGAAACAGCTATAGCAAAGATCACAAGAAAACACTTTCAGATGGGTACATCTGTGGACATCTAAGATATTCTGCATCACTATTCATGTCTGTGCTTGCAAGAGACAAAAGGGGATTTAAATAATATTTTCTGGTTGCTTAAAAGCTGAACGTATTTAGCACTTTCACAGGCATTTTGATACATTTCTTTCAAATTCTATGCCATTCTTTTATCATTTTAGAGCAGGGGTCTCAAACATGCGGCCCGCGGGCCAATTGTGGCCCTCGGGATGATAGTTTGTGGCCCCCGCCTTAATATGAAAGTTTAATGTTAGTGCGGCCCGCGAGTTTGATATGTATGGCACTTAACAGTGTTGTGTGCGGAGCTGAACGAACCTACCAATCACGGTGGGGTATATGGCTCTCGGGGGCGGGGACTTCAGCCGGGCTTGATGCAAGCAGAGATACATTTCTCAATGAGTGAAAGTTACAGCAGCATTGCCATGGATTGTTTTCTTCCGTGCCTGGCTGGCTGCCTTGTTTCTATTGGGCACACGCGGACATTCGTCCCAGCACGCTGCGTTCACAACACTTCAAAAAAAGTTTTTTTAAGTTGCTGCCCAGCGGGACATTATATGTATATATACGTATATAAATGTATATAAATATATTATACACACACGTCGATGGCACTTAGAGAGTTAATATAAGGTCTCTCTCTCTCTCTCTCTGACAAAATAAATCGAAGTGATGTGTACGCGGCAGGATAAAAGAAAAGTAAGGAACTCAATGCAGCCTAATGTAGTCTGCAGTCACATAGCGACACCTGTCCATTGGCAATAACAGTCCCCGGTAACCCGGACCAATTATAGGGTTGCACCATTATTTGTGGGTCATTGTTTTTTATTTGCATCGTGCTATTTGCATTGCCTCACACAATGAACATTATATATATTTCTATATAATGTAAAAGTAGTCAAAACAAATGACATCAACAATAGCACGGTGTCATTTCCGCTTCTTTTTCCTGTAACAACAGCACGGCGGATAACAGTCCATGAGCAGTCACCTTTTTTGCGCTCGCTATCCCGGTACTTTCTACCATCTACAAATGCCATGGTGTTCATGTCATCATGAAAGACATGAACATCGAGCGTAAAAACAAAGGAGACGGCTACTGGGCTTTTATCCGCCGACCGCCATGCTGCGGTTACAAGAAAAAGAAGTGGAAATGACGTTCTCCATGCATTGAGACGTTCGCCGTGTGTCGGCTAAACGCTTGATTGAAACTTCAATGCAACAGTGACACCAAGTGGAATTATATATATTACACAGCCCCAAACATGTCTTTTTCAAAGCCTGCAGTGAAGAGAAAGGTTGGTGATGAGCACAGACAATTTCAGGAAAAGTGGGAAATGCAATATTTCTTTGTTGAGCACAGGGGCACCCCGACGTGTCTTATCTGCACAGAGAAAGTTGTGGTGCACAAGGAATACAATTTGAAACGTCATTACACAACTAGACATGCTGAGGAGTATGCAAAATACCAGGGAGATGAGAGAGCCAACCGGGTTGCCAATCTTAAAACATGTCTACTGAGGCAACAAGATTTCTTCAAGAAAGCAACCAAAGAGAATAATGCAGCAGTCGAAGCTAGCTACGTGGTTAGTGAGATGATTGCGAAAGCAGGAAAGCCATTCACAGAAGGTGAATTTGTCAAAAAGTGCATATTACAGGCTGCAAGTATACTCTGTCCGGAAAAGAAAGGTCAGTTTAGCAACATCAGCCTTTCTGCCAACACCGTGGCAGAGCGCATTTCTGACCTGTCAAGTGACATTTATGACCAACTGTGTGAGAAAGCCAAATGTTTCGGTGTATATTCAGTCGCTCTTGATGAGACCACAGACATCACCAACACTGCCCAGCTCGCAATGTATGTCCGTGGTGTTGATGACAATTTTGAAGTGATGGAGGAGTTGCTCACAGTAATTCCAATGCATGGCCAGACCACCGCTCAGGAGATATTTCACCAGCTGTGTGATGCCATTGAGAATGCCGGTTTGCCATGGAAAAGGTTTGTTGGAATAACAATCGATGGAGCGCCATCAATGACAGGGAGGAAAAATGGACTGGTGGCACTTGTTTAAAAAAAAACTGGGAGAGGAGGGTGTGGAGGAAGCCATTGCTCTGCACTGCATTATCCATCAGCAGGCCCTTTGCAGCAAATGCCTGAAGTTTGACAATGTGATGTCTGTCGTTGTGAAATGCATCAACCAAATCAGATCCAGGGGCTTAAAGCACCAAAGGTTCCATGCTTTTTTTAGAGGAAATGGAGTCAGAATATGGGGATGTGCTCTACTTCACCGAGGTACGTTGGCTCAGCAGGGGAAACGTATTGAAGAGATTTTTTGAGTTGAGAGCAGAAGTGAAAGCCTTCATGGAGAAGGATGGAGTGGCTGTTCCTGTGCTAAGTGATCCCAAATGGCTCATGGACTTAGCTTTTCTTGTTGATATCACACATGAGCTTAATGTACTGAACAAGAAGTTACAAGGCCAAGGGCAACTTGTCAGTGCTGCTTATGACAACGTGAGAGCATTCTCCACAAAACTTGTGTTATGGAAAGCCCAGCTCCCTCAGACAAACCTTTGCCATTTCCCAGCATGCAAGGCACTCGTGGATGCAAGCACACCATTCAGTGGTGAGAAGTATGTTGATGTCATTTTGAAGCTACAGGAGAAATTTGATCACAGATTTGCAGACTTCAAGATGCACAGAGCCACATTTCGAATTTTTGCGGACCCCTTCTCCTTTTATGTGCAAGATGCCCCTCCTGTGCTTCAAATGGAGCTCATTGACCTGCAGTGCAACTCTGAACTCAAAGTGAAGTTCAGGGAGGTGAGTGGAAAAGCAGACAAGCTTGGGCAGTTTTTGAGAGAATTGACCCCCAGCTTCCCTGAGCTTTCCCGAATGTTCAAGCGGACCATGTGCCTTTTTGGGAGCACATACTTGTGCGAAAAGCTCTTCTCCACCTTGAACTTCAATAAGTCCAAGTACAGGTCCAGACTTACTGATGATCATCTTCAAGCCATACTGAGGGTCTCAACTGCTTCCTCCCTCAAGCCAAATGTGGCTCGGCTATGCAAGAAGAAGCGCTGCCAGGTCTCTAGCAGCAAGGAGTAGGCAAGAGAAGCCATGTTCAGAAGAACAGTTCATGTTCTTCAATGTTTCATTCATGTTCAGGACAATTCATGTTTAGAAGATGATTAAAGGTTAAAGAACTGTTAATACAGACATTTGAATCTGAATACAGCAGATATAGAAGACTGAAGAAACCACATATAGTCGCTCACTAGAGAAATATTATTATTATTATTATTATTATTATTATTATTATTATTATTATTATTATTATTATTATTATTATTATTATTATTATTTTATTTATTTATTACTGATTTATTTATTTATTTTCTTATTAATTCTTAATTTGTTTATTTATTTTTTCATCTTATTTTGTGTTAAAAAAATAAAAATAAAGAGATTTGAGAATATTGGAATTTTTTTAACAAAGCTTTTCTTGTGGAAAACCTGATGCAGCCCAGCCTCACCCAGACTCTGCCTCCAGCGGCCCCCAGGTAAATTGAGTTTGAGACCCCTGTTTTAGAGGGCTCATCAAAAGTAGGCAGCCAAACAAATAATACAAGTTAGCTATAAAGCACTTTCACAAGTAACACAATGAATTACTTTTCAAATGTTGTAATCAATAACACGAACAAATTACTTTCCAATATATACTCCCCAGCTCCACTTCTGTGTTGGTGGCAGGTTGCACAAGATGGTGCCCTTCTCCGGAGACCAGCAGTGGGCTGCCTGCACCTGGCTTAATGGCTCAACATTAAGAACTCATGATAAGTATTTTGTTATTTCCTGCTTGTTTTGTTACAATTTGGTAGGTGACAAGGGAAGGTGGACAAGAAGGAGCCCATAATGATTATTCTCAAGCAGGTGCCTGTTGTGGCCTGGTGGATACTGTACAAAATTTGAGAAATGCAGGAAGGTTTTGTTCTGGCCAAACTATAGATTTTTTTATATAGGATAAGATGTAGTGGTGGGCTCAGGCTGCAGCCCTGATTTCCAAGATCTTTAAACTCAGCAGTTCCAGGATGATGGACTAGCATCAGGTTGATTGGATTGCGGCACAGCAATTGTCTCCTCTGCTTCTCTGTGATGATTCATACATGTCTCCCTTTGTGAACATTTCCCTGTGTGAAATGTTTAATCCAGCCAGTTGTGTCCAGTCTGTCCTTCTGGGATGCAAATATTCAAGCTCTGTGCTGGCATGTCATAATAGAATCATAGGTTTGCAGAGTGGGAACACACTCCAGGAGTCATGTACTCCAACTCCCTGGTAACACAACAAATCCACAGCCATAACATCCATCAAAAATAGCTATCCAACCACTATTTCAAATAAAGATATTTATTTATTTTGTCCAATAAAGAAAAGTCTGCCACTTTCCAAGGTCCTCTGGTTATGGTTCACTGTCAAACAGCTCTTACTGTCAAGAATGTCAAGGCCCATCAGCTCCAGACCCAGTGAAATAAGAAACCAGTTAAAGCATTCTAGAGCAATGGCCAGGCAATCTCTGTTTGAATATCTCTAAAGAAGGAATCCCACCAGAGGGAGTCCATGTTTTTGCTGGTAGTCCATGCTTTCTAATATTTAGTTGAAATCTCCCTTCTTGCAATTTGGATATATTGCTTCGGGTTCCATTATCCAGAGCTACAGAAAACAAGCTTGCTGTGCCTTCTACTTTACAGCGCTTCAGATCTTTAAAGATGGCTATCATAACTTGTCAGCTGTCTTCTTTCCAGATTAGACATGCTCCCTCAAACATTCTTCACAGTGCTCGATTTCTAGACTATCTACCACCTTGATTACTCTCCTCTGGACACATTCCAACTTGATATCCTTGTTAAACAGTGGTGCCCAGAACTGGATGCAGTTTTCCAGACCAGGTGACATCTGAACGAGGCAGAATAGGATGGTACTATCACTTCCCTTCACCACATTACACCTAGTGTTGCATTTCTTCCCTCATCTTAAACTCATGTTTATCTTGTGGTCTACTAAAACTCCCAGATCCTTTTCCCATGCACTACTGTCATACATGTGTGCATTTGATTTTTCCAGCCTAAATTTAGAACCTTATATTTTTCCCTGCTGAAACTTGCTTTGTTTGTTTTCATCCATTTCTCCAATCTGTTAAGATAATTTTCAATAGTTACCCACTCCAATCTTATGTCATCTGCAAATTTGATGAGCCACCCCTCCAAATCCTCCTTAAAGCCATTGACAAAGATGTTGAGCAACACTGGGCTCAGAACAGAACCCTGTGGCATTCCACTTGTTACTTCTCTTCAGGATGGCAAGAAACCATTGGGTATGGCCTGTCAACCAGCTACAAATCTATCCAATAATGCAATAGTGTAGCCCACATCTTACATTTGGTCACGGGAATATCGTGAGGGACTTTGGCAAAAGCCATACTGGAATCAAGGTAAGCTACATCCACATCATTCCGCTTACCTACTAAGCTTATGAGAACCCCAACCCAAAAAAGAAATAAGATCAGTCTGGCATTATTCGTTTTTATGAAACCTGTGTTGGGTCTTAGTGATCACTATACTGTTGTCTTAATATTCACAAGCCAACTATTTAATTATATGTTCTAGAATATTTCCTATTATTGAAATGAAAGTGGCCGGCCAGTAGTTGCCTGAATCTTCCTTTTCCCCCTTTTGGAAAATGCAGAACATATTTGTCCTCCAGTCCTCAGGTATCTCACATATTTTCCAAGAATGCTGAAAAATTACATCTGTAGGTTTCCTGAGTCCTCTTGTGGGCGGCATCTGGACCTGGTGATACGAATGCATTAAAAGTAGATAAATGTCCTTGTATCAAACCTTTCTTTATCTTGGACAGCAGCTCCCTCACTGCCTTCTTTATTTCACTTGAAGTAGGTTGAATGCTATTTTGCTTTTGGAAGAAAACAGAGGCAAAGTAGCTGTTCAGCAGCTCAGCCTTTTCTTTGGCACTATTACTGCTTCTCAGTCATCTTCATGCAGTGGACTTACCACTTCTTTTTTCTTTCTCTTGCACTGAGCATAACTGACACTCCTTTAAAACCTCTTTTGAAGTCAGCTCATTTTGAGCTAACAAGTATTGACTACCTGATTTGCTCCTCTTTCCATTGCCTACATCTGCTCTTTTTAGATTGTATTTCACCATTTTTACATTCCCTACTTTTCTTTCTTATACAAACTGTTTGTGATTGTGCTGTCAGTATCCTACCTTTAAGAAACTCCCATCCTTCGTGTACTCCCTTATTTTTCAGTATTTCTGATTATGAGATATTGCCCAGCACTTCCTTAAGCTTACAGAGGAAATAAGTATTTTTTAAAAATTGTTTTTGGGGGAACAGGTGTTTGCAGGTGTGGCCTTCCAAGAGCCAAGGTGGGTTTTGTGATCCTCAGAATCTGAAAGGTTGACCACCCTTGCTCTAAATAGTTCTTCAGTGTTACTCTTTCCCAGTTCCCCTCTATTCATTTCACTGGGCAGGAAATTATCAACATCATCTTCAGGTCCTCTCATACACATGCTTTGAACCTAGACTACTTGCATCGTTAACCAAAACAATCCAGCAATCAATGGAGCTTCTCAATTTTCACACCTCTTTCTCATGAATGCCAAGTGGCAAGTCTTATAAAGACAGAGGTAGCCAGCTGAAATTACTGCTCTTGGAGAGTTTTAGCAAACACTTTACCTATTATACTAGGGATGCCTGAGATAAAATTTGCAAACAGTCTGCTATGGAGACCATTGGTAAAGAGGCTACCATAAGCTTTTACCAATGCAAAAACCGGAGGTGACTGATTCTGCCTCTTTCTTTCAGAAGTTAATCATTTTCTAGAACAAAGTCTTTGAAAGGATACAGTGCAGAAAATTTCCTTCAGATCTTCTGGGTATGCTAGAAATCTTTCCAGACACTTGACATAAGGCCCTGTTTACTAAAAGCTCTTCTGCTAGAACCAATAAATGATTAACAAGGAACTTCTCGAGTCACTTTCCAGATGTTGTTTGCTGAGACATCCTTGTACTACAATGACAAATGGGGCAGAATTAAATGAACGGCAGGGGATTTGACGATAACATAGCACTGCACAGTTTGGCAGGGTTCTGCCTTTCAGAAGAATGCCCCCAAGGCAAAATAATCTGGGCAACTACCGCAGCACAAAGGTTAAACATACATTTATTTATACAGGTTGCAGTGCTGCCCCAGCTGGTGCTCATTAGGTTTCAAGAGCAAAACACCCATTTTGGGGAGACAGGCAGCAGCAACAACAAATGCTTAATTAGATTGCAAAAAAGGTAGCAGTTTGGTCATTATTATGCTATCTAATGTCCCTTATGCTTCATTGCTTTTTTTATTGACTAATGAATTTTGCACTACTTGCCAAATCACATCTATGTAAGCTACGCCATGTTAGGTTCTTAATAAGGTAAAAAAAAGACCATTTTGGGGAAGTGCAAATTTGAATGAACATGTGCCTGAGCAGGTAAGGAATAAATTCTTATTTAACTATCCATCCAAAATTTTCACTGGGAATACAAATTTTGACCAATTTAAGGTCCCCAAACTGCACATATGGGCCAGAAGCCATCCAGTAATTTTTCTGCACTGTTTTTGTTGAAATGAAAGGAAATGGAACAATAGGACGATATGACAGTCATTCTAGTTATTGTCTATTGTCACATTCTCAAAGAGGCAGCCATGTTAGTCTGTTTGGCATGTATAAAAAATACAAAACAGAAACAGAAACAAAAATATAGCGGCAACATAAAGAGAAACTGATTTATTTCAATGTGACGAGTCATGTATTATAATCCACTTCCTCAATCACATGTAATGAAATATTTAGTTACAGGTTTACATGGTATACCATAGTAGGCTGGGGCACGTGGCTCAGGAGCCGAGAGAGGAGAGTTCAAATCCTCACTTCTGATCTCCCAAGAGAAGGGCCAACTAAGATTACCCTGAGGGTATGTGGCTGATGGGGTTACCTGAATCCATCACCTGTGGCTCCTTGGACAACCTGCACTGTTGTAGAGTGCCACCAGAAAGAAAGATTTAGAAACCATTTTTGAGTACTTCATAATGAAAAAGCCCAATAAGCATCACCAAAATAGGAAAGAACTTCATGGCATACTATCATCATCATTATTACCACCATCTTCTACAATATACATTATAGAAGTGGGGACCCTATGAAGACAGAATCAATCACTGAAGTACTAGGAAGTGTTCTACATCCCATAAGCTGTGATAACTCAGCACAAAAATGTACATGTATGCTTTAAAAAAATTAGAAAGTTTTGCAATTCAGTAAAACAACATTTTGTTGCCACTTGTTCAAAACAATACAAATTCAAAGTGATTGCCAGTTTTGCAGCATATCAGCCCATCTGATATGCTGCAGTTTTATAACAATTCTGAAGTTGTGCCCAAGAAGGTAGAGCCATATACTGCTGAATAATTTGAATGTACATCAATCATCTACCTAGGTAAAGAATACCTATGTGCCCTTAGCCAACTGATGCACCTAGGCCTGAAACCAGCTTGGTGTGTCTGTGCCCAGCTGCTCAGTCCCTTAGGGCTTGCACCTGCTGATGACTGATGGTTAATGAGGCTGTAGGGTGGAAGACCCTGCAGTGGTGGATGGATGGTGCCAAGGGCAGAGGCAGGAAAAATATCAGTTAATACACACAAAGGCAGGTAAGCAAACAAGCATTCAGAGAGAGAGAGAGAGAGAGAGAGAGAGAGAGAGAGAGAGAGGGAGGGAGGGAGGGAGGCAGGCATGGATGTAGGACATTCACTCAGAGGTTGCCTTTCCCCTTTCTATTAATTCATTCCAGAATTCACACAGAAAGAGTGTGAGGAGTGTGGGAGTTCAGCAAGAGGCAAACTTGGGCAGGGACCCGATCTTCAGTCTTTGGTAAGGAGGCAGTCAAGAGTGGACTGGCTGGGGGATAGCCTGAAATTAAGGTGACTTTCTGTCCTAATAGACCAGTTTTCCCTGTTCCCATTTGAGCTCCAACTGTTAATGCTATTAGTCCCCACAAAGGGATTGTACAATTAAGCCTGGATATACTGATCTACCAGTTTCCAAATCTGCTGGACAGTCACCAAGGTTGCCCCATCTCCTACATGTGGTCTACCCCATCAATTTCAGGGCTTTAATTTCTCCTTCCTCCCTTCATATCCAAAAGCACACCATTTAGTTGGAAACGATGACAAATTAAATGCCACATACTCTCAATATCTTTATCACATATGACAATACAATGGTGTATATTGTTTACATTGCAAAGGAGTTACCCCAGGGAAAGAGGGGGAAAAAGATATCAATTATGCTTGGCTTGTCATGAAAACATGACTTAGTATAGCCACCAGCATCCACCTAAAGTAACACTGACATAGTGGGGAGAAATCAAGTTGTAAGGCCAAACTACCAAAAAAGGTTATAGGAGATGACCCTCCATAGCCATGCTCGTGGCATCTGTCTTGTAAAGCATAGTTCTCACATCTCTTAAAATCTGGGCTGAGATCTTGGGGTGGCGTGGGGTTGCTGGATTTCTTGCTTTTGCAAGATCTGCAACCCTGTTGTCATGGTTCTGGAACAAAAGTATGCATGATCCCATCCAAGAAGTCACATTCCTGGGAGAAACTGCCCTCTGGACAACACAAAACTGGGCAGATGAGGAGTTGCTCCCTGTATTCTTCTAAGGTTACTCTTTCTCCTGTCAGAATCATAAATGGCAGCACAGACTGTTGAAAAATGTAGTCCTGAAACTTGGCAGCCCCCTTATAGCTATTACGTTTCATTGTTTCATAGATATACCTCTTTCAGGGAAATGTTTATATTTTTGGACTCTTCACATGTCTGAATACTTCCCTTCAATTGTCACAATACTGTTCATTTGTCTCCTCTGAAATTTCCCTCAGAAATGCATGCATATGCATTCCCAATTTATCACTATGCCTGTCCCCTCCTTTTAAATCAGCAGATACTATTGAATATGTTCCTCAACAATGTCCATTCAGCCTCCCCCTTCCATCACTGGTCATATGCTGAAGCTGAACAGAAAATTCTAATCCTTAACTGTCTGGGCAAAACAACATTTTCAAAGAGTTGTAGTTCCACTCTGATAAAGTACAAAGACAAACCATAATAGTTTGACAAAGTCTAGAATACTGGGGTGTGATTTTTCTTCTGATGCTCACATGACCTTTCTCCTCATAGCTTCTTTGATGGGTATGTAAAGAGTCCAGGAGAAACGTGTACTATTGATGAGCTATCTAAATGGATCATTTCACTGGGATGAGGTCTCAGAGCTTTCTTTACTCTAAATAAGAACTTCAAAAATCACTCTTTGAAAACATGGGATTGATGCAAAAGGTTTAAATCCCAAAGTTCAAGCAACATTAATTATTTCACCTCTTTACAGAAGCATGACTCTTTGTGCCTATTTCAGTTTTTGTTTAGTACGTATATCTTTGACATAGCATCAAGAAGCATCTTTTTGGTCAAAATACATCTCAAATAGAAGTGGGCTTTGAGAAAATTACTGTAACTTTTTGTGAGCTGGCTTCAGATGACAGGCTGGAAGGAAAAAATCTGTTTAAACCTTTAAAGACAGATGGGACACTTTACTACCCAGGAGTAGATATGGGAACAAATAAAAAATGGATCACAATATTCATCAGAAATCGCTGATTTGTGTAATATTCGTCACTTCATAGTCATCAATTCCGGAGGCCCCAACGAATATGAAGTGACAAATATTTACCCTTTTTATTCATCCCTTGTTGGGTCTGAGCCCAAAGAGCAAGCTAGGCTGCTGGAACAGCCATTCTGGCAGCCTAGTTTGCTCTCTCTGCCTATGGGTAGCTGTTCAGTGGGCCTGCTCTCTCTGACCCCTCCACCTGTCCCCACCCCCTTCCCACTGCCCCCTCTTGCCTTCCTACCTTGTCCTGTCACTGCCGCCACTGCTGCCACCACTGCCACCAACATTGGAACCAAAGCCAGGCTGCTGGTACAAAAACCAACAATTCCAGCCAGCTAGCCTGCTCTCTCTGCCTCTGCAGGCACTGATCAGCTGATTGGCATGTGCAGAGGCTAAGAGAGCCTGCTGGAACAGTTCCAGCTGGTTATCCTGCTCTCTCTGCCTCTGCAGGCACTGATCAACTGATTAGCATGTACAGAGACAGCAAGGGCACAGTTCCAGCCAACTAGCCAGCTCAGGCTACCTGGCTGGAACCATGCCAACCGGCAAGCCTAATTTCTCTGCTTCTGAGTGTACTGATCATATAATCAGTGCATGCAGAGGCAGAGAGAGCAGGCTTGCTGGCCAGAATGGTGGTTTCCATTCTGGCAGCCTAGCTTCTGTTCTGCTGTTGTTGTTGCAGCATCTGGCAGGCCAAGACAGAGGGGCAAAGAGGGCAGTGGGAAGGGGGTTTGGAGGCAGAGGGCTCTTTTTTTTCCCCAGACAGCCACAGGCTGCCTAAACCCAGACAAACCGACCAACTGATCCATGGTTGATCAGAAATCTCTGGAGAAATTCATGGATTGTGGGGTCATCAACCTTGACAACTCATGAACCACAACAAACTGCCATTTTGGTGGTTCATCCCATCTCTACCCAGGAATCATGTTTTGCTGCAGAAGTCATACAGAACTAGATTTACAAAATAGATGTTTTAAAACATGAAGAGTTGTAAACAAAGTCATCAAGTTTCAGCCACCTGCCACACATGTTGTTGTTTTAACCAGACAAAAAAATAGTTGCCACACAAATTGTCCCAATAAATCTACTGCATTTTGTCATGGAGCTACCATAAAATGGTGGCAAATAATGTCCCATGCCATTCTATGGTTGAAAAATGATGGAGAGAAGCTGGTGTGAGTGCTGAGTTGAGACAGAACTTACAACTAAGTGGAATACAACTGTAATCTGAAAACATGTCACCAGCATAGACAGCATACTTTCTACTAAGTCAGAGAAATATTCTGAAGCAGAAGAAACTTAGTCAGTTACATTGCAGCCACGTGGTCCAATAAGAATATTCTTTTTTGTTATGTCAGAAGCATCATCATACAATTAATTAATATATCAGATAATTTTTGCCCAATAATGGCCAACATCAAGAGCATTTGGAGCAGCTAGCATCAAGTACATGTTGATAAATGGAATGCTTCCTCCCCACTCCTCCATGGAGGGGAAGGGAAATGATGCTTCAGAATATTCCTGCAGTAAAAGGATACTTGAGGAGCAGCCTACAGAAATGCTTACATGTACTCATGGAAAGGATGACTCCATTGATTGATTGATTGATTGATTGATTGATTGATTGATTGATTGATTGATTGATTGATTGATTGATTGATTGATTGATTGATTTTCAAGGGCAGGAGACTAGAGAGTGGCATATGCATGCCTGTTCCTGTCTAGAAAGGACCAAGTGAAACACTGATGTAAATAGAGGAAGAGCAAGAAGAACCTGGTACAGGTGTGCACAGAAAAATCATTGTGGGGCATCCAGAGAGACCATTCTGGACTGACCGGGAGCTGAAGAAGGTTGGAATAAAGAAACAATGAAAGAACCACTTAACTGCTCCTTGTAGAAAGGTTTTTTTTTTTTACTCATAATCCATGAAACAAAAAGAACAATTTGCTATCTCATTTTGGTTAAAATATTACCAACATCAATCAAACCATATTTCCATACTGGATGAAATGTGGTGGAAAATTGTTTTCTCATCAGCTTAGAACTAGCAGAGGCCCAACAGAACATTAGTAAAATTCTATAGAAAAGGTATGTAATTAATATTCACAAATGTTCTTAATCTTGATGAAAATGGGTACCTTAACACATTGAGATACCCAGTAAAACAAATTGTCAACCATTATGATTTTTTTAAATTCATGCACAGGAGCAAAGGAAGGAAGGAAGGAAGAAAGAGAGAGAGAGAGAGAGCTTTTTTTTCATTATCAACAGCATTGCTGGGGGAAATCCCTCTATTTTGTATTTTGTATTCCAAATTTGTATTTTACCCAAAGTACAATGGATTTTGTGGGAATATGAAGTTCTTGAACAAACAAACAAAAAACCCACACTTTGAGGATACAGACAATAGGCTAAGCCAGTTTCAGTGAAGCAGGGCCACATCTAGTACAGTAAGAACACTTCCCTTTCCCAGAAAGCATTTTCCTCCTACCGGAAGCTATTACCTTAGCAAAGCTCTGTGACCAACTGAAGGCTTAAGCAGGTCAGAGATGGGAAAATTAGTAGACAAACCATGAACAGTTTAGGAAAAATCAGGAAAAGGCCACGTGGTCCCCAAAACAATACAAATGCAGGAACAGATTATACCTTTATTGGACCGTTAAAATAATAAAACAAAAAACAAACAGTGAGCTTTCGATGACAATTCTTCTTCTTCAGGTTGTGCACCAAGTTCTTGTGGGTGGTTCCAAAATTATATGCTTTTATTAATGTCCCAAAGTCTCATGGCCATTGTTGGGACCAGGTATAGCTTCTTTGATGGAAATGGCTGCAGTCTGCAAGAGGCCTGTGGGGGAGGATACCTGTCCCCAACAATAGCAATGATACTTTGGGACTTTAATAAAAGCATATAATTTTGGAACCCACAAGAACGTGGTGCATAGCCTGAAGAAGAAGATTTATCATCGAAAGCTCACTGTTTGTGAGGGGTTTTTTAGTGGTTCAATAAAGGTTTTACCTGTTCCTGCATTTGTATTAACAGTTTAACTAACTGTTAGTGAGCTCTGTATCTGTCTCAACTCACAGTCAACTGATCATAAATTCATTTCCATTTCTGAATTAGATTAGTTTGTTCAGGTCCTTAATAAGCACCACCCTCTTTAGGGTATTAACTGCACACTTTAAAAGGCACATGCTCAGGTTTCTACCCTTGGTTTCTTTGTGATTGGAGGACATCAGAGGCTTTAGGTGAGGGGTGTTTAGTAGTTTTCCTGAAGTGGGCTAACTGGGCCCTTTGAAGGTCAAGGTGAAACCAGTGAAAATAAGAAGAATTTGTAAATTCTCTACATGTAATTACAACTAAGATTTTTTTATATATAATACTATATCTGTCCCTGTCTTTAAGCACCTGGTAAGAAAGAAATGATAAACCATCTCTAAACATTAAATAACTAAAAAGCCCTGGGAAGGATCTCCATAAGTCAGAATCAACTTGAAGGGACATAATTATCATTATGGAGGGAGATTTTAACACTCTTTGGCAGAGACAATAACAAACGGTATTTCCAGTAGATGCCAAAGTTTGGGCTTTGGTGATTATCCTAAAGTAACAGCTCCATAGTATTTTTTGTGGAGCTGCTAAATATGGAGTATTCTGTATTAGTAAATATACTTGCCTTCAATTGAGTTGAAGACCCATGAATCTCACCTAACTCCAGTGCCTTCTCTTTTGCCCCTTCCAAATTATTTGTTTCACACTGGCATCTCCTGCTCATACGACCTTAAAAGAGTCCAGCAAATGTTTATGACCAGGCACTATTGAAAGCTAATTATCAATGGGCACGACTGGGATTTTGGTGGAAGTAATTTCAAAATATAAGCAGCCCAATTACTTAAGTTATGAAATCTTTAGTGCCATTGAAGGCCCAAAATGGTTTTTTTCTGCAATGAACTCTGCATTAGCTCTGGTAGCCAGGGTTCTACCCAATACAGTATATATTATCTAAATCGTTAAGTTAGATTTACTTTACTGGTTTTATTTTGGAATGTCACCCTTTTTCTTCATTTCCTCCATTTCCCCCGATCTCAAATTAGCTTTTTAATGTATTTGAACATTTGGCTACATTTTTTGAAACATCGTTCTCACTACCCTGTTTCCCTGAAAATAAGACCTAACCTGAAAATAAGCCCTAGTATGATTTTTCAGGATGCTTGTAATATATGCTGTACCCCAAAAATAAGCCCTAGTTAAGTGAAAGCCCGCCCTCCACCATTGTGCAGCAACCAGAAGAAGATGACATGACTGTATTTGAATAAACGTAGATTGTACATGAAAAAAAATTAAGCGTCCCCTGAAAATAAGCCCTGATGCATTTTTTGGAGCAAAAATTAATGTAAGACCCTGTCTTATTTTCGGGGAAACAGGGTAAATTCTCCCCCACATGAAGGGCTGCAACTTGACTTAGAGCAGCCTGTCAGCAGAACTTTAGAAAAGGTATTATTTTGGATGCCAGTCCACAGAATGTTTCTGACAAAGTGCCCGCTGACCATGCTTCCTGAGAGATTCTGGTCCAAAACATAACTTCTCCAAGCTCTCTCTTCAAGTCCTCGTGGAGGCAATCTTTGTGAAGGAAGAGATTCCAGCCACAAAATCAACTTTCTTTCCACATCCATAAAAAATCTTTAACAAATGGCAATGCCATTCATATTGAATGTATGAAATCTTTCATGTGAAACATTTATGAAAGCTAAGGAACCAGAGATCTCTTATGTATATTATTTATATATGATATATATATAAATGTGAATTTGTTGATATGCATGGGCTAGATGTCAGGTCCGTCATTGTTGGATTTAGGCATCTATTGCTATTCAGAAGCTGTTTTGTTCCTCCTACAGGTCTAATCCCCAGGAATCCACCCCTGTAGATAAATAAAGAACACAGAGAGCAGCCTACTGAATAAAACCTTTGAAGAAAAAATGTTGAAATCTGTGAAAAACAGGGATGTGGTGAGGGACAGAGGCCAGAGTGATAAGGATGTGTTCTTGGCCTTCCCAGCAGGAATGAGGAAGACAAAGGGTTGTTTTCATCTAATTAAACTTGCAAATTTCATACCTTGCAAGGTTCACATTGTAATTCAAACAGGCTGTCATTGAAAGTTAATGATTTACCACTCCTTACAACCTACACAGCCTAAGAGCAGAGATTTGTGAGCAATTAATTGATAATGTGTTACAATATGAAGTAAGCAATAAGCATTTATACTCTCAAAGTAGGTGCATGACAGATTGAGATGCAGACAAAGGAACTTGAAAGAATAGCACTTTCCTTCACTTACACAATGCACAATATATTTCTTTGTCTTAATTCACTCAAATCAGTGAAGTTTGTATCAAATAAAGTATCTCAGACCATTTCAGTTACTCTGATTTCTAATTATTACAGCAGTACTAGCAAAAATATGGAGCCCTGCTGGCATTTAATACCTAAATATGTGCACTAGGAAAAAAATGCTTGGGAATGTTAACGTTGATATTATCAAACAGATTACATCAATGTAATTGCTATAAATAAATGCCTCGGATCCAAAAATTCATTGGCTTGTGCTTTTCAAAAGCAAGTACTACGTTTATAACAATTTCATATTGGGTGTGTTTTAAGACTATTATTAGGTGAGATCTTGCAAAGTTACTTGTTCCTTCAGTACTTGTCAGTGATGTACACACCCCATACATGCCATTTCATGTTGCCTGCCTTAGAACACAAACAAAGACACAGAGAAACAGCCAATTTTTTATTCGTACTCAGGCCAACATTTCAAGATGGGAGTGTTCAGCATTGTTTCCTTTTCATTCCAAGGTCGTGTCTAAGATAATCAAGTTTTATTTTTTTTCTTGTAGATCTGTAGTATTTAAGAACTTGTTTTTCATTTCCTTGAGGGCTTCCATATTTTTAAAGAAAGGAGGGAAGGAGACCTAGGCAGTACACATACATTGTCAGTGTGACATTCACAACAATCTTGATTTACAGCTTTGTGACAACCATGAAGCCCTAGGTGAGCAAAGATTTGTTCCAATCTCACATCGCATGTCTACGGATGTGCACAGCCACATGCCATTACAAGGGCGCTAAACTAATTTCATTTTTCAAAAATGAATTTGAGCTTCTGGAGTCAAAGGCTACAATCCTGTACACACTTGCCTGGGAGCAAGTCTCACTGAATTCAGTAGGACTTATTTTAGAGTGGACATACATACGGGTGTGATCGGAAGTTCCCAGCACATAACACAATACCCTTTTTCTAGAACCTCAGATTTCCCTACCTTAGAAATGACTTCCTCTGTTTATTATTGATAGCAGAAAAACAGACTGCCACAGAATGAGCAGTTTAAATAAAAACTATAGAAATCGAGGGAGAAAGGGAGATGAAGTGATATTGAAGGCAGAAGTGATATTAAGTGAAGCAAGCTGCTCTCAGATCATCTTTTTTGGAACTGAATTATATATATTTCAGGAAAACAAAAATACTTTTGTGATGAGAGTGACTGTAAATTTGCTTTTGATATGTGCATGGACTAATTAGATTAATTAAGCATATCATGCACTTCTGAACAATCAGGCAGGTGGCAAATCACATTTAAAATGGCAGACAATTTGCATGATCATCTTTATGCTTGATAAAAGATGTCTATTCCAAAAACAAACTGGGTCTAAAATAGTACAGGTGCAACACTGATGATGTCAGTGCTTTCAATGGCACACACCAGCAGGCGTGTATGATACTCTACTTACTTAAAGGTAATCTAATGTAATCCTCTGCTTTATGTGAATTGCTTTTAAGGAACTATTAAATGGGTCAATTTTAAAAAGCTTCCAATTCTGTTCATCTGATTTCAGACAAAACACAGTCTAGTTTTGCAATGACTGTGCGCTATTTGGATTTGAGCCTATCAAAAAAACAAACAAACAAACAAACAAAAAACCACCTATCCTACCTGGAAATGCAGCCAGCATGGCATCCAGAGGATATATGAACTCCTAGTTTCATCCATGTTGTTGCTCCTTGTCTCTGAATGAGAAATATTCTGTCTGTGTCTGTCTCAATTTAGTCGCCTTTACCAAGGAGCCAAGATGGAACTAATTCTTTCCCCATGCCTTGGAATCTTAAACTTAAATCTCATTGTTAATTTTCACTAGTCATTGAATTAATGAGATTTTTCTAAGCCCTATTGATTGAGCAGGTCTGTTCTGATTGGAATTAAAAGTTAGGTTTAGCCCTCAAGGCCAACACAGTGGGCCTAATTATCAGCCTTCTTGAACAGAATGTATTTCTGGTCTTTTCAGAGGTAGGCAAAAGGGGGTACTGGATCGGACAAATTACTGACACGCATTCCAAATTGGCTTCAGGACTAGTTATGGGGCATAAATTGCTTTGGTCACCTTGATGGATCAGCTATATGAGAAACTGGACATATGAAATGTTTCACTGTTGGCTCCATTGGATCTCCCTGTGACTTCCCATACAATTGACCACATTATCTTTTTGGGCCATATCCTAGGATGCAGAGGCAAATCACAATGGGAGTGGTGGGGGGAGAGATTTCTGTTTAATATCATGCGTATCAGACTGTAAAGTCCCAAAAGTTTGCATCTTGTCCCTCATGTTATTCAACATAAATACTGAGAGATGTCATTCAGAATGTTGCAGTTTGGTGCTATCAGGATGCTGTAGACATATCACCATTTTCCTTCCCTTTTCCAAATCTAGGAATGTATTCTAGTTCTAAATCAGTGTCTGATGTTGTAACAGACTTCCAGCTGAAGCCTACTCCAAACAAGGTAGAGGTTGTTCTGACATATAAGGGCATGGAACTCCAACCATAGAGTTGAATGGGGTTTTGTCGTGCTCAATCCAAATTCCTCTACCTGGTGTGTGCCACCACCAAACAAACAAACAAAAACCCACCCTCAATTCCTTTCACTAAGTTTGTGGTTGACACAGATCTTGTAACAGGAATTCCTTCCCCTAGAATGTTCTCTTTGCCAAAAGCAGGCAAACAGCCAGTGCCCCCATTCCACTGATGCTTAAACACTGCCACCGCTGATAGCTATACTTATACTGTCTTTTTTTAAAGAGTAAAAATACTTTTATTGAGGTACACACACAGCCTATCCAATTTTGGCAGAACAACTTGCCCCCTCAGATTCTGACTTCACTCTAATAGCTTCCTAGTTCTATTTGTCCCTAACCCAAACTTAAACAGAACTAAACTAAACTAACCCCCTCAAAAAACAGAACTCAACTAAACTTGAACTCAACTGGATTGTATCATACACACATGGATCACTTTCATTAACACACACTACCCCTTCCAACTGATTTTAACAGACCCTTCTAGCATATATCCAACTTATCACTGTCTATCAAAACCCAGTCACTCACCATAGATGCAAATACCTACCTATTCACAAGATATAAACAATGTGGAATCACCACAGGGTACATTTCCCTATAAGATTAAGGTTCACAGTTTGAATGCACTTCTTAATTTAGCCTTGAATCTGGATGGCTAAGTTTTGGTAATGTCCAAGAGTGGCCCTGAACAGTTAAGTCTGGTTTGTTAACTAAAGCTGTCCTCAAGATGGCCACAGGGGTGACAGTGACCTTAGTTACATACCAGTTAGACTACAGTAATGCACCATACCTGGGTCTTCCTTTGAAAAATGTTTGGACTTTTTGGCTTGTCCAGAGAACTGTATAGTTGACTGGGGTCAGTAACTATCAGCATCAGCCTCCTTTTTTTCCAATTGCACCACTGGCTACTGGTCTGTCTCTGCCGCCGATTCAAAGTTCTGGTTTTATAAAGCTCTCTGCAACTAAGAACCAAGCGATTTAAAAGTTGGCATTCTGCCTTACAATCCTAGTTGAGTGTTAATAACATTGAGAGGAGCGGCCGTTCTCTTGGTCTCATCACTCTGGAAGGCATCTTTATTGGGGAGATAAAGGAGGCCATTCACTGGCTCTGGAGCTCACTGTCAAAACCATCTGCAGGAGAAAAGATCATTAAGAAGAAAAATAGTTGAACATAAAATATTTGTGAATCCTATGTTCCAGAATGATATTGAAAAAGGAATGTACCACACATACTTTCTAAGTGTCTGGCCTGCAGGGGGAAAAAAAACCTGGCATGAAAGCCATTTTATATAAATACCCTCCTGTGAAACTCACAATAAGAAGGGGGGGAAAAACATTTACGATGATCCTCTGTGAAGCATACAGATGTTAAAATGCCACCCCTCTGTTATTATGGTTTGTGAATGCCAAGATGTTGACTGCAGTAATGAAAAACAGGATCTGTTTCAGCAGTCTTTTTTCTTCACCTGATCTCTCAATAATTGGAAATTTAGACCCACACGGAGTGTCGTGTCACAAAAAGCAACTCTCGACAAATGGATTTGTGACTCTGGCAGAGTATTTGTCTTTTTTACTTGCTGCCTGGAGTGGCAGATTGCCATTTAGCTGGAGGGAGAAAAGGGGAAACAAGTCAGCGATGACACATCCTGAGCATCCCAGGGACAAGCAAAGCTGAACTATGCCACATGTCATTCGAAGGCATGAATCATCCACAAGTTACTTAACAAAACCCAGCCTATTAAAGAGGCACAAAGACAATGCAGCCCCAAACAAGCTTGTGCTAGAATGAGTTATAGCAATTATTAAGTGGTTAATAAAAGAAAAAGGGGAGTGAAAAGGGATATATGAGCTGCTGACTGAAAAAATGCCAAGGATTAAAAGATCTTGTTGATAAAAGTTAGGATTGCTTAGGTTAAATAAATGTGTTGTTGTGGTGTTCTTTTCATAAGGTGCTATTCTGATTTGGACTGGATATATATCGACACAGAGAGGGAGACAGAGGGAGGAAGACATTGCAATCTCCTCCATTAAGCATGTGTGTTTAGTTTAGACAGACCTGGCTGAACCCAGTGGCAAACTTAAGCAGCTGCCAGTCACCTGCCTCCTCCTTGCCACTCTACTACATCATGTCCTTCCCACCCACATAACCACAGAATTAGAGAGCTGGAAGGGATCCCAAAGATAATCCAGTCTATCTTTCTTTCAATGCTGGAAATCCACAGTTTAAGCCTCCCTGACAGATGGAGATCAACCACTTTCTGAGGTAATCCATCCTGCTATCAAACAGTTCTTATAATCAGGAAGTCCTTTCCAATATTTAGTTGCAATTTCCTTGTAGCTTCCATGTGGAAAAATGGCATGGAGGTCTAGTGTGGTATGCAACCATTTTCCTTTCTGTGCCCAGTGCTTAAGATGTAAAATGCTAGATTCTGAAAAAGCAACAGAGGGTACTAGGTGTTACTTGGGGAAGAATTCATGTACTGGAAGCTGGCAGAAACCCATCTTATCTAGCTGAATGGCCACAGTCATCCAACCAAGTGCCAAGCTGTTTGACCCAGAGAAGTTCAAGAAGAGATAAGGCATACTCGGGCTGAACAATCCCAGCAGGTGATACGCTTTGATGTCTGTCTCTGCTATCTTTTAAGTCTGGTTTTGTTTTCAATTTGTTCATTAGTAAGAAGTTTTGTTATCATTTTACCAATTTGAGAAATATAAGCATCCAGCAAGTTGGCCATACAGAGAAGTGCTTAATGAGCAGGTGTGTACTTTGGAGTATGTACCTACTCATTAAGTGTGGACTATGTATCCGGGCCCATCCTGGTCCATATAAGGGCCAGAATTTTGGTCATTGCAGAGCCTCAGAAGGTGTTGCACAACTGACTCCCTGGGTTGCCCACCACTGTTCTTCAGGGACTCCCAGGATGCAGAAGTAGCATGATAGTTCTTTCTACTTTCCTGTTCTACAGCTTCGGCATTTTGCTTTATAGTCTATTGTCTCTGTAACAAAGATCTGTGCCTTTTCCTTCATAATTGTCACCAAATTCCGGAAGAACCCATGTCAGCCTTCATGAGACACATCCATCTTGTAATTTGAATTCATTGCTTTGGGTCCTAACATTTGGAGACGTAGGAAACAAGCTGGCTCCATTTCACTGTCCATCTCCCTCAAATGTACTTCATAGGACTTAGTTTCCAGATGTTTTGCCATCTTGGTTGTCCTGCTCTAGACACATTCCAGCTTCTCAACGTCCTTCTTAAATGGTAGTGTCTGAAACTAGAAAAAGTACTCCACTCATGCAATCCGTGTGACCTTTGGAAGATTGTGGGAACAGAAAACTGGTCCCCCTTCCTTGCTGAACCTGCTTGCCCCTGCCACCACAGTGCATATGTTGGCTTACCTAATGAGAAATATAAATTTTCAGGATTTGGAAAGGATTTTAAAAAAGAAAAAGAAGAGATTAATTAAATGTCACCCTTGTAAATGCAAGAGTGCAACTACACCTGCCAAGTCAGACTATGATGTTATGACTTGATTGCTTTAGGAATGAGCTCTCTTGTAGATGCCCTCAGGCCTTGCAGTTTCCTCTTGGTAAGCAAATTAGTCTCAGGAATAATTTATAGACTAATAACATTTGCCTGATTCATGAAGTCAGCCTCCTAACTCATAAAACAATCCAAAAATGACAAGGTAAATCAGGAAGTGTGAGTTCTTCTTAAAAATGCTCCCTGCCCAACCAAAAAGGGATTCCTGACTGGCTCTTCCCCCACTCCAAACGTAAGGGATTCAAAGATTTGCATAAGTGTCAGATAAGTATACCAGGAGATCTAATACTTTCCTGTGGCTGCATAAACATTGGTGCCAGCATGTATGAGAAACTTTCTTGTACTACAACTCTTAGAATCCCACAGCCAGCAATGGCCACTGCGGGATTCTGGGGGGTTTAGTCCTAAAAACCAGATGTTTAAAATCTCTGCCGAAGACTCCACTGCCCATCAGTCTCCCTGCCCGAGCAAACTGAAGTGATCTCTCCATTGATTTTGGACAGTTGGCTTGGGGAATTTCAGCATTTGCCACAGAACTATTGTAAGGGGTCTAGCATAGGTCTTAATAATTTATTTGACTGCCATAACCAAATGTGAGGCCATAAGTGGGGGGCTCTCGCTGTCACTCTGCCATAGAACTTGGAACAAACTAATTCATCAAAGTTAAATAGCAGAAGTGGAGAGATTAATTGATTGCTGTTAAAATTTATAACTCAAATTGGTAATTAATTAAATTAACACTAATTTGTTAATTAAATTGTTTGTTGTTGTTGGTTGTTGTTTAGTCGTTAATTCGTGTCCGACTCTTCATGACCCCATGGACCAGAGCACGTCAGGCCCTCCTGTCCTCCACTGCCTCCCAGAGTTGGGTCAAATTCATGTTGGTAGCTTCAGTGACACTATCCAACCATCTCGTCCTCTGTCGTCCCCTTCTCCTCTTGCCTTCACACTTTCCCAACATCAGGGTCTTCTCCAGGGAGTCTTATCTTCTCATGAGATGGCCAAAGTATTGGAGCCTCAGCTTCAGGATCTGACCTTCCAGTGAGCACTCAGGGTTAATTTCTTTCAAAATGGATAGGTTTGTTCTCCTTGCAGTCCAGGGGACTCTCAAGAATCTCCTCCAGCACAACAATTCAAAAGCATCAATTCTTTGGTGGTCAGCCTTCTTTATGGTCCAGCTCTCACTTCCATACATCACTACTGGAAAAACCATAGCTTTGACTATGCGGACCTTTGTCAGCAAGGTGATGTCTCTGCTTTTTAAGATGTTGTCTAGGTTTCTCATTGCTTTCCTCCCAAGAAGCAGGCGTCTTTTAATTTCGTGGCTGCTGTCCCCATCTGCAGTGATCATGGAGCCCAAGAAAGTAAAATCTGTCACTGCCTCCATATCTTCCCCTTCTATTTGCCAGGAGGTGATGGGACCAGTGGCCATGATCTTCGTTTTTTTGATGTTGAGCTTCAGACCATTTTTGGCGCTCTCCTCTTTCACCCTCATTAAGAGCTTCTTTAATTCCTCCTCACTTTCTGCCATCGGAATGGTGTCATCTGCATATCTGAGGTTGTTGATATTTCTTCCGGCAATCTTAATTCCGGCTTGGGATTCATCCAGTCCTGCCTTTCGCATGATGTATTCTGCATATAAGTTAAATAAGCAGGGAGACAATATACAGCCTTGTCGTACTCCTTTCCCAATTTTGAACCAATCAGTTGTTCCATATCCAGTTCTAACTGTTGCTTCCTGTCCCACATATAGATTTCTCAGGAGATAGATAAGGTGGTCAGGCACTCCCATTTCTTTAAGGACTTTCCATAGTTTGTTGTGGTTGACACAGTCAAAGGCTTTTGCGTAGTCAATGAAGCAGAAGTAGATGTTTTTCTGGAACTCTCTGGCTTTCGCCATAATCCAGCACACGTTTGCAATTTGGTCTCTAGTTCCTCTGCCCCTTTGAAATCCAGCTTGTACTTCTGGGAGTTCTCGGTCCACATACTGCTGAAGCCTACCATGTAGGATTTTGAGCATAACCTTGCTAGCATGTGAAATGAGTGCAATTGTACGGTAGTTGGAGCATTCTTTGGCACTGCCCTTCTTTGGGATTGGGATGTAGACTGATTTTTCCAGTCCTCTGGCCACTGCTGAATTTTCCAAACTTGCTGGCATATTGAGTGTAGCACCTTAACAGCATCATCTTTTAAGATGTTAAATATTCAACTGGAATGCCATCACCTCCACTGGCCTTGTTGTTAGCCATGCTTTCTAAGGCCCACTTGACTTCACTCTCCAGGATGTCTGGCTCAAGGTCAGTAACCACACTATCTGGGTTTTCCTCGACATCCAGATCTTTCTGGTATAATTCCTCTGTGTATTCTTGCCACCTCTTCTTGATGTCTTCTGCTTCTGTGAGGTCCCTGCCATTTTTGTCCTTTATCATGTCCATCTTTGCACAAAATGTTCCTTTAATATCTCCAATTTTCTTGAACAGATCTCTGGTTTTACCCTTTCTATTATTTTCCTCTATTTCTTTGCACTGTTCATTTAAGAAGGCCCTCTTGTCTCTCCTTGCTATTCTTTGGAAGTCTGCATTCAATTTTCTGTCACTTTCCCTATCTCCCTTGCATTTTGCTTCCCTTCTCTTCTCTGCTATTTGTAAGGCCTCGTTGGACAGCCACTTTGCTTTCTTGCATTTCCTTTTCTTTGGGATGGTTTTTGTTGCTGCCTCCTGTAGAATGTTACCAGCCTCCATCCATAGTTCTTCAGGCACTCTGTCCACCAAATCTAGTTCCTGAAATCTGTTCTTCACTTCCACTGTGTATTCATAAGGGATTTGGTTTAGATTATACCTGACTAGCCCAGTAGTTTTTCCTACTTTCTTCAGTTTAAGCTTGAATTTTGCTATAAGAAGCTGATGATCAGAGCCACAATCAGCTCCAGGTCTTGTTTTTGCTGACTGTATAGAGCTTCTCCATCTATGGCTGCAGAGAACATAATCAATCTGATTTCGGTATTGCCCATCTGGTGATGTCCATGTGTAGAGTCGCCTCTTGTGTTGTTGGAAAAGAGTGTTTGTGATGACCAGCTTGTTCTCTTGACAAAACTCTATTAGCCTTTGCCCTGCTTTGTTTTGAACTCCAAGGCCAAACTTACCTGTTGTTCCTTTTCTCTCTTGACTCCCTACTTTAGCATTCCAATCCCCTATAATGAGAAGAACATCTTTCTCTGGTGTCAGTTCTAGAAGGTGTTGTAAGTCTTCATAGAATTGGTCAATTTCAGCCTCTTCAGCATCAGTGGTTGGTGCATAAACTTGGATTACTGTGATGTTGAAAGGTCTGCCTTGGATTCGTATTGAAATCATTCTATCATTTTTGAGATTGTATCCCAGTACAGCTTTTCCCACTCTTTTGTTGACTATGAAGGCTACTCCATTTCTTCTACGGGATTCTTGCCCACAATAGTAGATATGATAATCGTCTGAATTGAATTCGCCCATTCCCGTCCATTTTAGTTCACTGATGCCCAGGATGTCAATGTTTATTCTTGCCATCTCCTGTTTGACCACATCTAGCTTACCAAGGTTCATAGATCTTACATTCCAGGTTCCTATGCAGTATTTTTCTTTGCAGCATCGGACTTTCCTTTCACGTCAATTAAATTGTTAGTTTTGAAATAAATGGGATTTACAGAGAGTGGCATGTGAACTCTCACCTGTAAATCCTTGTGGCATTTTTTTAAAATTTGGCTTTTTGAGATATGCTCTTTTTTGTCATTTCAATATATTTACATTTATACAGATAGATTAATTGTATAATGCAGTTTTTAGCTGCAAATTGTGGGATGCAGCATGTCTAGAAATTGTGGAGCCATCTGTTTTAAAACATGGGATCTTATTTTCTCATCCCAAAGAGGATAAAGCTCATTACTGTTACTTTAGATACATTGGATGGAATCCTGTTGCACCATTTTATGCTGTGTAAGACTGATGGTCCTGGCAGCAGCAATTTTCAGATGTCAAAGGCTTTTTTCCATCCTGCAGCCCTGAAAGGTTTCCCTAGGATGAAAGGGATCCCAGGGGAACCTCAGAACATTCAGGGGCAATATTGGAAACTTTTTATTTCCAAAAAAACCCAGCTATGGCTGATGACATCATCAATCTTACCCAGTGTAAACTGGTGCAACAGGATTTCAGCCAATAGATGGGTGGGTCTCATTTGTCTGTTTGACAGAAAGTAACAAATGCTAGCACATTGAAATTAACATAATATTTTGAAAATTCCTTTACTGTTATAGGGTCAGATTATTTCTCAATAAAAATAAGATTTATTCTCGAAGGCTTTCACAACAATTCGATGGTTGTTGTCGGTTTTTCGGGCTGTTTGGCTGTGTTCTGAAGGTTTTTCTTCCTAACGTTTTGCCAGTCTCTGTGGCTGGCATCTTCAGAGGACAGGAGTTAGAACTCTGTCTGTGTTCTGGTGTAGTTTGGGGGATAGTTGAGTATTTATTGCTGTGGGATCACAACAATACAGTCATAACAAAAAACAACCTGATCACCATAATCACCCAATCTCCTGAAAAGGGCAAAAAAGCTGATCCCACAGTTATAAATACTCAACTATCCCACAAACTACACCAGAACACAGACAGAGTTCTAACTCCTGTCCTCTGAAGATGCCAGCCACAGAGACTGGTGAAATGTTAGGAAGAAAAACCTTCAGATCACGGCCAAACAGCCCAAAAAACCTACAACAACCAAAAATAAGATTGACAGTGGTTATCCCCTTATATAGTGGGGTCATTTCAATGGTCTGCCCAGGGGATTTGTTCATGGGGAGCTCTCAATTAACATCACTCGCTATCCTGTTGAGGTCCTAATTTCATTGTGGAACTGTCAGATGGAATAGGTCATTGACAGAATTGCTCACAAGCATTCTCTCCAATGTTATGAAATGCAGCTAATTCCTTGGTTTATTGAAGGATCTACATGTTACAGAAACAGCAGGAAGATACGGACCCCATAATGAACATGACCAACATAAGTGAAAGCAAACTATGGTGTGTATTTTGTGGCAATGGTCACAGCAAAGTGATTGACATAATTCTGTCCTTCAGCAGCCACCCCTTGTAGAGATGCAGATTTCTTCCTGTAGATTTTCTATCCAAGAATAACTGTAGAATTAGAAAATTCCTCATATTTTGAGAATCACTTTAGAATACGAATGCTGGTAACAGAAGCAGTCTCCAAAGTGCATTATACAATAACATTCATGATCATCTTCAAGAGGACTGTATCTTTCATATATTTAATTTTCTAGGATGTTCTGATATGCTGATCGTAGATTGTAATTGAATTTCAAGACCAGGCTGCACATATAGGTCTAATCATTACAAGGACTGATGGGCTGTTACCCACTGATACAGGAACCTTAATTTAAATCTCAGGTGGCATTCATATTAAACGAGTGAGTGCTGTGAACTTTCATTGTACAGGGCAGTCTATAAAATGGTTTCCCAACAGACTTTGGCTGCTTTAATTATTCAGGGTGATTTATGGTTGGGATTATTGGCAGTTCATTCTGGAGATGACATTTTTCTAGTACAGCAAGTAGGAAAATAATAATAATCTTGCATCTGTTCAGATAAATCAATAAAACTGTTGCTTTGTTGCCTCTGACAGCATTTTCTTTTATCATCAAAGTATGATTGTGGTTGTGGTATGTGTACAAGTGAAACTGTATGTGTTGTGGGGAGCAAGGGTTTTGTTTGAATGTTGTTGTGAGCAAATGAGTAAGATTCAATGGGATCTTGAGTCATCAACTAAACCTATCAACAAAAAAAGAGGAATAATTCACTATGTCAAAACTCTTTTGTGTTAGTTTTTAGCATGATGCATATGTTTAGAGATTAAACTCTTTAAGGTCAGAAGGATGGCAGCTTCATTAAAAAGGCTGCTCATAAAAAAGAGTCTATCATTTGTTATGTAGCTTTTAATCCAAAAAAATTAATTAACATTTGCATTCTGTTGTGTGACCTCTCTAAGGCAATATAATCAATTCTCCTGATACAGGATACCTTCTGCAGAAAAAGGCAATTCCTTATTGTGGATGGAGTGAAGACACATCAAAATTCCAGAAGCATTGTAAATGATGAGAGAAACTATTAAACCTTGTGCTCCTTAGCAGCTGGTTGTCAACATCACAGTGCATAAATATATACTTAGAGGGAAAGAAGTTTAATTATAACTTTGATTACATTATTGCAGTTCCTGGCAAAATACATGGATATAGAACAGTCGCTGAAGACAGTACAATATGACTGAGAGGTGTTTTCACTGATGCAAATAGAATATCATGGGGAAAGGAAAGCAATGAAAGCTGAGCAGCACCATTTACATCAGTCAGCTAAATCCTATGGACTGACTTCATTACAAAGCATAACGTTGAGGGACAAATTCTAAGGATGAACAGAGAGGGGGGTGGAATCCAGGAACCAGTCTCTTCTTCCCTGCAGCATGTAAGATCAGTCCTCCTAATTCTTCCTTCTTTTCTTTTCCTTCCTATGTCTCTGTGAGAGAGTTTTAGAGTATGCATAATAAAGAAAATGAAAGATTCATGGATTCCAAAGAGCTTCTTAGTCTTCTGTTTTATCCCATATGTTCTTTACTACTAGAAACAGATACCAAGAAGTATCATCTGGGGTTTTAAAGCTAGGTCATTCTTGTTGATATGCACATCTTATCTGAATTTGAAAGCTAAGCAAGGATGGAAGACCAACATGAAATAGCAGGGATCTTCTTAATAGGGTTAGGAGAGAATCTTGCCTGGAACTCCAGAGAACTGCTGTCAATCAGAGAAGACAATACTGGGTTAGACGGCCCAATGGCCTGGCTCATAATAAGACCACTGTCAAATATTCATGTGAAAACTGAATGTGAACCGAGAGTGCGGGGGATTCGTTGTAGTACTGATAGACTCTGTTCATTACCTACATTCACTCATCTCTTCACATTTATGATTTCTGAAAAGGGCTTCTGTAATTTATGAATCATCAAATCAATTCCAAACCCTATATGGGAGCCCAGGAGAGATCAATAAATCTTCAGGTGTTGCTGCCTGCTTTGGATGGCATAAACAGGAAAATATATCTGCTTTCTCCTGCATTGAAACCTTTAACCTCTTTCAAACTTTTAAACAGCTTCTTTCAAACAAATTGATGATTAAATGTATGAATTTAGGCACATCCTTATTTTAAAAAAAACCCTCAAAAATCAAGGGTGCTATCACCCTTGAGAGTGAATCCACCTGAATTCAACAGGACTTTTAGTAAGCATATACAGAATTGTGCAATAAATTTCTTTCTCCAAGCTCCAAATACTCATACACTCAGGTCGTGAGTCATCTCTTTGTAGATATAGATTGAGTCATAATGCAGAATCTTGTATGCATTTCCAATGATCCTAGGAAATTCTGGGATGCTTCACCCACGCCAGATAGAAGACAAAGTAAAGACTAAACAAAAAGCTGCTTCTCCCAGGATGTGGCCAATTTAGTGGGCAGTACAAAGACCACAGAAAGTCAAATATTCCATTATTAATAAACAGTCTGTGCACTGTAGGTGTTTTTGAAAATAAATGCTTTCATACCCAGTAAAGTGTGATAGAACTTTACAGACTTAATTTCATTAGACTTGCCTAAATGTTTTATTAAGATGCTAGCATGGGAGCTGTAACTGTCAGCCTTCAATTGCCCTCCCTTTTCCTTTCCTTTCCTTTCCCTTTTTCTTTTCAATGGCTCTTTTCTCTGTTTGCTGGTTTTAAATTTTATGACTTTACAGCCTGAGGCTCTCCCATCTCCTAATTTATTTTTTATTTACTTCAAGCCTTCAAGTTATCTCTGCCATCAGCACTGATTTATAATGGCTAGGAAAATAATCCATCCATGAATCTTTCTTGGGACTGTCATCATGGCATGAAAAAGAACACCGTTTAATAATCTTCTTTGGTGGAAAGCAAGGTTCAGAATTATCCCCAGGACCTTTACAAACATAAGGCAATTGTTTGCAAGATTCTCTGACTGGGGGAACTGGCAACACGCCAAAGATAACCAAATGAGGGTCTGCCTTTTACTTTAGAACCAGTTCTAGAACACATTTTCTTCATTCTTACCTGTCCATCAGTGATGTACATTTGTTCCATGGAAATTTCTCAATGACAAAAACTTTGTTAACAATCAAGGGACTTATTGCATACCTCTCTTTATCTTACTGAATGAATCCCAGGTAGGGATGTTAGGGGTTCAGCATGCAATATAAGATGTGGTTCTCAGGGATGAATGTTCAGGCATGGCTGCTCGGAAGGGTATCATAATACGTATAAACAATGACTGAATTTGGTTCAAAGACTCAGAACCACCACTTTGTATCATTTATCTATGTATACATTCCTCTTCTAGGACAGTGAATACAAACAAGAATACAAAATACACCCTGTCTCCCATTTTCTATTGCTTCAGTGCTTGTTTCAGTACCTTTTTTCTAACACTATAGTCTCTTTAAAATCCCCGAAAAATGTGTATTGCAAATGTGCTTTTCAGACCTTCATATAATTCTCCCCCCACCCCCAGGATAAGCAATGATGGGGGGGGGGGGGAAGAATAGTATCATGCTTACACCTTCTGCTTTTAACTGATAGGCACTGATGTGCATGGAAGCTGTATGTGCGTAGACTCAATATGCACAATTAGTGATTGATAGCTCAGTGGTTTAAGTATCTGGCTGTGGTACCAGAGGTTTGGAGTTTGATTCTTCACTGTGCCTCCTGGGAGAAGAGCCAGCCTGTGTGGCCTTGGGCAAACTGCACAATCCAGGGCACCTCCCAGAAGAAGGAAATGTTAAGTCACTTCTGAGTATTCTCTACCTGGAAACCTCTGAAAAGGGTTGCCATGAGTCAGAATTGACTTCATGGCACATGATGATGTTGATGAGAAAAAAAGAGAGAAAGAGACAGTCTCCATCATAACTCCCTCACAGGGAAACTTGGACACCTGAAATGGGGCATGCATCCTCAAGAGGCCGAGAGAGTATTGATATTAGTGCTACTTCATTTTTCAGTGACTATTTTTGTTAACTGAAAGCTGTCTGGAGGCTGCTTTACCACTGGCTGAATTAATGAGTGGCAACACCAGTTTCCTCAAGAGTAAGAGGTCACCTCAGCAGTAAGGGGCTTCTGTAAGAATAGGAAGCCTAGGCCTTTAGTCTAACTATTTGCAGCTGGGTTGGAATAGAACTATAACTAGCCTTTTTAAGCTTTCACTTTTGGTCTGCTGAAGCCACTGTATTTATGCTTGACTGTCTCTCTCTCTCTCTTCCGTGTCCATTACTAAATCCAAGTATGTGTGCCTGTATGTATGTATCCATTAAGGGAGAGGAAACGAGCTAATGAACAAGGGTTCTTGTTATTGCCCATGTGGGGGTAGGGAAGTGAGGAGAAGAAAAGACCAAATGAGCAGTGGATGAGAAAAAGATTGGATATGGTACAGGTGGCATATCACTTAGTTAGGGTGCAACTACATGGTCAGGAAAATGTGCTTTGATTTACAGTTTTTCAATTCTGGTCCCTGCTGATTTCCAAAACCAAAACCATTGTAGCTGTCCAGATGACAAACAATTATCTTGCTGCAGGAAACAGCAGGGGCAGAGGCAGAGAAACTGTCAATGGGAGTTGCCTTTGATCTTCTGATGAGGTGCCCACTGGGCAATTTCCATTGGGATTTTCTCCTCTACCTCCCCCCAGGTGCTATAGTGCTTATCTCAGTCAACACTAACTTGCAAGTTTCTCTTTTTCTTTTCTTTAAAGCAGGCACTCAGTTGAGGGCAACTGATATTCTTGAGAGTGCCTCTTTATATTGAATCAAGCAATCACACAAGTCAGAACTCAAAGAAAAGCAATACCAGCAAATCAGAGCAAAATTGAAATCACCCTATTGGCTCAACAAAAAAGGGCAATTCCCCACTGAAAAGAGATGATTCCCCACTGGGCTTCACTAGACTTAGCTTTGTGTCATATTGTCACCATTTTTAAATTCAATGTCATCCATGGCAAATCCAATGCAAACTGCAGAGTAAATGGCCAACGTAGATGTCACTTTAGTTGGTTTTTCCTTGAATTTTAGCTGTGCTACTTGGTGCCTCTTTAATTGTTGTGGCTTTGTCCTTAGGTATTCCAGATCTATAATTTGGTGAGGTATACAGTACTTAGAAGGTGGCAAGTTACTGTGACAAGACTAAGGATCAGATCAGTAATTCTGTAGTATAGACAGGCATTCAGGGCAAATGTACTTTATTGGTGTGGACTAGAGCTCTCTGCCAGGAAATTCTAAGTGTCCCTCATCAAATTACAAATCCTGGAATTGCTTAGGATGGATCCATGACATTTAAAGTAGTCTACAACTAAGACAGATCACATGCATTTAGCTTTTGTAGAAACCAAGATATGAGGCAAAATAAGTAGTCACTATTCTAATCATCTCATGAGAAACAAACCTGATATTGCTTTTTGGTGTATTTAGCTCATACATGAAGTCACAATTAAGTCAGACAAATATTTTTGGACCTCAGAAATTCAAAACTGCAGCCCTTTATTGATTTTGTTCTCTGTGCATGTGAACACACATACATATATATTGTGTAGTCACGTGAGATGGCATTGCTATTAAAGGTTAAGGTAAAAGCTCCTAGTTGTGAACTATATAAAAGCCCAAAATTGTATTATGAGAAGATGGCTTTTTGTTTTAAATCACATTGTGTCTCAACTAGAAGCTAGTAAGGTAAGTTTTTAAATGTTTGCATTGGAGGTGAGAAGAAATGGTGTGAGGATAACCCATGCCTGCCTTCAGAGTGGCTTTGTCTTTCAGGTTGCAACCCATCCTGTGTCCTCTTACACGTTAACTCTTATTATTTGAGAAGATATGTAAAAAGTTGATTTTTTTTTTAAAGGAAATAACTGAATGTCAAAAACAGGGAATTTTTGGCATATATTCAGAAATGACTGGACCTCAGGTCAAGTTTTTGAAAGAGAAGCCAGATGATATATATTCCACGAGTTATTATTAAATGTGGTTACTGCAATTATTACATAGCACCAACACTAATACTTTTGAAGATACTGGTATTTTGCAGTGCTACAAAAAGTTTATTTCTTTTTGAACCACAGTGATCCAGTGCCAAACAACTGGCTGTAATTCCATGGACAAAGTTACTGAAAGAGAAGGGAGTTCAGGATGGATAGGAATTTCTTAAAAGGGAGATACTAAAGGCACAATCTAAAACTGTTCCAATAAGAAGGAAAAACAGGAGATGTCTAAAGAAAACAGAATGGTTGACTAAAGAACTTCCAACTAAGTGTTAAAAAAAACATGTACAAGAAATGGAAAAATGGGGGAAACACCAAATACAAGCAAATGGTCAGTATATGTAGGGGGAAGGTAAGAAAAGCAAAAGTGCAGAATGAACTCAGGCTTGCCAGACAGATTAAAAACGATTAAAAGGGCTTTTTTAGTTATGCCCACAGTAAAAGGAAAAACAAAGAAATGACAGGGTCGCTGAGTGGAGAAGATGGCCAACTACTAACAGAGGACAGGGAAAAGGCTGAAGTTCTCAACACCTTCTTTGCCTCAGTTTTCTCCAAAAAGGAAAATAGTGCTCAACCTGAGGGGCGACGAGCAGGTAATGTAGTGGGGGAAATGCAGCACAGAATAGGTAGAGAAGTAGTACAGGAATACCTGGCAACTCTAAATGAATTCAAGTCTCCAGGGCCAGATGAATTACATCCAAGGATATTAAAAGAACTGGCAGAAGTAATTTCAGAACCATTGGCAATAATATTTGAGAATTCTTGGAGAACAGGAGAAGTCCCCACAGACTGGAGGAGGGCAAATGTTGGCCCTATCTTCAAAAAGGGAAAAAAAGAAGACCCAAATAATTATTGCCCAGTCAGCCTGACATCAATTCCCATAAATTCTAGACCAGATCATTACACAGACAATTTGTTATTACTTAGATAGCAATGCTGTCATCACTAAAAGTCAACACAGGTTTCTCAAAAACAAGTCATGCCAGACTAATCTGATCTCTTTTTTTGAAAGAGTTACAGGCTTGATAGATGAAGGGAACACTGTGGATGTAGCATATCTTGATTTCAGTAAGGCCTTTGACAAAGTTCCCCATGATATTCTTGCAAAGAAGCTAGCGAAATGTGGGCTAGACCAGGGGTCTCCAACCCCCGGTCCGCAGCCCAGTGCCAGTCCGTGGCCTGGGCTGGACTGGGCCACGGAGACAAATCTCCCACCCACCCCCCGCATGCACTCCCCCCCACAGCCCCTTCGCGCATGCCCGTGAGTGCGCACACACCCCCTGCAAGTGCCCCCTGCCCCTTCGCACATGCGTGCAATTGCATGCGTGTGCCCCCTGAGCACTCCCACCCCTTCATGCATGCGCATGAGTGTGCGCACGCCCGTGTGGGTGCCCCCGCCCCTTAACGCATGCACATGAGCATGGGGGTGCCCTGCCTTCCCCGCACACGGACCTCATCCTCCCCCAACCGGTCCGTGGTGTCAAAAAAGTTGGGCACCACTGTGCTAGACAGTGCTACTGTTCGGTGGATTTGTAATTGGTTGAGCGACCTAACCCAAAGGGTGCTCACCAATGGCTTCTCTTCATCCTGGAGAGAGGTAACTAGTGGGGTGCCTCAGGGTTCTGTTCTGGGCCCTGTGCTATTCAACATCTTTATCAATGACTTGGATGAAGGAATAGACAGTATGCTGATTAAATTTGCAGATGATATCAAATTGGGAAGGGGTTGCTAATTCCCCAGAGGACATGATTAAAATTCAAAATGATCTTGACAGATTAGAGTCCTGGGCCAAAACTAACAAAATGAATTTCAACAGGGAGAAATGTAAGGTCCTACACCTAGATAGAAAAAATGAACTGCACAGATATAGGATGGAAGACACCTGGCTAGACAACAGTACCTGTGAAAGGGGTCTAGGAGTCTTGGTAGACCACAAACTGAACATGAGTCAGCAGTGTGATGCGGCTGCCAAGAAAGCCAATGCAATTCTTGGTTGCATCAATAGGAGTATAGTGTCTAGATCAAGGGAAGTGATAGTACCACTCTATTCTGCTTTGGTCAGACCTCACCTGGAGTATTGTGTCCAGTTCTGGGCACCTCAATTCAAGAAGGATGTTGACAACCTGGAACAAGTCCAAGGGAGGGCGACCAAAATGGTCAAAGGTCTGGAAGCCATGTCCTATGAGGAGCGGCTTAGGGAGCTGGGAATGTTTAGCCTTACAAAAAGAAGGTTAAGAGGGGACATGATAGCCATGTTTAAATATTTGAAGAATGTCATGTTGAGGAAGGGACAGGTTTGTTTTCCATGGCTCCAGACACTAGGACAAGGAGCAATGGTTTCAAACTACAGGAAAAGAGATTCCACCTGAATCTCAGGAAGAACTTCCTGACAGTCAGAACTGGTCGGCAGTGGAATATGCTGCCTCGGAGTGTAGTGGAGTCTCCTTCTTTGGAGGTTTTTAAGCAGAGGCTGGATGACCATCTGTCAGGAGTGCTTTGATGGAGTTCCTGCATGGCAGGGGGTTGGACTCGATGGCCCCTGTTGTCTCTTCCAACTCTGTGATTCTATGAAAGAATTATTTCCCAACTTTGGTGGTTTTCAGCCCACAAATCAGTTGTACTACATTAGTTTGGCATCCTTCCCCAACAACCTTCTGAGAAGCAGACATGTAGGTTCTCTCCATGTCTAGAGACTCTATTTAACCCCTTTTTTCCTTCTGATTATAACTACAAATGGAAACTGTGAGTAAAGATACTTTTCCTGCTTTAAACATTCTTGGGTGACTTTTAGTACAAAAACGGCTAGTTTTTGAATGTAACCAGGAAGGATAGTGAGGCTGGGGCCGATTTCTCTAAATTTTCATTTTTCTGCATTGTACTTAACTAAATGATAATTAAATTCCTACTAGAAATCCTTTTTACTATAAATCCCCAGCATATTGACTTGACAGGCTATGTGGTTACTGTTTTTGTTGGAGAAATCAGCCAAATAGCTTCAATCAGCCATGGCCAACTTATGCAAACTTTACACAAACACCAGCAGGAGTCTGGCAAACATTTTGCAAATGTTCATATATAAGTTTGTCCTCTTTAACATTGTGAGGGAATGAGATGCTACTGACTTGGCAACACTACCTATAACATTATCTAGCATATGTCAAAAATTATGGAGGTAGTAAGCAGGGAACAGTCCTTTTCTCGGTATTTCTTTCTTTCTTAATGCTTGGGCCCAGAGACATTCAACAGAACTGAATGATGAGGTTTCTCATAGGCATCTGGTTAGCTACTTTGAGAAATGAAAAATGGGCAAGAAATACCTTTGATATGCTCTAGCATTTATCCTCTTAGCTTCTTAAATTAAGCAGAATCCCTGAGTTCAAATGAGCAATAATGTCTCTATAGGATAGTGCTTTCCAGGATATGCTTCATGCCCAGGGACTTTACAAACAACGTGTTCCAGTTTGCATAAGATTCCTTGCTTTAGGAATGTGGAAAAGCAGGGGTGGAATTAAATTGATTTAAGTCTCCAACTTAGTTATATTTACTAAACTCTGAAAATTCAGGGTAAGCTCAACGTTCCTCAGAAAACCTACCTGCCTTTCCAAATCTCAACAGGGTTGCTTTTTCCTTTGATTAAAGAATACTTGGAGTCATGTCCTACAGCTTCATGAGCTTTGGAAGATAAGACCCAAACCCTTTTTTAACCCCAAACTTCCAGAATCCCCCAGTCATCCAGCACATAACATGGAACCATAGCCCCAAAAGGAAACATTTCCAAACCAAGGCTACATAAGTAGCTGTTTGTCATAGTTAGTTCCCTTTCTGTACAGGAGAGTGGTTTAGTACAATGAGGATAAAAACATATTGTGGATGTTATAAATTGTTTAGTGAATCCATTTGCTCACAGGTGAGGTGAAAGACATGAAAGGTACAGCTATTTTATGTCATTGACATAGTTTTCTGCAAAGAAAAAGTGTCAATTTCTAGAACTTGCAGGTGGTAATTGGAAAAAAAGCATGATAATGCAGGAATGATGAAACTAATCTCCTCCATGTGAGGTTGCCTGGAAATAAGATGTGCTGAAAGTAAGGATCAAGATCTGAAATGGACAGAACATCAACATTATATTTTAGTTTCCCCATAATTTTTGAATCACATCTTATCCTTGTTAAAAAAAAAAACTTGTACTGGCAACTTCTAGAAATATGCTCACCATTGTTTTGTCTAATCAATAAAAAGTCTCATCTCTGACATTTACATGAAAATGAAGATGGAGAATATCTCACTTATCTTAAAAGTACAGAGCTCTTCTGAGAAATGTTTGGCAGGCATTCACTCTTACAGTAACACTTTAATATAATGGGGCTTTAATGCTGAATTGGCAATAAAAGTCCTACAGAGGTGCTCATGGCAGCCACATTAATGCTGAATAAAAGTCATTATGATTGCAGAGCTGTGCCAGGACAGGAATGTCTTACGTACCAGGCAATCTGGCAACCACAATGAAAGAGACACATTGACTAGTCTTTGAACGAAAGCTTTGTTCTCTTTCAACATAATCACTTCTTTCCTTTATTTAGCATCCCTCTCCTTCCTCCTCCTCCTCCTGATCTTCCAGTTCTAACCTCATTTCTAAATAAAAAGAGCAAAGGAATGAATTGGTTTTCTTATGAGAAAGGAGGTGACACTAGATAACCTGAGATCAACAAAGTAACCAGAGAATTATATTCAGTGGAGTAGAGCCATTGAATGAATGAGATTTGTGAAGTCAACACTTATGTAAGTCCCATTGGCCAAGATCCAGTCAATTACGCCTGCAAGAGTAGTGCAAGCAGCTTAACTTTTAGTGGCAGATTGTCTCAAGCTAAGAAACCATCCTAGACATTGCTGTGTACTGAGTCAAACAACTCAGCAAGCAACAAATAATGTCTATGGTGCTTTCTTAACTTGAGGCAATTTCACTCCGAATGTTACACCATTTGTGTTATGTCAGTGTAAAATATCAATAGATCTTTGGCCATTGATCCAATAGATACACTGTAACTGGGACTAACCACTGGATTTAGCCTGCAGTATTCGGAAAAGTAATGATAGGATGACAATTCTCTTATACAAAAGGATGCACACACCAACACACATATCATGTGACTACCACATGACTTTAACCCAATTTCAAAAACCCGGATCCATCTCCTTTTTTATTTTCATAGTGTAGCCATGCCCTGAGTTGATCAGGAAGACCAGAGAAGAATGAGGCCAAACAACATTCTTGATCCCATTTTATGATTGCCAAATGGACCACCGTACAAATGTCTGTTCTCAGTTCTACTCCGGAAATGTTTCCCATAGCACAGTTCTCCAGTAAACTGATTGGCTGAGCTCTGGGAATGATCCTGACAGCCAGCATAAGCTATACTAACTGCTAAGAATCAACCATGCTTCAGAACACCATTGTAGCTCTGTCCTACCACTCTGTGCAGCCCACAGAGATGCATAAGGTGGCAGATTCTTACTACAAAGCTGGATGTATCAAGGACCTAACTCAGAGTTTAGCATACTATATTTTAAAAAGAACTTGTTGTGCTACTCATTATTTATTGGCAGCCATGTTGCTACTATTATTAGTATTGCTCTAATCATGCAAATAATTTGTTGCATTATATGTCTTTAACACATTGAGCTACTATCAGTAACAGGCCACAAAAACACAGGGAGATACTCTCTAATGTCCCCTAGTGCCCAATTCTGACATTGCACTTTGGAAATACTTGTAAAAACAAAAAGGATGAAATCAGACAATACTTCCCTTGAGAGTTAGGACTGATACAAAAAAGACATGCAACATGAACACTTTCTGCAAAATGCCTCTTAAAGTCCCTTAATATGCCAGTTCATAGTAACTTTTGAAAATAACTAGATATTGTGCTTTAGATTTAAATAACTTAGGTGAGAGTTGTTAATCTAAAAGTAACTTTGTAACTACTGGCAAAATTACATTATAATCAAAGTACCCAATTATAAGTAAACTATTGCTTGTAACTAGTTACTTCCAAGGCTCCAGTCTAACTCAGGAAAAAGCAGCACTTGTTTTCTGAACTAAGGCAGCTGCCACAGGCATGAAATTAAAGAGAGCCTGGGCCTCTATGTGGAAGCAGTGTTATGTGCACTGATCCTTGGTATCTCTCCTTCGGTTGAAATCCCACAGCACTACTACTACTACTACTACCAACAACAACAACAACAATTGTATTCCATCAACTCAATTCTGACTTGCAGCAAACCTTTCCAGGGTTTTCTAGGAGTAGAATACTACAAATTGGTTTACCATTCCTTTCTTCAAGCAAAGTGGCTGTCCAACGAGGCCTTACAAATAGCAGACAAGAGAAGGGAAACAAAATGCAAGGGAGATAGGGAAAGTTAAAGAAAATGGAATGCAGACTTCCAAAGAATAGCAAGGACAGACAAGAGGGCCTTTTTAAATGAACAGTGCAAAGATATAGAGGAAAATAATAGAAAGGGAAAAACCAGAGATCTGTTCAAGAAAATTGGAGATATTAAAGGAACATTTTGTGCAAAGATGGGCATGATAAAGGACAAAAATGGTAGGGACCTAACAGCAGCAGAAGACATCAAGAAGAGGTGGCAAGAATACACCGAGGAATTATACCAGAAAGATCTGGATGTCCTGGACAACTCAGATAGTGTGGTTGCTGACCTTGAGCCAGACATCCTGGAGAGTGAAGTCAAGTGGGCCTTAGAAAGCATGGCTAACAACAAGGCCAGTGGCTATTTAAAATCTTTTAAGATTTTAAATAGTTCGACTGGAATGCCATCACCTGATGGCATTCCAGTTGAACTATTTAAAATCTTAAAAGATGATGCTGTTAAGGTGCTACATTCAATATGCCAGCAAGTTTGGAAAACTCAGCAGTGGCCAGAGGACTGGAAAAGATCAGTCTACATCCCAATCCCAAAGAAGGGCAGTGCCAAAGAATGCTCCAACTACTGTACAATTGCACTCATTTCACACGCTAGCAAGGTTATGTTCAAAATCCTACAAGGTAGGCTTCAGCAGTATGTGGACCAAGAACTCCCAGAAGTACAAGCTGGATTTCGAAGGGGCAGAGGAACTCAAGACCAAATTGCTAACATGCGCTGGATTATGGAGAAAGCCAGAGAGTTCCAGAAAAGCATCTACTTCTGCTTCATTGACTACGCAAAAGCCTTTGACTGTGTGGACCACAACAAACTATGGCAAGTTCTTAAAGAAATGGGAGTGCCTGACCACCTTATCTATCGCCTGAGAAATCTATATGTGGGACAGGAAGCAACAGTTAGAACTGGATATGGAACAACTGATTGGTTCAAAATTGGGAAAGGAGTACGACAAGGCTGTATATTGTCTCCCTGCTTATTTAACTTATATGCAGAATACATCATGCGAAAGGCAGGACTGGATGAATCCCAAGCCGGAATTAAGATTGCCGGAAGAAATATCAAGAACCTCAGATATGCAGACGATACCACTCTGATGGCAGAAAGTGAGGAGGAATTAAAGAACCTCTTAATGAGGGTGAAAGAGGAGAGCGCCAAAAATGGTCTGAAGCTCAACATAAAAAAAAAACTAAGATCATGGCCACTGGTCCCATCACCTCCTGGCAAATAGAAGGGGAAGATATGGAGGCAGTGACAGATTTTACTTTCTTGGGCTCCATGATCACTGCAGATGGGGACAGCAGCCACGAAATTAAAAGACGCCTGCTTCTTGGGAGGAAAGCGATGAGAAACCTAGACAGCATCTTAAAAAGCAGAGACATCACCTTGCCAACAAAGGTCCGCATAGTCAAAGCTATGGTTTTTCCAGTAGCAATGTATGGAAGTGAGAGCTGGACCATAAAGAGGGCTGACTGCCAAAGAATTGATGCTTTTAAATTGTGGTGCTGGAGGAGACTCTTTAGAGTCCCCTGGACTGCAAAGAGAACTAACCTATCCATTCTGAAGAAAATCAACCCTGAGTGCTCACTGGAAGGACAGATCCTGAAACTGAGGCTCCAATACTTTGGCCATCTCATGAGGAGAGAAATCTCCCTGGAAAAGACCCTGATGTTGTGAAAGTGTGAAGGCAAGAGGAGAAGGGGACAACAGAGGACAAGATGGTTGGACAGTGTCATCGAAGCTACCAACATGAATTTGACCCAACTCCGGGAGGCAGTGGAAGACAGGAGGGCCTGGCATGCTCTGGTCCATGGGGTCACGAAGAGTCGGACATGACTTAATGACTAAACAACAACAACAATTCCTTTCTGCTGTGAGTACCCTGGGACCATGTAGGTTGCCTAAGGCTACAGAGACTGGCTGTCCTGGAATGCACAGAAGAGAACTGAACTTCCAGTTTCTGGCTCCATAGCCAGGAACCAAACTCATTGAGCTATTCAGCCAGTATGTATTATATACTTATATGTACTTATAAATAAAGCATAATCTGCTTGTACCTTTGCTAGCAGAAAGAAACTTTGTTGTCATCTTATGCTGCCATATGCCATATTACAGTAAGAGCCTTGTGGTGCAGTGGTTAAACTGCAGTATCACAGTGAAGACTCTGCTCATGACCTGAGTTTGATCCAGTTCAAAGTTGACTCGGCCTTCCATCTTTCCAAGGTTGGTAAACTGAGTACCTGACTCAAGGGGGATAGGATGCAATGTATAACCTGTATAATTAAAATCTAAACTGCCCAGAAAGTGCTTTAAGTACTATGGAGTGGTATATAAGCAGCATACTTTACACTTTACAACACAAACCATGCAATCATAATGCTATGTGGCTCGAAATTTTAAAAATGAAAAATCTAAGGAAACCATGAGCAATGTGTCAAATAAGCAAAGCCTCAGCAGTCAGATTCTGCCTTTACAGTTCAAGACTACGTATGAGATTATTGAGATCCTGTATTTTTATATGTAGTCTGGTAGATTCCATTAACCCCCTGCAATGAAAACAAGCCATTACAAGTCAGCTCAAGTATATATGTGCAGGATACACCTTGCAGCATTTTCTTCCTTGCATGAAAACAAGGGAGTCTTTTAGAATGAGTCTACACTCTTTGCTCCTCTTTTTCCTTAGGGGATTTAAAGAGCTGAGACCTCTAAGGAATTTATTGGTCCAGTGGGAACACGCCATAGTACTAAAAGAGCCAACAAATTTAATATTACCCAGTTGGTGCTTTACCCAAGTGTGAAGCTCATTTCTCCTGCATTTGAAAACTACTTGTTTTTTTTGTTAGTCCCTCAGGATTATAGAATTACAACCTTTAGGTTGCAAGACTCTAATCTCTTACTCAAGAGTAGTTCCAGTGGGATGCACTTATTTACTCCTACTTAAGGTTCTGAACATTAGCAGTCCCAATAACTGGTCCTTCTCTATCTCCATTTCCAAAAATAATAAAGAACCCATGTGAATGAAACCAGACATTTCTGTATATCTATAAAATGCAGAAGAGTTCAGAAAGTGGTAGAAAGACTTGAAATCCATGTGAAGTCAAAGAAAGAAAACAAGTACCTTGAGGATATTCAGTGTTCTTTTCTACTTTACAAGATGACTTTTTGTTTCAAAGACACAACTGTCTAAACATCCAGAGTCACTAATATTCTACAAATACAAGAATCTATTATGTTTTGCCAGAGTTGAGGTCAATAATCACTGAGATATTTTGCACCCAGTTAACACATTGAGGTCTATTTAATCTTACTAGTTATGCTCCAAAATTATGATGATGAAAGGCAGAATTGCTACAAACCTGATATTTTTAAACCCTAAGACAGATGTGGACTGAAAAACTGAAATGTGTTAGAAACATGATTTTAAAATGTTTTTATTTGGTGTAAAATAAAAATGTAGTTCATGTCTATCCAATTAAATAGCACAAGCAAAGATGCATATTTTAAACTCTGGGTTTGATTTGGGAGTTTAAAAATCTTATTTTGACTTATATTTCTCTAGAAAATAATGTTAAGCATCTCACTTCACATAATCCGATTTTAAAAGAAGCCTAAATGAATCTTTGACAAGAGAAGGCTAGTAGGGAAGCATATGTACAAACTTTCCTACATTATTAAACTGGAACAACAAAGCATTTACTTAGGAGCAAGAAATGCCCTCCTCCCAATGATGACTATCTCAGACTTTAAAGCTTCCTAAGATAAAGCCTATCTTCTAAGCCACAGAACCTAGGATGCAAGTTCCTAATGTTTTCCTTTAATGATCTGGGGCAACATATATTAAATGCAGAAGTCACAATACAGATATATTTGCATAGTTGTGAGATCCTTGCAAGACTGAGCATAGACCGAGAAGGTCAAGCTGACAGAAAAAGAATAAACCATTTCTTAGCTATGTGGACCTATCTAAAGGTTAAGGATCCAGAAGATTCAATGGTTTGCAGGGCCTTTAGGGGGTAATTACTTAACCAGATCTATCTGAGCTACTTTGGACAGGTGGTTTAGTGAATATCCTTACTATTGCTATGTCTCATGAAACTTTTTAATCTCTGACTATTTCTGTGGTTATGTATAAGCTGAAAAGATCTGATAATTAGAGATGGGGTATTTGCAGCTGGATGTAACAAGGGCCTGGCCCCCTGGAGCCGGACAGCCCACTCACACATCCACTGCCGGCTTTGCTCTCCCTTCCAATCGCTCCGGAGCTCCCAGTCGACCATCCACTCATCAGCCTAGCAGGGAGACTCGTCTTCCATCCTTCTGCCAAGAGTGGATAGCTGACCAGAAGCTCCGGAGCAATTGGAAGGGAGAGCGGAACCAGCGGCAGTGGCAGACACATGAGTGGACGGTCCGGCCCCAGGGGACTGGACCCTCGTTACGTCCTTCTGTGTGGGGGTATTCATATACGAATACGAATACCCCCATCTCTACTGATAATCCATATGTTTGGGGGGGGGGGTCCTACAAAAGTAATATATTCTACAGCCAGAAGCTGAAATGGTGAACACCGTTTCCAGCAGGGCAATGGCATGCAAACAGAAATCAGGACCACTGCAGCTACTTAGGAAAAGTTTTTCTTGTTGAACTGATTTGTAGCATAACTGTTGGAAGGCATATGATCTCTGCCAGAACGAAGGTTCACCATTCCATGCATAGTTACCTGCCATAGAATTAGGTAACACTACATCTTTCTGCAGCTGGTATATTATAAAACAGATTCAGTAGCAGGTGCCCTTATTATACAGAATATTGCATACATCTATGATTAGCTCACAGACTTCCCATTCCACGTTCCATGCTCCTGCTGCATGGTCATCAAAATCCTTTTCATAGCAACAGCCTGTTATTTCCAATCATTTCAAGAAATTGCTAAAATTATGAAAACAATTTGCAGCCTGAAATGCTATGTTAGGCTGCATTGATGGAAGTATAGTGTCCAAATCATTTGAAGTATTAGTTCTCCCCTCTTTAGCACTGGTTAGGCCTCATCTTGAGTACTGTGTCCAGTTCTAAACCCTGCAATTTAAGAAGGATACAGACAAACTGGAGCAAGTTCAGAGGGGTACAGGAAGTATGATCAGGGAACAGGAAACCAAGCTCTGTGAGAAAAGACTGAACAAAGTAGGCATGTTTAGTCTTGAGAAAAGAACACTGAAGGGAGATGTGATAGCACTCTTCAAATATTTAAAAAGTTGTCATATAGAAGAGAAACAGGATGTGTTCTCAATCAATCCAGTGTACAAGACATATAATAATGAGCTCAAAGCCAAATTTCCATTGAATATCAGGCTAAACTTCCTAACTGTTAAAGCAGAAAAGCAATGGAACCAATTGTCTCAGAAGGCAGTGAGTACTCCAATCCTGGAGGCATTCAAGAGAAAATTAGACAGTTATCTGTCAGATATACTTTGATTTGGCTTCCTGCATTGAGCAGGGGGTTGGACTCGATAGTCTTATAGGCTGCTTCTATTATTCTATGATCCTATAATTCAGCATGTGATGGAGTCCCATTTTCCTGTGTAGTGTCATGGGCAAATATATACACCAGGTGTATTTTGTGCAAGATGTTTCAGAACATATTAAAAGCTACTAATGTGGGCTTACACATCCTGAATAATTTTCCGATTAAGGATCCAGATTTTCTTTTTTGCCAGTCTCTCCCAAAAACCATATTGTTGAGATCTATTTAGTGTAAAGGCCAGTTCAGGATTTCAGTACCTGCGGGCACGAGACGCATGAAGGGGCTGCTGAGGATGTTTTAGGCTACTTTCTTTCTTCCTCTAAGATTTAATTTGCATCAGTCTGAAGGGTTTCAGGTCAGTAATGGCTAGTGGCTGCATTGGCAGTGAGATGGCAACCCTGCTCCAACTTCGAGTTCGAACTGGAGATGGACACAATCCACTGGTTCAGCAGGCACCTCAGTTTGTTTGCTGCCACAACAGGTGTTTGTGGCACCCCTCTCCCACCAGCAGGTGTCCACACAGAGGCAGCACCCAGAGCAAGCAAGGCAGGGAAGCTGGGATACTGCCTCCAAGTTTGGTGGCTCATGCCCATCTCTAGTCTGAATTTTTTAAACAGCTATCTGAAGTGCTGAATCCTACCTCCAAATAAAGTCAACACCTTCAATAATCTGGACTAAAACCCAAGATGGTTTCTTTGCCTCACTGATGTGGGAGCCACCAGGTTCCACTGTTCGTCAGCCTTTGCTAGAAACTCCTTTTAGAAGAGGAGAATAGATCCCCATTTTGGGTTGATACCAATCACAGTTTGGAAGGAGAAAGGGTATTGCCCAACTTGTGTAGCAAGGGTAAGACATGTGGCCAGTCTCACTTGTTCCTGCTGGCCCCTTCACGCATTCAGAAGCAAATGTCCAAACAGGGCTTTGGTTAATGATGCTTTAACCACATTGAAAACAATAGTGCCTCTTAGTAATACCTCTTATTTTGATTTCAGTGGGTCTAGAGCAAAGATGGGGACTAGTCATCCTCCCTTCATTTGTGGGCTCTACACAGCCCCCATCCACCACCTTCCCTTCTCTCCACAGTAGCTCTCATCACTCAGCTGCTAATTTGTGAGGCAGGAAAAAAAAAGATGGTTTCCCCACAAAGCAAGATGCACATGGTGCAAGTGCCTCACCTCTTGGTCTAGCAGCACTTCTGGAAATCTCTCAGAAGTACTATTAGCTATCTGAACAAAGTGGGCACATCCTGTGCACCATGATTCTTGTTAAAATAGCACTTCTAGAGCAATATTAATATTACTTACAAGTTAATAGCAATTTTGGAAGGCTTCAGGGTATTTTATTTGTTGATGGTGAAACAAGGTCCTAAGTTGCACATGACTTGTTTTGAAGAGCTGCTACTGCTGCAAATTCAGTGACAGGAGTAGTAACAGTTGGGTATGACCACTAGCAGGTTCCCAGATTTGGGGGCAGTGGGGATTTTGACCTATAGATTAATAGAAATTGTCCATTCCTGGCAATCCTAACTCTGGATTCTTCTCTGACTTCTACAATGTTCACCAAAGCACATATCACAACTGTGACACAGAACATTGCTGCATCTAGTCATTGGTGAAATTTACTCATGGTAAAAGACTGTATTCTCCTCTGTGATGCTACTCTGACATCTTCAGTGGATGACCTTCTCTTGGTCCTACCGCCCTCAGAGACAATTTTAGTGAAGACACAAGAGACGCCCTTCTTGGTGGATGTTCCTAGGTTGCAGAACTCCCTTTCGAAAGAAGCTTTGATTGGTCCTGTCTCTATTGTCTTTCCACTAGCAGTTGACTGGCTGGGTTTTAGTAGGTGGAGGTTGTGCTTTACTTGAAAACATTGATATGCTTTAAAAGTGAAAGCACAACATCCACCTATTTAAAACATTGATATGTTTTAAAATTGCTTTTTAAAATTTCAGTAGTGTTTTAATATTACACATTGTTAAACTGTATTCTAAATTATAATTTCTTCTGTTTTTATTTGTACCTGTTTTTGAGTGCTTTAAAAAAACTACCCTGAGCTCTATTTTTTGGAGAAAGATGGAGTATATATCAAATGAATGAATAAAGGAATGAAATAATGGCATATGAGAATACCTGGAAAGCCAATCACTCTGTCAGCACACAAGACGTATAACCACCAGTGTGCAAAGGTAACAACAGTAGCACTAACTCGCAGCAATATTTCTTCTTCAAAGCTGTCAATGTATAAAGCAAAGATACCTACAAACTGTTTCCACACTGAGGAGGAACATATAAATTGTGAGGTGACTCCAGCTTCCCAGGTTCATTTGTGTGCCCCTGAAATAACATCATTAGTTAGGTAAATTCATATCCGTCTCATCATAAAATGCTACTTGGCCTACTTGTAAGCTTCTTGCATCTTGATCAGGTCACCACAATGTGACCGTCATTTTTGAAATATATTACAGAGGCCTCCACTAAGTTGCAGAAACAAATGCATCTTCCCCAATTTGCCCCCTTACCCCAGAATAAAGACGCAAGACCAGAAATATGGATTAAACACGGGCCAACACTTTATTGAATATAATCACTGTTGCCAATCCTTTGGCAAAGGGGGGTCCTGCCGTAGTGCGGATTCAGGTTTCAAACGTAGGACTAAATGGACCCTTCTAAGCAACCAATGTGCGAGTCCCTGGCCCCAGTTCTCCCAGCCATGAAGACAGTGAGAAACTCTGCCGGCCCCAATTTGACCACCCCGGACCTCGAGCCAGTCTCTCCTTGTTGACTGTTGGTCCGGGTGTGTCCCCAGTGCATCTTTCCCCCCAAGCACTGTAATCACACGATCCGCAGCGCTGGGAGTTCAGATGAGCTATAATTACCTGCTATTGCTATGGGACTCCCCAAAATACCTGTTTAATCCGCACTAACTGCCACTGCATAGGGACTAGCCATGCTAAGTCCCATACCCACCATCGAGCTGATCCAGCTCCAAAAGAAGGCCCCCCTTGATGTCTTCCAGGAAGACATCCAAACCTCGTTCGGAAAGATGTATGCCATCTGACTGGAAAAATTCTGACCTATCCAAGCGGATCCTCTGGTGACCAATCACCGATCCTAGGCCTCTGCAAACAGCTCTGCAGACTTCCCTGTTAACACTCCGTCGGGCAGTGTTTACGGGTAAAAAATTTCTCGCATCCCTCCAAGACAGCCGAGGGATGACTGTCGACCAGACGATGTGCATGGCAGGATATGTGACCCTCAACCAAGTGAGGTCATGAATCACATCAATGATCAGGGCCTTTCCAGTGTGCCGTGTCAAATCATTGCCACCCAGGTGTATCACCAACACCTCTGGCGGGTGGTGCCCAAAGGCGGCCGCACGACAAAGCTGATCCCACAGCATGCTCTGGCACCCTCTCCATTCAATATGGGCCCGTGCATCAAGGCCAAGGTTGCTCCCCCATGGGGATGCAGCAGCATACCGCACTGCCCAAAAAACATAGCTGTGGCCCACCATCACAATGTGTCTTCTCCTGGCCACCACCATGGTACCTGCAAGACACAAAACAATAGGCCCCTGCCTAGACGTTAGGAAGTGCCCTAACGTACCTACGATAAGAGGACGAAGCCCATCGTCCTAACTGTCTGATATCCTCGGGGCGGTAGCCGAGGGCTGCCGCCGTGGAGGCCGCACCAATTCTGAAAGAATGCATGCCAAATCTAAGACCTTGCACTCCTTCTTTTTGAAGGGCCAGATCTGTTAGCTTCTAGAACTGGTACTTTGTCAAAGGGGAGCCATCCCTATGAACAAAAAGATAACCTGGGCTTGAACCCTAAGTTTTAAGTACGCTATCATAGCCTTGACAGGGCAGATTAACTTAATGTGACATTGTGCCAATTTTATCCCCTATCCTCTACCCCATTGATCGGTCTTGGATCGACGTACGTATGTGGAGCTGCACCGTCTCATCCACCACCTCAACATCCTGAAATTGTAACACTGCTTCAGTTTTGTCCCCCTTTCCTGAAACAACCACTTCACTAATCCTAAGGGCACCAAAAAACGTTAGCAGAGACGCTGCCCTAAATAAAACAACTTCAAACTCGTCCCCGCAAAGCACTTTCCATTGCCTACAAATGCATTCCAAGAGCTCAGGCGATATAGGAACTCTCGAATCCTTAACCCTGCCTCTTTCCTTGGACCATCCTTCAATCATTTTCCAGATACGGAAATCTGATGAATAGTCTGGGAAACCCTTAATTTTTGCGTAAAAGGCCAGTGCAGATAACTTGCCCTGTATAGTCCCTGGCGCCAAAACCTGCCTATTCAAGGACACTATAAATTGCTGAAGATGGTCAACTGGGACTGGCCACGAATGATCCAAGTCCACTAAGTCTCTAAATTTTTGGAACTCTATACTCACTGCAGAGTACCCTTTTCTTGTCCTTGGTGCCAGGGCCAGACCTATTGCCCTCTCCGCGTCTTCACGCCAATTTGCCAGACCTCTGGGGGAAGAGTCTCCAGGAACTCGTTGGCCCCTGGATCTAACTCCCTGAACCGTTCGAACCGTTGGTGTGATAATGCATCCGCTAAGCTATTGTCAATGCCAGGTACATGCCTGGCCTGTACTAAAATATTAAATTTCAATGCACACAATGTAAATGCCCTAACCAAAGCTATGACCCTCTCTGAATGAGACGTGAGACTATTAACAATGTGGACCACTGCCTGGTTATTACACCAGAAGCATACCACTGAATCAGCCCATTCGCTTGCCCAGAGCCATAAGGCACCAACTATGGGAAAAAACGCCAACAAACGTTAGGTCCCTTGTGATACCTGCTTGATGCCATTCCTTCAGCCACTTACTGGCACACCACCTGCCTCTAAAATAAATTCCGAAACCGGAGGAGCCTGCGGCGTCCGACTGGACCTGAAACTCAGCCTTAAGCAACCTCTGACCTCTCCAGAAGGAAATGCCATTGTATTCATTTAAAAACTGCCTCCAAACTTCTAAATCCTCTCTAATACCATATGTAATCCTTGTCCTATGGAATGGATGATGCAGCCCCCGCATTGCGTCACAAAGCCGTCGCAAAAAGCGCAACCCGGCGCCACCACTCTGCAGGCGAAATTTAGATGTCCCACCAATTCCTGCAACTCCCTCAGAGTCACCTTTTTCCTCTGCCGCATTGAGGCTACCCTGCCCTTAAGGTCCTCCAATTTTTCTTGTGGCAACTTAGACATTTGGTGAACTGTGTCCAATTCAATACCTAAGAACGTCAGGGTCGAAGTCGGCCCTTCCGTTTTTTCTTCGGCTAAAGGTAGGCCTAGCTCATCTGCCATTGCTTGAAAAGTATCTAAGATGAATTTACACTTTCCGGTGTTCCATACCCCACAAAAAAAATAATCATCAAGGTAATGGGCCGTACTTTTACAACCCACTCTGGGCTTAAGCTTCCATTCAATAAAAGAACTAAAGTGTTCAAAAGCCGAGCATGAAACGGAGCAGCCCATGGGCAGCGCTCTATCTATATAAAAAGACCCTTGGAAATGAAATCCCAACAGGTCAAAATCCTGTGGGTTGACTGGCAAAAACCGAAATGCAGATTTAATGTCACATTTTGCCAATTCTGCCCCCACTCCACACCGGTGAACCATGCTAACTGCCTCATCAAATGATGTATAGCGGACGGTACATAGCTCCTGAGGAATGGCATCGTTAACCGAGCCCCCTTCAGGATAAGACAGGTGCTGTATCAATCTAAGCTCACCGGGTGCTTTCCTTGGCACAATTCCTAAGGGTGAGACCCTCAGTATATCCAAGGGAGGTGTTGTGAATGGTCCCAACACTCTCCCCTCTCGCACCTCCTTAGCTATCTTTTCTTGCACTACCCTTTCCATACCGTGCATGGATTTGAGGTTTTTTGCAAAAAAATGCCTTCCATTCCCCGGCTGCTGGTATCCTAAAACCTTCTTTAAAACCTAACAGCAAATAATTGGCGTCATCCCGCCTGGGGTAGTCCTGCAGCCATGTTTCTAAGACTGCAATTTTAATTGGACGGGGCCCCTTTTTCCAGGGTTACCGCCTCCACTATTGGGTTTCTTCCCACCTCTGAGGCCTTTTGCCTGTCTCAAAGCGCAGCCCTGAAGCATGTGGCACTGGGGTGTTGTCCTCCGCACACCGTGCATTCATGTCTAAATCTACACTGTTTCTTGGAGCACGCTCCCCTTGAGTTGTACTCCCAACAGAGCAGGCGGGGTTGAACCACCTGCCCTGCTCTAACACGGGGAGTCATGTTTACAGCTAGTTTTCTAATTAAATGCCCGCTATCAGTCCTGTCGCCTAAATTGGGCCTGGCCGAAGTCATCAGCTGTAACCAAAGGCCAGCCAGCGGCTCATCCCATCGTAAATTGGGGTGGGTGGCACTTCTCATACGGAACGCCTAGTCATAAGAAAGCCATGCCTGCCCCGCAAAATCCACGTAAGCCCTATAAATAATGTCTAAATATTGGAATAGGGACAATGCCCGCCAAGGCTGGGCCTTTACTACCACTCCTGCGTAGATTAAGAAACCGGGTAGCCAATTGGACCACGTTCTGTCCGGCCTCTTGCGCCTACGTCTCTCCTTATCCTTCTCATCTTCCTTGTCCAAATCCTTCTTTTCTATGTTCCTATTCAGTAGCTCGAACAAATCTACGTACTCTCCTCACCAGATCTTCTCCTTAGTCGCTGGTGTCAAGTGGTCCCCCAGGAGCATCGCACGATCCCCAAATGGCAAAGCTTGTAAAGGCACGGTATTGTAGCCCATGTCCGGAACCGAAGGGTACGGCCAAACCCCCACACCAGCGGCCAAAGTTACCGGGGCTGGCACCGGAGGTTGCGCAAATGGAGCAGCCCAACCACCTAAATGGGTACTCATATAAGGCCATGATGCACTAAAAGCCCCAGGCCCCTGTGAATTACCTGCCAGGTAGGGCTATACATTAAATTGGCCACTACCAGGCCAAGGCCATGCCGCGAGTGTTGATGATAAGCCAGGCATAGAAGTTAAACTGCCGCCTACCCAAGGCCATGCTGAGAGTGGCATAGCCGTGTCCTGTGTATGTGTTTGCCCCATGCTCGGCCCAGGCCATGCAGGGAAATGTGGTGTAGTGCCATGTATCAAAGGGGACTCACCTGACAAAGGCAAGGTGACAGGCTCATCCCTGCCTTCTGATTCATCCCGACCAACTTCCCCTGATGTCTCCTGCCTACCCACAGCTGTTGTGGCAGACTCAACCGTAATTGGCATGGACCTTTCGTCGTCGGTGTCCCTGCATGTTGCATCTCCCGACATCCCCTCGGCTTCCATTCCAGCGGTGCTTTCAGGCTGCTGCTCGGCTTCTAAGACAGCAAATTTGGTCATTAAATTGTCAGCCAGAGCCTTAAGTTTAGCTCTACGATGACCCTTGGATTCCATTGCTGACCTACGCAGCTGTACCTCAGCCGACTGAAGTGATGCCTTAGCCGACCTGGCAGCTTTGAGAGCTGCAATCTTATTCTGTAGCTCCTGCCAAATAGGCCATGACTCCTCATCTGAAGAGGACTGGGGCGGTGAGACCTGTGGTACCGGACGTTTCTTGGCCGGCTGTTTTCCCTTCTTGGTTCCCTGACCCTTCCTTGATGTCATTTTGCAATCTAAGCTCACCCCTGGTGCCCGAAAAGGCCAAACCTCAGTGACCAGGCCCCTTATTCGTGGAGCGTCCTCAGGCTTACCGAAGGTGTGCTCAGAATTGAATCTAGGAACCTGGATTTTCACCCGGGACGCTCCTTTGGAGTCCTATACCAGTATGATTAATCTTATAACTCAATCCTCTTTCTATTATTTTTATTATTATTATTCATTAATACTGTTATTATTGCCTCTTTTTTTGCTATGAGAATAAGCCTCTCAGAACCCCACTCCTGAAACTCGAATTAATTTATTCTACTATTATCTATAATCTTGATCAAATTCAACTACTAAATTAATTAAACCAATACTCTATATTTATTATCCCAGCACTTTAGTTGATTACCTGAATTACGCTAATGAATTAATTATTTCCAATTATTATCCACCCATTCAATGCTTAATTAGATAAATCAAACCACCTGGCTTGAATTGTATGATTGAAACTCAACCACCACAGTTAAATTTAACTCTACACAGAAAAGACCCTAATAATTCAAATTGGCTCTAACCACCCCCCCTGCACTCATCTATAGCCAACCACCTACTATCAAAATTCAAACCGGCAGCCTATAGACGCTTTGCACTAATTCCAGGCAAGGAGAAGGGGAGAAGGGAGGTGGGAGAGAAAGGGCGAGCAGCTCTCCAAAAGCCTAACGGCTAAGCGCGCTCCTTCTCAACCTCCACTGCAAACCAGTAGATTAGTTCAATTAAAATTTTACTTTTCTTATTTTATTTCCCGCTGGACCACCGCAATCTCCTCCTCTTTATAACAATAATTGGAATGCTCGTCCCCAGAAATAATGCTCGCGTGGATGCACAGCTCACGCGAGCGCTGCTGTCGCACCCCCCCTTCTCAACATGCACTCAACCCAAACAGTAATAAAATAATTAACTATAATAAAATGATTATATAGTAATAACTAATATGCAACATTGTAAAAACTCCAAAAATTTAAATGAATTAAAGTAGCGAAAGCCAAACCTAAGGGGGGGAGCCAATGCTACCCCCCTCCACTCCGAAAGCCGCGAGGACCTGATACCAATTGAGAAATTGGTCAAGCTCCGAGCCGCCGTCTCTTCCTTATCTGATGCCAGTAAGAAAGAGGAAATGAAGAGGGGGGAACAGCCCTTAAATAGCCTATCATTCCCCCCTCTTCCAGTCTGCTCACGCGAGACTTGCCAGAGATCTCGCATCCTCCGTGGAAAACGGCAAAGGTAAGCCATGCTGCTGAAGCTCCGGCTCAGCAGCGGCTTATTCAATCTTTATTGATTTTTAGCCTTTGGTCAATGACTGTGCATAACAAAGGTGTTGCCTGGAGGGTTTGCTTGCTAACGCACAAATCTTATCATTATGCTTTTGTCTCATCTCTATCATTTATTCCTTTTGATTCTCAGGCAGCTACTTTTTCTTTCTTTTCTATTTTGCAGATTTCTTTTTAAAACCACTCGTCTGCAGATATGTTATGTTGTTGTTCTTTTCTGTGGCTCACTAGGTTTGCCAGGTCTCAGAATAGCAGCTTGGTGCCTGAGGAAGCTTTATTCTGGGTGTGATCAGATGAGCATTTAGCCCACTGTTTGGTCTGCTGTGGGGATGGGTTGGTTTGCTCCTTTTCCAGTGATTACATGATGTAAATTGCTGAAGTGAACCAAATCATGCCCTGAGTGTTCCTACCCACACTTTTCTGAGCCCTGTCAGGGGCTTCTCCTCTTTTGGTGCAGCTAGGATCACTCTGGTTTGGTCTGTTTCCAGTATGTGTCATTCATTCATTCATTCATTCATTCATTTATACTGCACCATCTGGTGGCCTTGCCACTACTCTGGACAGTTTCCAGCAATAAAATAAACCTAAAGAAAACTGTCAGATCCCGGTGTAATCACTGGGAATGGATCAAAACAGAGCCTTCTGACTGTCCTAGCCTTTTTCAATCATGATCCCTTTTCATAATGGCCAAGTAACTTGTGACCCCACCACCACAATAGGCCATCATTATTGTTCCCCGAAATGGTGGCACCATCTAGGCTGCTCCTGCTTGTTGTCGTACTGCTCCTGCCAGTGACTCCATCTCCACCAATTCAAAACAGGGGACAGAACAGGCTTGAGAAGGTTAAAGGTAGAGAGAAGACAAAGGACTTCAAAGATGGGCCAGAGAGGGTGGAAGGATATTCTGATACCCACGGAGGGGGCAAAACATTCTTGCAGGGAAGATCCGCTTCAGAAACCAGCACAAAGCTTTCTTTGCACCCATCGCAGAAGAGGCATTTGGTTTTGTGCCCTTCTCCTGGTTGTTGCTGGGTTGTTGTTTTTACATATGTGTTGTTGTTGTTTTGTTTTTGTTTTTCCTTTTCCTCCCCTTCTTTAGACTCTCTGGAAGTGACACATCATAGTTAAAATCTTGTGAAAGTGGAAGCAATTATGCTGTCATTTTCTTTTCTTTTCTTTTCTTTGTAAAAATTAGTCTTGGTCATCCCTCCTCCGAAAGTAGGGGCTTCATTGTTCCCCAAAGGGCCTGAGTCTCATACAAACACATACACACTAACCTCAATATCCTGCTCCGAAATGTCAAGGAAGAAATTATTTGACAAGTGGTACAACATATAGAAGAGGGACGTGGTGGCGCTGCGAATTAAACCGCAGAAGTCTCTCTGCTGCAAGGTTAGAAGACCAGCAGTCGTAAGATCGAATCCACACGACAGAGTGAGCTCCCGTCGCTTGTCCCAGCTCCTGCCAACCTAGCAGTTCGAAAGCATGCAAATGCAAGTAGATAAATAGGTACCACCACGGTGGGAAGCTAACAGCATTCCGTGTCTAGTCACGCTGGCCATGTGACCATGGAAACTGTCTTCGGACAAACACTGTCTCTACTGCTTGGAAACGGGAATGAGCACCGCGCCCTAGAGTCGGACACGACTGGACATTTGTCAAGGGGAACCTTTACCTTTACCTTACAACATATAGAAAGGGAGACCTGAGACCCACCCACCCCCCAGAAAACACTTTGTGACCCTCTTGGGAGTCACGACCCCCAGGTTAGGAAATACTGAACTAGATCAACTCCACTGTGAGAAAAAGTTACATACAGCCTTGTCTCTATACCTTCCTGATGTGTTGGGTTACAGCTCTTACTGGCCATGCATGTCAGAGGCTGGCATGAGTAGAGTTCTTCAATATTGAAGCGGAGCTTCGGGAGGCAGAGCTTCGTCGCGGTGCCGTCAGCAGCTTCTGGGAAAGCTCCCGGGAAAAGCTGGAACTGCCCAGTCTGGGGTCCCTCTAGAAATGGGGGATTGAAGGGGAGATCAGGAGAGGTCTCCCTGAAGCAGTTGGTGAACACCAGAAGGAAGAAGATTGGGCAGCAAACCTGGTATTTCTTCCCTCTGAAAATTCACCCGAGCACAGATCGGATGCGGGAGCCATTTTGGCAGAGAGCTGTGAGCAACTCCACCCCCACCCCCTGAGGAGAGGAGTAATACGGCGTTCAAAAGTTATAACAACAAAGTAAGTTGAAGCCTTTGATTTATGAACAACCCATTAAGCTGAAAAAGAAATTAGAGTGAAAATATTTGGCCGAAAGAAGTTAAGGAGTGGCGAGTTTTGCTTACCAGCCTGCTTCTTCAAAAATGAAACTGATTCTTAAACAGCAGGCTGGTTCAAGGCCAAAAGAGAGACAGTGAGACGGAAAAATCTTATGTTTCTGGAAAAAATCCCAGAGTGAAATACCACTGAATAGGCTTTAAGAGACTGAAATTTTGTGAATGCTGTTTAGGCTGGAACTTTCTCCCTAGACTGTGTGGGACTCTGATAACAGAAATCTTGCTGGGTTTTTGGAGAAGGAGGAATAAGCTTTTGGAAGAAAGAAATTGGACTGTGAATCATCAGCGAGACGACGCAACCGGATAGACTGAGGAGCTAGGAAAACCAGGACTGGAGGTTTTTTTTTTTTTTTATTGAAGCTTTGTATTAATGGAAAGAACATCAGGCAGATTATAAGGATATCTACTGGAGAGACTGACTCCCTGTGTCTGCTGTTTAGTCTGGATTTTTTTTGGCTGGACTGTGTGGGACTCTCATAATATTGCCATGGGTGTAATTTAAATTGTTGGGCTAAAAGTTGATTTATATACTATAATATCTGTGTAAGGATGGGAGGAAGAACCTAGGGGAGGTTTATGATTGTTGGTTGGGTTTGTTGATAAAATAGTGGAAATTTTGGAAAGATATTTGAGGGTTGGCCACTTTGGTCAAGGATATAGTACTATTTATACAGACCCTACTCATTGGAAAGATTGAAATGACCTCCAAAAAATTAAAATATCAAATGTTGGGGACTTTGTCTGCCCAATCTCAAAATTTGGGAATAGGGGCACAAAAATCAGATGAAGAATGGCAGGCTACCATGCAAAAGATAATAATAACAGGATTTCAGCAAGTAAATGAGCGTCTCACCCAGACAGAAGATCTGATGAAAGAGAAGTTATCAGATGTTAAACAACAGTTAAATGAAATTATACTAACTCCAGAGCTGCTTTTAGTGAGTAAGATTCCAGGTAACATAGATGGGTTAAAGAGTTACCCAGTGAGCGATTTAGCCACTACAGTCAGAAAATGTTATGTTAAAAATTGGATTACTGTCTTGGATCCATCCTTCTCTTCCAAAAATTAGAAGAAAGCAGAGCTACGGAAACAAGAGGAGCGTACTGAGAAAATATGGGAAGCGACAGAAAGGGATACTCTTTCAGGTGTGCTGAATGACTGTCCAAATCAAAAGGAAATTGAACGATGGGATGTATTTTACAAATGGTCTCGGTTTCCGCACAGTGTTGGAGTAACTTAGGTTTAAACTAAAATATAACTGTAGGTTGATAACTGGAGGGTAATCAAATAGTTTAAAAAAAAAAAACAGAAAGTTGATTTGTTATTGAAATATGAATAGTTTGGATGATTGTATATTCTGTGTTCTCCTATCCTCACATTTTTTCCCTTTCCCCCCACCTCCCTTTACCTTTTTGTATTCCCTACCCTATTCCTAGTAGTTAAAAAATAAATATAAAAAAAAATATTGATTGATTGATTGATTGATTGATTTGATTTGATTTGATTTTTATACCACCCATCTGGCTACCAAGGCCATTCTGGGCAGTTTACAAAACAACAATACACGAATAACAGATTAGCAACTAAACAAAGTGCAACACTAACAAAAATAAATAATTAAAATAACAAAATAATAAAGGCATAGCGAAGGGTTGAATGTATAGTTATTAAAAGCACCACTATATTAAGATGTTCTAGAGTCCGGGAAGGCCTGTCTAAACAGCCATGTTTTTAATAATGTTTTGAAAGTTCCCAGTGAAGGGGCCAGGTGAATTTCAAGTAAGAGACTATTCCAAAGTTGTGGAGCAACCGCTGAAAAGGCCTGATTTCTGGTCATCATTTTCCGGGCCTCTCTCGGGGTCAAAACTCTCAATTGCCCAGCCTGAGAATATCTTACAAGATCTTCTCAATAATATGCTTAATTTTCTCTCAGTCAATCCTTTGAAATTATTCTTGAAATAGAGCTATAACATAGAGCTCTTCACGGTTGGAAGAAAGAGACTTTAACCCTCAAAGTTTTGAAGTTCCAAGACATTTTAATAAATAGGCTCACTGTGCACAAAGGAACTGGAATTTAAATATTGTTTAATTGAATTGAATTATAATTCATAATTGTAGTCATAAAGACAGAAGGCTTGTAATTTTGAAGACGAGTTTTTCCCCCTTTATATTCGTGTAGAGAAACAAAAGAACAATTGAAGGTGAAATTGTTTCCCGAATAAACTGTTATATTCTTAACACATTTTTCATTACAGTACTTATAAAGATATGCATTGTGTTATAATAGCTGGGAACAAAAATTACTCTGAAAATGAGATAGTATAGCAAATGCCAACATCCTCTTTTTTAAAAAAAAAAAAACTTCAATATGCCTTTGTTGTGGAGACAGATTTAAAAGACAAACTGCTAAACACACCCAATTATGCTTTATTTTGTATCAAACCAGACTAATATAATACCCTCACAAAATTTCTTCCTTCCAGAAAGATATTATCATGCACCTACTGTTCGTTTTCTGAAACAATTAACAAAGATGAAAAGACATGCATTGCTTTAAAACAAATAGACTTTGAAGTATCCTTTCATCTAACCCAGGAACTACATGGATCGTTTTGTATTTTGCCCTCTTGGTGTACTTTTTAGTTTCCCGTGAATCTTTATAAACATCATTCTGATCCAAAGAAGGCCTGCAGGTATGTCTTTCAAATATTTGAAAATTTATCATCTCCCTGTTTTTATTTTATTTTTTGCCTGCACAGTTCTTGACAGATGGAAAGGGGTGTGTGTGTGTTTTTAGAAACCACTTCCTATAACTGACTTTTCCCCCCACCTGGCTTTATATCTCTTTGACTCCACTCTTTACCTATTCCCCACCTGGTGCTCCTGTTATAGATGTGAACTGAATCAATATTTGGAACAGAAGCCCTGTACCAATTTGGCTCATATACCACCAGTGTTCTGTTTCCTTACATCTCAATTTCATACCAGAGCTAAAAACACCACCAATGTGCCATACATTCAAAACAAGAATATTCAGATTTATTGAGATTCTCTGTATTCTGTGCCTCTGTGTATGTATGTGTTGTGCACACATGTGCATGCAGACACAAACACACACACATACAGAGAGAGAGAGAGAGTTAGACAGATAGAGATTTGAGTCCTGGTTCTGTCACACTTTAGAATAGACCCTACTTGAGTATTACTGACTGCTATGAGTTATCAAGAACATGCACTTGCCTGGGAGTAAAGGAAAAATAGGGGTAGTACGAGATTTTCACAGCAATCTGAAACTTTTGCCATAACATCTGTGAAAACTCTGGTTTGTCAATAGCTGCATCAAAGAGGGGTTTGTGATGTATGTACAAATATGCAAACACACACACACGAATCCAGAAAGTAGGCAAGACTTGAAGTCACAGTAGGGTCCTCTACTTATGAAACAGGATTTTTCCTTCCTTCCTATGCAGCCAATGTGTTTTCTTCAATCCTTTCTGGGAATGTGAGGTTTAATAGGGAATGGGAATTTCCCATTCCTGTTTCAGTGTCAGAAGTGTTCAAGATATTTCTCTTTTCCATTTCATCTTATTGCATCAGCCACCCTTCGGTTTTCCTGTACAGCGCACACCAATGATGGGAGGGGAAAATATGAGTGTGTGTGGACTCAATGTGGTGTCTTCTGTCCTTCTCAATGTAGTGTTTTTCCACAAAGTGTGTGAGTGGTGTGGTACATGAAAGTGACATTCAACCTGAGAGACTGGATTCTTTAAGTGGGGGGGGGGGAGCAGCATCACATATCATACTTGATGACATTAAGTTCATAGGAAATCCCACTCACCTTCTCTTCCCCCCCTCCCGCTATTATTACTCCCAAATAGGGTGCCTAAAGTAGAATGGCTATAGGAAAGCTAGTGTTCTAGTCCTGTTGTCCCATATTTAGACATTGTAATGTAATTTGACCAAACTCCGGGAGGCAGTGGAAGACAGGAGGGTCTGGCGTGCTCTGGTCCATGGGGTCACGAAGAGTCGGACATGACTTAACGACTAAACAACAACTAATGTACTGCCAGGGTAACAGCACTCCAACAGCACCTGGGAGATAAAGCATGCATGCAGACCAGAAGTGACAATGAAAACAACTCAAAGACAAGCAGAGAGCCAGAAATTTGGGGGATCAACCATGGTGTCATGACATTACTGACAATATGGGTGTTGCTGCCCTCAAACAAAGGGCTCCTGGAACATGGCCTGAAGGCAAGTAAGGTTTTCTGTATTGATATGTTCTGTAATTCTCCTCACCTAACTGTACTAAGAATAATTATGACCAAATTTCAGGTGATCACTAGTCCCATGATGGGTGGTGGCATACGGCATTTGGATCATGATCAGAGAACCAAATCAGAGCACAGGCTTTGAGCAGCTGGAACAGGCATTTTGTGTGGATTCTCCCAATATTATTGTTTAGCACAAGTGTATTTGTATATCACAATCATAATCTGCTCACATAAAAAGAGAGGTTCTGATTTGTAGACCTAGCAAGAAACTGATCAAATGTATAACAGAGAGACAGAGGGAGGGAGGGAGGAAGAATGAACAATTCCAAGTAATGATGTCTGTACTGGCACAACAGTGAAATGCAGAAGTGAAAACAGAACAAGACAACAGCACCATGGCCATATTTCAGAATTCCGTATATGAAAAAAGAGAGAGAGAAAAAAGAAATAGAAAAAGAAGCTTTGAAGGTTAGAATCAGAAGGCGTGTAAATGACATGAAAACTGCATGCAGAATACTGGATCACATCTTCAGTCATGAATTAGTTTGCTTGAGGGATCTTTCATCATTAAATTGCATATGTAACATTATGGAATTCAGCTTCAGCATCTGTTTGCAAGAAACAGAAAGAGAAAGATTGTCAGACTATAAAATATAGACAAAGAAGGTGGCTATTTTTAAACAAAACTGGAAGATTTAATCTGAAATATTCATGGAGAAAAATAATCCAATGATCCAGTTCAATTGTCTGTACTCCTCCACAAGTCAGTAAAATAAATGCAAGTGTCACTTATATACCTTGCGGTTTCTTTAGGCACACTTCTAATTATATACATTTTCACTTCCAATCTCTAAATGACATTAGTTTAGCTGCTAGCTAGTCCACCAGTGAAAACATTCAGCAGATAAATCTCCTGTCTTTGTATTTTCCCCTGCCCCTAGCCAGTCTTTCCTGAAAGCCCCCCTTTCCCAATAAAAACGAAAACATTATTTTGAGAAAGGGTGATGGGCTAATAACCAGTGTGGAAGGCTTGGGGAAGAGAAGAAATAATGCAGGCCTATTCTTAATTCAAAATGATGCTCTTGAGCCTGCTCGTGAGTGATCATTTCCTTTTAGGGAATATGGAACCTGTGCCGCCCCCTCTCCCATTTCCTGAGGTGAATTAGTGATGAGAAAGCTGTCAACCCATTCCCAAAATTCCTGGCAGAAATTCCAATTTAAATGACAGAGAGAATTACACATTCTATATTTCTTGGCAGAAAATTGTCCTCTACAACAACCTGAATAACACAATTTCACTGTAAGAAGAAGGCTGACAGGGCCAACTCTAACATTAGTCAGGATGAGGCAGGTACCTCAGGCTGCTGTTTTGGGCTATAATGAATAGGTATCAGTCATGTTTTAAAAACTAATATATTGTTACTTACTGCCATACTGGTAGGGAGTGGGATTTTGCCTCAGGTACTAGAATAACTTGAGTTGCTACTTTTTTTTGATAGCAAAATGTTTTAGGCTCATTTTGGATCAGATCCAGTGCTTGTAAAAGTTACTTTTTTGTCCCATAACTCCCAGAATCCCCTGGTTGCAAATATTTTCCCAAACCCTAGTGAGTCTTATTTTTATTCAAGCAAATCAAGTTATTTAGTTACTCTTTGTCCCTTTTTAATATAGAAAGCAGAGGAAATTAGAACAATTAAAGTGTGGAGCTCTATGCAGACCTTATCCTGAGTCAGATAGCTTGGATATATTACCTGCAGTCATGCTGACTTAGTATTCTTGTAGTTGTAGTCTAAAAAAGTGATGAAAAGGTCTTTCTAGAGCAGGAGTGGGCAAACTTTGTTGGGCTTAAGGCCAAATTTTACCCTTCAGATTTCACTAGAAAGTAGGTACACCAGGGGAGACACTTGGGAGATCCCCATTAGATCCTTACTGTGAAAATCAGTCATTGGAGGCCTCCAGGAATGAAATAGTCGTCCGCCACCATTGATAAAACTCTTTTTTTTTTTTGCAAGTGGGAGGCACTGGAGTCACACTGGGAGACCAAGAGTGACCTGCATGAAGCCTTGCACTGCACTTTGCCCACCCCTGATCTAGACTATTCTCAGCTCTAACTGACAGCAGTGATCCATGGTTTCAAGGTAGGATCTGATCTGGACTTTTTAATGGCAGTTGTTGTTTTGCTGGTGTTGTTGTTCTTAATGGTATAAAATGGTTTAGAAGGGTTTAAATTATCTTAATTATGTACTTGCTTTATTTTGATAATGCATTTAATATTGTTTTAATACTGACATTTGTTGTGCTTTTTGCTCACACATGTTTTTAAACGTAGGTTGTCAAGCCATCTTGAGTCTTCCAACAGGAGAGCTTCAGGATAGAAGCAAAATGAAAGAATGCATGTTTTAAGTATTCTGAAGGAAAGTAGATGCAAAAATACGTCCAACCAGTATAACCCGAGGGCTATTTCCTTCTCATCCTTCCCAGTCAAACTGGGATATCTGCATTGGGCGTAGATGGCTGGAATCTCATTTGCAAGACTTTCTCTAATATTAATTCATAAATAGCCTGCTTAGAAAAGTGCTTCCTAAACCTAAGTCTCAAAAACCCAACATGGATATTTCTTAAATTTAGGTCTTGCTGGGCTACAGCTCCCACAATCCCTCCTCATTGACCACATTGCCTGGGCTTTTACATTAAATATATTGCAATCTATAAGAAACAGTAAAATGTGGCATGAATGTCATAGTTACGAGGAGCTCATTTAAGACATGAACACTTTCATATTTTGTTATTATCACCATTTCACCAGAGTGGAGTGAAGAATAGGCAATCATGCTCACCATAACAATAATAGCTGCATGCTGTCAATTCAATTCTTACTTATGGTGACCCTTTCCAGGGTTTTCTAGGTAGATAATACTCAGAAGTGGTTTACCATTCCCTTCTTCTGGGGGCACCCTGGGACTCTGCAGATTGCTCATGATTACACAGGCTGGCTCTTCTCCCAGGAGGCACAGTGGAGAACTGAACTCCCAACCTCTGGTTCTACGGCCAGATACTCAAAACATTGAGCTACCCCATCAGTTCATGTTCACCATATTTATTTATTTAATTTTTTTTTTCTATCTTGCTGTTCTCCTTAAAATGGACCCAAGGCGGCTTTCATAATTAAAAGTACAATATTTAAAAGCTAAAACAGTAAGTACAAAATATTTAAAAGTTTAAGAAAAAATTAAACAAGTATATTACAAACAGTAAGTAAAATCAATACTAAAACACATTTTAAACAACAGTTTTAACAGAGCACAACATTCCATTTAAAAACCCTCCCAGACCACCAGTCATTAAGGCAACGCCTGCCTGAAGAGAAAGTATAAGTCCTAAGTCTTTTGCTCACTGTTTTTACCTTGTTTTCTGACTGTGTTATATGTTATGTTGTTTTATTATTACTTTGATCATTTGTGTTCATAATTATTTTTAATGTTTACTGACACTTTCTCTGAGCTGCAGATGAACTGGAAAAATAGGATGTCAGTCTTTAAAAGAAAGGAATAAATGATACATAAAAGTCCAATTGATTACAGTGGAACTTACTCCTCTAGTCTGTATGTGTTTGATTGTAGTCAACTAGGCCAGTGTGTGCTGACTTATTTGGCAGTCAGCAGAAAAACAGAAAGAAGGGCAGCTAACTATCCCCAGCTGTGCAAGAAAGAGTCAAGGAATCAATCCTGTCCTTTTTTTCTCACAATGGACAGGACTTTGTAGAAGGAAGATGTGAAGCTGGCAGAGGCCAGATGTAAAGTTGCAGATCAATTTGTGGGTGGTTGGTACATCAGCCTGCCATGGTACACTGCCATTTGTTGCCTAGCTACACAAGATGGAAATAGCTGGGCTAAATAGGAAGCAGGCAGGATGTAATATTTTGCTAAACAAATCCATCAAAGGTAATAATGCAACAAATGGAAAAGAGTTAATAAAATAAAGATTTCAGTCAGGAGTAGGTTGCTCATCATCACTACAGGAGGGATAAATTTTGGATCCACTCTGTTAATAGATCTGAAAACAATCTAATTTGAAAATTTAGCAGAATATCTCGTATATAAAGAGGATGTCACTGGCATCCACATATTTCATTCTAACAAGTGTTCAGCTGGAGTCCCATAAAACAGTGCTTCCCAAACTCTTTCAATTTATGACTCCCTTTTATAATAGTCAAGTAACTGTGACCCCACCACCACCACATTTTTCATAAAAAAAAATTTTTAATAGGGTAAAGAAAAACCTTAAAAATAGATTTTTCAGAATATAATTCTAACCTAATATTTAATGTGATGGTTTTACTTGCATCTGGGTAACCAACTTCAAAATTCATGGCTAAGTGATTATTAAAAACCATTCACCCGCCCCAACAGCCCCTTAATGGGCTCTGGAAGGTGGAGGTAACGAAGGTGGTTTAAAATTGGGTTTTACTGGGGGTGAGTGAGTTTTCCCTTAGGAAGGGAACTGTCATCCTTTCTGTCTTCTCTTCAAGCAGTAGCTCAGCCATCTTCTCTAATATGGCAGCTGCCACGCACAGCTGAGGTGAGGAGGGGGCAAGATCACCTCAGTCATGGCAACAGCCTTTTCCTCCTCCACCACCACTTCTCCCACTCCAATCTGCCACTGCCTCATCATCACCTCTCAAAGCCTGCTGTAGCTGGGTTCCACCTCCCGCTCCTCCCTGCCCCGGTCCCCCACTCAAGCCTCCTTCCTTCTTGTTATTTCTATATTTATTGCCATAATTGTATCTATAACCCTGTTCAGGTGTTCTGAAAGCACATGGCTAGCACATGCAATGAGGGGAGTGTGCTAGCTCTTAGTAGTCAGTCATGCTTTCAACACGCAAAAGCAATAATCTGAACAGAAGGAGATGTGGTACACTCACCACATTGGCCATGTGCCTAAATGAAAATAATAACTTTTCCCTTTACAGACTGTCACTTGGTATACAACAAAGTGGTGCGACTAGCACATCCCCTTCATTTTGTGTGCTCTTCATATGATTTCAGAACAACTCTCAGTAGGTAGATGTTCCAGCAAGGAAACATCTTCCTCCTCAAATCAATGAATCATAAAATATTGTTTATATACTAGACATAGATCCAATTGGTTACTTACACTGCTGTAACTGCAATGGCACAAACTGCAATGGTGAATTGCTGCTGGCTAGTGAGACACCACTTGTATCCCTCATTGAATACCAGTGGCATGACTTGGAATAGAAGTCACAGTGAGGAATACAAGTGGTAACCCATTAACTAGCAGCAATTCACCACTGTGATTCATGCCATTCCTCTTATACAGACATGAATAACCAATAGGATCCTGCCAACTTACTAAAATGAAATAAATATTATTTATAGAGGAATATATGTAAATATTTTTCTTTGTATTTCACCCTTAGATGTATATCTGAATTTATTCTATGTGTTCTTAACAATACTTAACGAAACAAATGGCCAAATCAACTAAAATTTCATGGAGATAGTAATCATGATCACATCATTACAATTAAAATTAGGCACCTGGAAAAAACCCTGGAAAAAATTAATACACTGAAGGAAGGACAAGGACAAGTGGAGCTGAGCAGATCTTCCTTGGGAAGGGGTTTCTTAGACTTCACACCACAGTAGGGGAGGTCCCAGCCATCACAAGCACTCATCCCAGTTTTAAAACTGACCTCAATGTTCAGACAGGTTCATATAGGAGGAGACTGTTTTTCATTGCTTGCTTTTCAGGAGAGTCACTGCTCTCCCCCTCATTTCCTCATGACACTTGCATAAAAAAAACACAACACATTGAGTGACTTGCCCAAGATCATGACATTGGTTTCAAGGATGACTAGGGACTTGAATCTGATTTCTCCACTTCTTCCCCATCTCTCAAGACACCACACCACACATAAATTCTTATAGTTATCCTGTTTTTTCCCCTATTGTGTAGCAACTCAGCAATAGGTATGTATTGCAACATATTTGAATTATTTAGACATCTTTTTATAGATGAACATTATTTACTGAAGACAATAAGCATCAGCAGATATTGCATATATTTTGAGTAGCAGCAAAAAAATCATATCAGTGTGAGGTTTTTTTTTAATCTCAACTAAGGGAAAGAACAATACTCAGTATGGTGTAGTGAACAGAGTGACACATTAGGACTCAGGAGACCTGGGTTCAAATCCCTGCTCTACCATGGAAATTCACTGGGATGTGTGGAACTGATAAAAACCACTCCTTAAATATCTCACTTACCTTGCAAGCTTATTAGGGTCGCACTAAGTCAGTTGCAGTTTGATGGTGGATAAGAACAACAGGAGAAAGAACATGTAGGTCAAAATGAACATTCTGAATTGCGTCTAGAAACATGTTTGCAGCCAAAGGAGACTGCATAAAATGTGCAACATTTGAAGACAGGTGATTGCAGTTAAGTCACAGTGGCTGCATTTTTAACCTATTCAAATGCCAAACTGTCTTCTTTGGCAGCTATCATCCAAGCATATGATAGAAATCTAATAACCTTAGCTATCTTGAAGGTTCATCATGGACTCTGAGCCATTAGAATTAATCTGTCATTACAGTGTTCATGTCTATGTAAAACCATTTGCCTAGCCAGGTTTTAATCATGGCCAGCCCTGCCATTAAGAATGCACAATGTGAGATCAGATAGCCCTTCCCTATGTCTCATACACCAGCAGGCTACCCTCAGAGGAAATCATCATCACCTTAGAACTGCAGAGCTGGAAGGGACTCTATGGATCATTGAGCCCAGCCCCTGTTAAGGAGACACAGTGGGGAATCGAACTCCCAACCCGCGCAGCCAGATATCTAAACCATTGAGCTATGGAAGATGTTGATCTGTCACTGATTTTAGTAAGATTCTTACTCTGGTTTACTTATAAACATGGAATGGAGGGCATCATCTTCTATTCTCAGTCTGAGACAGCAAAATGTTCTACTCCAACCTGGTTTTAATACTTTTGGACATACGATCCAGCTCTGAGTAATGATTCATTTTTATCAGAAGAATGATTATCTCTTTAAAAGTATGATGGGCCCAATGCTGACTTACTTTGTACCCTTTAGGAGACATTCCATTCAGGACAGATCTGGCCTTTAAGGATGGGTCACTGGAGACCAAAGCCAAGATCTTCCACATTATTGTATTCCTGTTTACTATGTATGGATGTGAAACCTGGATAGTGAAGAAAGATGACAGGAAAAAAATTGATTGATTTGTAATATGTTATTGGAGGAGAGCTTCGCTGATACCCTGAACTGCTAGAAAGACCAAAAAAAAAAAAAAAAAAAAGAGTCCTAGAGCAAATCAAGCCTGAACTATCTCTGGAGGCAAAAATGACAAAACTGAGGCAGTCCTACTTTGGGCACATGATGAGAAGGTGAGGTTGAAGGCAGCAAGAAAAGAGAATGACCAAATACAAGATGGGCTGAATTTACAAGAGCTGAGCAGGGCTGTTAAGGACAGGTCATGTCAAAGGTCTCTCATTCATAGGTGACTTTATAACATGCAATAACAACAATGCTATTTTCCTCCCAAGCATTGAAGAAAAAGGGGGTGAGTGGAAGCTCCTTGACCTGCTCTGTATGCAAATAAAGGGCACTCAGATTAGGGACGACTCATCTAGTGTCCTTTAGGTGACATTACATTCAGGACTGATCTGGCCTGATTTCGTTTCAAGTCCAAACCAAAGTTTAGAAATCTGAATTTTCATTCTGCCCTCCTCCCTCTCTTCTTAACCTGGCATTTTCCATTTACGGCGCTGGCTTGCCACATTTTGGGGACACACTGTTTGGCTTTCTTCTACTCTCCACAACACTAAATCCATCCGAAATATTTCAGACCAATCCAATCTGATTCGGACCAGATTCTGATGGGTCTGATTTGGATCCCATCAGGGCCTATTTGAATTGGCTCAGTTCAGTTTGGGATTGGGCTGAATTGGTTGTATAGTCCTATAGTCTATACCAAGACTCCATCTCTTCCATGAAAAGTTTCCCCAAAAAGAACATAAAGCAATCTTCTTTCCCCATTACAGTAATGCTATAGTTATGCAATTTTCCTAAATTGACCTTCATGTATTTAAAAACCTACTTGCCTTTCCCCAGGAGATATTTTAAACAATAGTTCTCATCTTCCTTTTCAACGTCCTTTAAATATTTATAAGCAGCAACACATTCCCTCTTGATCTTTTTTTCCCCTGAAAACACTTCCATTCAGCATTTACATATATACTGTGCTTTCTTTTATTATTCTTATCTTATAGCTCCCTCTAAATACTCCTTGAAACTGAGCCCTCAAATACTACTTGCTGGGCAAAATGTCCCTGCTGGTCCTCCTGACCACTCAGTGGCCTTTGAGATCATCAACAACAGTATTCCCCTGAGGAGGCTCTCTGGGCTGGGACTTGGTGGTCTGGCTTTGTCCTGGATCCAATTCTCCTTAGAAAACTGTCATCAGAGAGTGTTTGGGGAGATGATGTCCATCCCTTGGAGTCTTAATTGTGGAGTTCCACGGGGGTTGATCATCTCCCCATTGCTGTTTAATATCTATATGAGGCCTCTGGAGGTGGTCATCAGAGGCTTTCAAGTTTCATGTCACCAATATGTGGATGACACCCAGCTCTATCTCTCCTTCCACCCTTCTACAGTAGATGCTATCCCGTCCCTTGTGCTCTGCCTGGATACTGTGCTGGGGTGGATGAGGGACAATAGACTGAGGCAAAATTTGGACAAGACAGACGTTCTGTGGATGGGTGCCCCTAGTGTCTACAGATTGGGGGCCTCCCTCTCTTTTGTGTGGGCTACTCTCACCACTAAGGATGTTGTCTGTAGCCTGGATGTACTTCTGGTCCCAGCATGATCAGTGGAGTCCCAGATAGGATCTGTGGTTCACTTCGCCTTTTTTCCATCTGAGACAGATTGCCCAGTCGCATCCCTACCTTGACACCAGGTCCCTCACCACACTGGTCCATACACTGGTAGCCTCGAGATTAGACTACTGTAATGCTCTTTACATGGGGCTACCTATGAGATTGCTATGGAAACTTCAGCAGGTGCAGAATATGATGGCCAGACTATTGAGTGGAATGAAGAAATACCACCATAGGTCCCCCAGCTTGTTTGCCTTGCACAGGCTACCTGTTAGTTTCCGTGTCAGTTTCAAGGTGATAATGCTGACAAACAAAGCCCTAAATGGTTTGGAACCTCAATACCTGGCAGAATGCCTCCTTCCAATGAGATGTGTCCAGACTACATAATCCTCCCAGGCCAGGCAGTTGAGATCACTGACCCTGAGAGAATCCCACAAAGAGAAGATCAGAAACTGGGCCTTCTCAGCAGTCACTCCCCATCTTTTGAATAATCTCCTGCCCAAAATTCACCTGGCCCCTTCGTTCGGAATTTTCAAACAATCTTTTAAAAACATGACTCTTCAGACAGGCTTTCCTGGAGCTTACAACATCATCACACAGTGGTTGTTTCAGAGTTTACATGATTAGTTCCACCACTGGCCTTGGTAGCCAGATGGGAAGTACAACACTCAGATAAATAAATAAATATTATTTATTTATTTATTTATTTATTAGATTTATATACCGCCCACCTAGACCGTGTCTACTCTGGGCGGTTTACATATAATATAAAAAATAAACTAAGATAAAATCCAGATTAATCCAAGATGGGAAAGGAAAAAAGAAAGAGGGGGGAAAAGAAGAGGAAGAAGAAGAAGGAGAGAAAAGAAAAAGAAGAAGGGGAGATAGGCTAAATAAATAAATAAATAAAATTAATCACTTATTTATCCTGCAGGAGCCAGGCCAAAATTGTTGGAGTTTTATTTGCAACCTCACATGTTGTTTGTACTTTGTGTGACTGGGAGGGCCTTTTCTGGCCAGGGTGATAATCTAACTGATGTTCCTTCCAGCCTTTAGATTCAAAGAGAATCCTCTCTGCTGAATGTTCTTTTTCCCTCTCTTTAGTCTGTTGGTGAAAGTATTTTGTTTGCTGTTGATCTGTTCAGTTGGTTGTCAGTATATGTGCAGTAAAGAAAGCAGTAAACACAAGCCTGCCATTTGAAGAGGTTGTAAGTAAAGAAATTGCTTTATTCTTTCTCCTTCAAATACCTCAGAGTGAGTTGTTGAGACTTTAAGTGCTAGTCAATGAGAAAGGGGTGGGCTCTTGTAGCGATTCTCCTCTGTGAATCTCTGTTCTTCTACTGCATAGCAAAAAGGAATTTCACTAGAAATTCAAAACTCTGCAACAAATATTCCACCAAACGACACAACTCCCTGTTCTCTTTCCAATTCTTAGAGATCTGTTACATACTTTAAAACATCCCATGCAACTTCAATAGAAAGGTTTCATGTGACTAGAACTGCTGACCCTATAAACAGTGTCACCCAGCCTGTTAGGGTCATTTTTAAATATCATTGGGTGAGGCTTCTCACTGTCATTCAGCTATTTGCACTTCCATTATCTTCTTCACTGCCTGACATCCCTGCTCAGCAGTGTAACAGTCAGGGGCAGGGAGTGTCTTCTCACATTCAGCAAGGCCTCATCAGTTTATTTCTTCTTGTTAATTAAAGTATTGCTGATTGTACTGTGCAGTCTGGTATGTGTTCAATGTTTATTGAAACACATTCCCTCAGAGGGGGTTTCTGGGTGAGAAGGGAGAGAGACACAGAAAAAGGAGTGTGAGGAGGATAAAGTTCTATTTGATTTTAATGACATGATTAGTTTAATGGCTTATATCAACATAGTCATAATGACATCCCACCTCCAACAGGAGAGGAGGACTTTTAAAAGATAGTTTCATTCTTCACTTTGTTTCAACTTGTAAACTGATTTAATTTTTAATTATATATGTAAGCTAAGCTGCCTTGAGTGTCATTCCTTAGAGGGAAGGGAGGATAGAAATGTAATAAATAAATAAGATTATAAATATCTTATGAAGGGGTTCCAAGTAAATCCTGAGTTGAATTAAACACAGGAAGGGGAAATTATAGTCCAGAAAGGGATCATGTGATGCAGCTCCAGGAAGAGACAGCAGGAAGATTATATGATATTTTCCAGATCTTGAATCTCTTGAGTTTGGAAAATTTGGTTATAGTGCCTAAGAAACCATAACTTTCTTTCCCCCCCCCCCCCCTCAGGTGCCTGAGCTTAAAAATAAATTCTAAAGGAGAGCTACTAATGTCAGAGCAGACTGTGTTGGGCTAAATGTACCCACACTTTTCTTAGAAAATATTTTGCTGCTAGGGGGATAAATATTAGTGATGGTGCTTTCCCATATTTCTTGACACACATACCCAGGTGCAATATCTGCTAGACAACTGATTTTATTAATAGGGTTTGGCTTTGGACATGGATGAGAGACTATGTGACCAATGGCTATGCAACCATTCAACAACTGTGTGTGCTGTAGTCCAAGAGAGAAACTTCTCCAAGCCCTGTTTTATTTCAGGCAGTAAGGCTGCTAACCAAGATCACAGCCCCAAAGAGTCTCCACCTTAACATGCTTTATTTTAATCCCAAGTTCACCACCACCCCAGCTCTGTCCCCATTAATTAGTTATCATGTACCATCAAATCAATTCTGATTTATGGTGACCCTTTTCAGAGTTTCCCCAGGTATATATTCAGAAGGGGTTTATCATTCCCTTCTTTGCGGGGGTGCCTTGGGACTGTGCAACGTGCACAAGCTCACACAGGCTGGCTGTAATCGCAGGAGGCACAGTGGGGAATTGAACTCCTAACTAGAGATTGGCATGAAGCTAAAAATGAACCAGGAAATTCATCAAAAATTGCTAATTTGTTGGTTCGGACCAGTTCTGGTTCATCCAAACTGGAAAACCTGAACTTTCCCAAACCAACAATATTTTTGGCAATTCACAAACCTCCTGATTCACTGTCTCACCACAGCCTGCCCCACCCCCTTCCCACTGGCCCCGTTGCCTTCCTATCTTTTTCTGCCACTGCCTCCTCTTCTTCCACTGCCACCACCACCATCTTGAGAGCCCTGCCACCAGGCTGTCTGAAAAAAAAAAAAATCCTGAAGGAACCAATGACCTGATTCATGGTTTGTTCAGGAAAAAAAAAATGTAAATTCGTGGTTCATGGTTCATGGATGGTTGGTTCCCATCTCCACTCCCAACTTCTGGTGCTGCAGCGAGATACTAAACCATTGAACTGTCCAGCCAGCTGGCCACTTCTCATTGCTTCCTTACAAATACTATGTGATGCTGCTGGAGCACTGCTTTGTAGCAGTCAGCTAGAAATGAATTAAAATGATGATTCTCCACAACCCTTGGCTTGTCATCACAGATAAAGTCCTGCTGTAATGTTCATTGAGAAAAAAAAATCTGTTATGCAAAGTTACCCCAGCAACATTAAGTAGGGGCATTTTCTTTTTGGTTTTCTTCAATATTTTTTTTCCTGTTTAGCATGGTTATAACATTATTATACTATATTTTCCCCTGCTCAATCAGTTCCTGTAGTCCAGGAATTACAGGAGGGAAGGGGTTTCATTACTGGCTTCCTCTCGTTCTTTTATTTTCTTCTCTATTGAAAAAGAAAAGAGGAAAAAGATCATTATCATCATCATTGTCGAACTGCAGAGCTGGAAGGGACCCTATGGATCATCAAGTCCAGCCCTTGTCAAGAAGTCACAGTGGGGAATTGAACTCCCAACCTATGATTCTGTAGCCATGTACCTTAACTACTGAGCTATCCAGAAGTACCAAAGGGAAAACAATAAGTAAAGCCTCTCCTCTTTTCATAAGACAACAGGAGCTGACTAATTAAGGGGTAATTCAGCTGAATAGGAAGTAATTATGAGGCAGAAGCCACAAGGAGAAAATTTCTGAAGGCATTTTAGCCCTGAAAGTGTCAATTGTACTACACAGTCCCAGGGTGCCCCCAGAAGAAAAGTATGGTAAACCACTTTTGAGTACTATCTAGGAAACACTGAAAAGGGTCACCATAAGTGAGAATTGACTTCACGGCACATGATTGTTGTTATTGAACATCACTGGACCCAGGAGAGAACACTGCTCACTTACCACTTCTGTCCAGGATAATAAGAAACTATTGTTGTGCAGTTTTCCCTGTTCTCTATTGTCCACTAGCATTTCTAAATCCTCTCTACACAGCAGACTGACTGCTGCCCTGTTCTTCCGTATTTTAATGTGGATTTTCACAGATTAAAATCACTTTGCCAATTCCTTACATTTTTAATTACTTTCCATCATCTTCTAATACATGCAATTGCCTTTAGCTCAGTACAGAAATTTGTCACCTTGTTTTGTCACATTGCGGGGGTGGATTGGTCTGTACTTGCTTCTGGTGTACACATGATGAGTGCACAATTTGCCTCAATTTGTCCCCAAGCCATACTTTTTTGAGCCCCTGTCAGGGGCTTCTACTTTTGTGGTGCAAAAGTAAAGAATGGACTAAACTCAAGCCTTGCAGTTGTCCAAGCTGCCAAGGTTCCTTCCATTTTGAATTTCTGGTATTCTGAAGTGGCTTAATAAATAAGCTGCTTCAGGATATCAGCAAACTGAACTCTCATAGTGTACCAGAAATCCCCCCCTCCAACACACACTCCTTCCTGAGCATATGTGCATACACGTTCACTTGCTCCAAATTATGACTTAGTTGCAACTACTGGGATGGGGGCAAACACAAGAATCCATGGGAAGGGAAGGGCTATCAGCCAGAGACAAGCCCACCTCTTCTTGCACAGCTTGTGAAATACAGAGGGAGTGGCAGCTGCCACAGCTTTCTATGACATTTCCTCCTATGCTTCTACTCTGCCCTATCCTCTTCTCCTGGGCCCAGCAAGAGCATACTGCAAACCACTCTTGTACATGCATACTGTATACACTCACTCACTCATGGAGTTGGGTGGAAGAGAAGGAGAGAAGCAAAGTTTTCCAAACAGCCTGACGACTGAGGGTGGCTCCTTTCTGGGTTTTAGTTGTCACCTTGTGTACACATGCAGACAAGGATTGGGGACACAGAAAGCCAAGCAGCACCCAATCAGGCAGGGAGGCAAGCAGGAAGGTGAGTTTAGGTGGGGCAAGATTCCTCCTCCACCCAAAGAGGAAAGGACTCTGAAGTGAGAGGGGGGAAATATATTCCTATGAGATGCTATGGAAGGATAGTTTTGAAGAAGGGGACAGTTTGAAGAGACATGAGCCAAAGCCAGCAGAAACCTGAGGAGGCAAGGTGAAGGGAGTAATCTGACAGGGCCAATAAGGAGTGACTGAGGAGGGTCCTGCTTACAGGATAAGTGCTGGTGCTTCAAACCCCCACCCCATCCACTCAGAGAAGCATGGCTATACCACTGGGCTTATCTTTATCAGATTTTTATTTGGATTTTTGATCTCATTTTATTTTATCACAATTTATTTCCTAACAACATTGAGCTCCGCAATTAACGCATTGGCCCTTGTCAATTTTAATATCTGCCTGCTTTTGTCTAGGTAGTCTGTATCACTCTCCTTCAGAGGTCAATTTATATTTGTTGGATTTCTCTCCCACAGCAGAGAGGGCAGCTGACTTGGCATGTTCATTGTTCCTTTCTCATTCTCTCCTTAGTATCTTGGCTTTTACAATAGTCACAATTTGACTAAAGATTTGAGGTTCATTTTGTGCTTCTCTAATTGATACAACATGGCCATACCAGTGATCTGGAAAAGTCAGACATTGACTCATTTCTTCTTTTAAATATTTAGTCAGATAAAACTAAAACATTTCTCTCTCCTAAATTTTCTTTTGCTTGGACTGTTTTTAAAGCTTCCTACCTCTTCTTCAGGTATTGATGTTTCTTTCTGAACATCAGTAATTTAAGCTACACAGATGATGCCATATTATTGGGAGAAAGCAACAACGACTTGAAATTACTCCCTGATGAAAGTGAAAGAAAAAAGTGCAAAAGCAGGGTTGTAGTTGAACATTAAGAAGGCAAAATTCATGACTGCAGAAGATCTACATAACTTCAATGTTCACAATGAAGAAATTCAAATTGGTGAAGATTTTGTATATCATGGTTCAAAGATCAATTCTAGTGAAGACTGTAGCTAAGAAATCTGAAGAAGACCAAAATGCAGGAGGGCAGCTATGAAGCAGATAGAAAAAAAATCATTAAGTCTAAGGATGTGGCACAGGAGACAAAGGCCAAGATCATATACACTACTGTGTTCCTGATTACTATGTACAGATATGAAAGCTGGACAATGAAGAAAGCTGACAGGAGAAGAAAATGATGTGTTCAGAATATATTGTTGGAAGATTGTGTTGTAGCTACCAAGGACTGCTGGAAAGACAAAAAAGTGGGTCCTAAATCAAACCAAGCCTGAATTGTCTCTAAAAGCAAAAATGACAAAACTGAGGTTTTTGTACTTTGAGCACATTATGAGAAGACAAAACTCACTAGAAAAAAAAAAGCTGGTCCTGAGAAAAGTTGAAGGCAGCAGGAACAGAGAAAGACTAAATATGAAACAGATTGACTCAGGATACACTATGGATACACTATGAAAATAAATCAGGAGATGGGCCAGGGTTTTTGAAGTTGGTTTAATGTCACATTGTAGTCACATGGTTTTTGGATTGGTGTGTGTGTCCTCTTGGGAAAAAATTAATCCATTTTTAAAATGTGTTGTATATCGGTCAAGAGAATTACACAGGTTTTAACAATTATTACATTTAAAACATTATCTTCCACTCACCCAGCCTTGCACTGACTGTCTCTCACAGCCACTCACTGCTGCTGTCATGGTGTTATTTTTAAATATTTTTTTATTTCTTTCAAACCGGGATAGTGCTAGCTCAGTGTTACAGATAGAAAAAAACAGATCAAACTGCAAGGCTTCTCTGCAGCCCTACACCCACATACATGCGCACACACAGGGGTGCAGATGGAGAGGGAACAACTGGCAGCTGGGCTGGGAAGAGGAAAGGCACACGCCAGTGGCAAAGAGAAAATGACCAGAGAAATTGGCAAGCCCAGCAGCTTCTAGACTTACAAAGGAGAGAATGCTTTTCCCCGCCCAGTCTTTCTCTGCTCGCTCTCTTTTCTGATTTGTTGTTGTTGTTGTTGTTGTTGTTGTTGTTGTTAAATCTAAGCTATACTCTGTGGTTGCCTTGTGTCACAAGTCAATGCTGTTTTGATTCCCTCCAGCTTTGATCACAAACAAGAAGAAGAACCGGGGGGGGAGGGGGGAGAGCAGAGAGGCTCCGACACAGGCAAGAACACATGCCAAAATGATTCAAAATAAATCATTTTTTACAATTGAGTTAAAATAAACAACCCCCTCCTAGGTAAAAAACATGTTGAGCTGTACATCATGTAAACAGATATTTTAAAATTGATTTCAAGCATGCTAAACACAACACAAACCCAGGAGTATTTCAACATGTAACCGAGCCCTCAATTAAGGAAGCTATGGCCTTGAGCTTGCAAGAAATTATTGCATTCAAAACACCTGTAGCTACTGTTCCAAATTCTGATCTCAATTTCAGTTGTGCAAACATGACAATTGTTGCCTAAAACTGTCTTAGTTTCTGAGTTATGGACCATAATCTCATTACCTGCTAGAGAGTGATAGAAGTCCTTGTTCTAGCTAACTAAGCTGGAGATGTAAGGGTCATCGTTGCTCTTCTCACCTCTGGAGAAAAAAGGAATAATGTCTTCTCCTTAGAGGGATAAGAGAGAAGTGTGAGAAGGAAGTGATACCAGCAATCCTGAAAAATAGAAATCCAAGATCAAGTGACTGATTAGCCCCACCTCCAAACAAGTCTGTGTCTGGTGGGACACAGATACTAACTAGTACTAACTGGCATATCAGTAATGGTCCTTTTTTTAGGGTGTGTGTATACAGTATTCCATGTTGTCCTCCTTTTCTTTTTTATTCCAGCATAGAGATTTCCCACACATTGGTCCAATGCATTGAGTGACCATCCAACACTGGCACCATCCTGCCCTTTGTAACATGGGGCCAGCATGGAAAAGCATCTTGTACTAAATGCTAAAGAGACACACACACACACACATGCCCCGAGAAGCAGTGTACAGATCAGTCTGGAAATGACAGCCATAAAACCACACTAAAATTCAGTTTGATCATATTTCCTAGGAAGCTTAGCGTGGTCTCGTGAGAGGAGAAATGGGGTATTGAGCAGTTTTCAAACCATGCTTTTGTGTCAACTGACTCTCCAAGGAAATAACTTCCAGAATCAGTGGAAAGTGCAAAAGCATTTTCTCTGCTTGCAGGATACAAACCATTATTCTATTTCTTTGTAGGTGAAGAGGTCACTACTGTGAGCCCAAACAGACACATCTCAGACTACTGGGGGTAGAAAAATCATGAATAGTTTCAATAAAGTGAACTTTCCCCTGCCCACAGATAAATTGAAGTCAACTATGGAAGAAAACTCCTTGTCAGGTGTAGAATTGGAAGTCAGTGTATTTCAGCTGATTCTTCTGGTCTGGTGCATTTATTAAGTGCAACTCAGAGCACATGTTACAGAAGGGTAGGGGGTGGAGGCAAGCACTAAAGGCTATTTTTAGAGATTGTTTCCTGTTGCTACTGCTGCAATATGTGCTATCATAAAGTCTTAATCATTATCCCCTGCAGCTCCCAGTGTGAAGCGAATAGCAATAATGGAAAGTAGACAATGGGTACACAGAACGAATCCTGTTTCAAAGCTGATAGCAAGTGCTGGATTGCACATTTCAACAGTACTCACATCTTAGGTAAATCTTCACTAAAATGGTATTTATAATATTTGATTGTGCTTTTCCAGTTTCAAAATGAACATACTACAACCCAAGAAAAGACATGCTTTATTTGATTCCCCTTGCCCACCAGAAAATACTCATGGCAGGTCTTCGTGGGAATGTGGGAAAGTGCATGACCGCAGAACAGTGATCATAAAATTTAAACCTCCTCTTTCGCTGAATTACACTGTATAACAAGGATGTGTAAGACTCAGTGTGTAAATCACATCTAACCTTCCTCCCTTGTGATTCCAAAGCAGCCCCAGGCATGCACTGGGAACAATATTGCTACAAAATTGCCAGCTTTGCTCCATTCTAGGCCTTTTGTGTACATTCAAAGTGGACAGGAGGTCACTTCCTATTTGTACAAAAGATCATTTCAGACCTAAAATAGGAACGGTGATGTCAGTGGGAGCAAGTGGGATTCTACGGAGGTGTGCAGTCCTATGATTACTTGGAAGTAAGTCCTTTTGACCTCAGTTACTCCATTGGCAGTGCATCTAGATTGTTACTGCAAACACCCAAAGCTGCTTTACATAAATGTTACATGTAGCAACTCCTTCCCTATAACTTATGATGATCATGCTCCATTCCAAAAGAAGAAACAGCTAGACAACATTATGAAAGAGATAGGTTGTGCTTTTCTTTGCTGAGGCAATATTTTTAATTATCTTTTACTTCTACTGCAGAGATTTTTCCTCTGGTTGTCACACTTAAATTTCTGTGCCTAAATCTAGCTTCCTACTAGCAGATGTCTACTAACTTGATCTGACTTTTTTTCCTCTCCTCCCTGCAACCATGCATGTCATGTGAAAACCTACTTTGAATGGTTTCCAGCCTTCTGGAGCAAGGTGTGAGAGTGCACAGGAAGGAGGGAAGAATCATCCTCCCAGAATTGTTGATGAAAGCATTTCTAGTTAGAATTATAACTAGCAATTTTGACACCCAAGGCTTTACTGGCTCCTTGGTTAAACTTTACACATGTGAAGTTGACGTATGTGGTAAGAAGAAGGAGGAAAGAAGGGGGATGCCTCTATTGGAGCATGCAACAGCCATGTTGGTTCTGTGCCAAACCTGCTTATTTTGTTTCCCTTTCCGCAAGGAAGAGTAGCATGAAGTGCTCAGGGCAGGTGGGTTTGCTGCCTTCTTGTGGTGTTAGGGAGATATTTGTTCCCTTCCAGCAGCAAATGTATATGCCCTCTAAATTTCAGCATCCTGGTCCAAAGCACCATTCACCCTGCCTTAATTATGACTCTACGTAGTTCCAACACCTTTAGGTACCACTCCTGAGATGATGTTACACAGTCCAGGAAAACCAAGTGGAATTCATAGCATCATCTGTCTGAACATGATGCAAGTTCTACTGCATTTTTTAAAATGGTGTCCAAACTACCACATTTTAATCTGCAGTAGATTTTCTGTAGCTCCCTGGCTTGGCAAGGAGATGCCAAATTATCTGAGCAGCTTCTCAGCTCTGGCCAGCCATCAATGTTGCTCTTGCCCAGGGGCACAGCTTCAGCAGCTCTGTTTTCACCGCATGTTGAAGAGGCAAAGGACTCTCAGTTGCTGCTCCAACCCTGCTCCTGTCAGTTGCTGGGAAGCCTCCCAGCACTTGGCCGGCCAGCAATGTTCTGCTTTAATCTGAAGAATTGCACTGAAATGGGGCATGTGCTGCAAGCAGAATTGTATCACTTTGCAGATAATCTGCAGTAAATACCTTTGCTTCAGCTGATTGTAAACATGTAGTTCCAGCCCTGTACTTAACCCTTGACAATCATATTCTTGGACTTCTGAAGCTGTGTTTATCTTGCTGGAACTGGTCTCATTGTAAAACAATTTTCTATCTGCCATATTATGCCTGTCCTCTTTCTATTTTCGCTGTTTGATGGTGGTCTCCTTAAGTCTAGGAAGCAATTGCTTAAGCCTTCCCATCTGTGAGCCCAATACTGCAGCATGGACTATGTTCTCCACTCTTCTAGTAGCTGAAGCTGAAAGATGCAATTTAAAAAATCATTAAAAGTAACTTAGGAAAGTTACTTTTTTGGAACACAACTCAAATAAAATTCCAAAGATTCTGAAAGTTATTATGAGAAGTCCTGATACTATGAGATGGGTGGCCCTATCCTTTCTTGAATGGTCTCAGGGCACCATTCAAAAATGATGACAATCATCATTAACATGGTAGTTAGTATCTTCTTGCTGTCACCTTTTGTCATGTGGAGAACTAAGATTCATTTCTATAAGGGGGAACCTTTTCTTCATCAAGGAGGGAATGTAGGACAAAGCCCGTGTTTTTTATTTGAAGGTCCCTAGCATCGTCATTTAAGATAAGGTAAGCAGGTAATCCCCTTCACGGATTGCTGCCTTGTCATGGAGAAGGGGCTTGAGTAATTCAGAGAAGCTATGGGCTATGCCGTGCAGGGACACCCAAGACGGACAGGTCATAGTGGAGAGTTCTGACTAAACGCAATCCACCTGGAGCAGGAACTGGCAAGCCACTCCAATATCTTTGCCAAGAAAACTCCATGGACAGAAACAAAAGGTTAAAAGATATGACGCTGGAAGATGAGCCCCTCAGGTCGGAAGGCATCCAACATGCTACTGAGGAAGAGTGGAGGACAAGTACAAGTAAGCTCCAGAGCTAATGAAGTGGTTGGGCCAAAGCCGAAAGGAGGCTCAGCTGTGGACGCACCTGGAAGTGAAAGGAAAGTCCGATGCTGCAAAGAAAAATACTGCATAGGAACCTGGAATGTAAGATCTATGAACTTTGGTAAGCTGGATGTGGTCAAACAGAAGATGGCAAGAATAAAAATTGACATCCTGGGCGTCAGTGAACTAAAATGGATGGGAATGGGTGAATTCAATTCAGACGATTATCATATCTACTATTGTGGGCAAGAATCCCGTAGAAGAAATGGAGTAGCCCTCATAGTTAACAAAAGAGTGGGAAAAGCTGTACTACGATATAATCTCAAAAATGATAGAATGATTTCAATACGAATCCAAGGCAGACCTTTCAACATCACAGTAATCCAAGTTTATGCACCAACCACCGATGCTGAAGAGGCTGAAATCGACCAATTCTATGAAGACTTACAACACCTTCTAGAACTGACAGCAAAGAAAGATGTTTTTCTCATTATAGGGGATTGGAATGCTAAAGTAGGGAGTCAAGAGATAAAAGGAACGACAGGTAAGTTTGACCTTGGAGTTCAAAATGAAGCAGGGCAAAGGCTAATAGAGTTTTGTCAAGAGAACAAGCTGGTCATCACAAACACTCTTTTCCAACAACACAAGAGGCGACTCTACACATGGACATCACCAGATGGGCAATACCGAAATCAGATTGATTATGTTCTCTGCAGCCAAAGTTGGAGAAGCTCTATACAGTCAGCAAAAACAAGACCAGGAGATGATTGTGGCTCTGATCATCAGCTTCTCATAGCAAAACTCAAGCTTAAACTGAAGAAAGTAGGAAAAAACACTGGGCTAGTCAGGTATAATCTAAACCAAATCCCTGATGACTACACAGTGGAAGTGAAGAACAGATTTAAGGAACTCGATTTGGTAGACAGAGTGCTTGAAGAACTATGAATGGAGGCTCGTAACATTGTACAGGATGCAGCAACAAAAACCATCCCAAAGAAAAGGAAATGCAAGAAAGCAAAGTGGCTGTCCAACGAGGCCTTACAAATAGCAGAGAAGAGAAGGGAAACAAAATTCAAGAGGGATAGGGAAAGTTACAGAAAATGGTATGCAGACTTCCAAAGAATAGCAAGGAGAGACAAGAGGGCTTTCTTAAATGAACAGTGCAAAGATATAGAGGAAAATAATAGAAAGGGTAAAACCAGAGATCTGTTCAAGAAAATTGGAGATATTAAAGGAACATTTTGTACAAAGATGGATATGATAAAGGACAAAAATGGTAGGGACCTTACAGAAGCAGAAGACATCAAGAAGAGGTGGCAAGAATACACAGAGGAATTATACCAGAAAGATCTGGATGTCCCGGACAACCCAGATAGTGTGGTTGCTGACCTTGAGCCAGACATCCTGGAGAGCGAAGTCAAGTGGGCCTTAGAAAGCATGGCTAACAACAAGGCCAGTGGAGGTGATGGCATTCCAGTTGAACTATTTAAAATCTTAAAAGATGACGCTGTTAAGGTGCTACACTCAATATGCCAGCAAGTTTGGAAAACTCAGCAGTGGCCAGAGGACTGGAAAAGATCAGTCTACATCCCAATCCCAAAGAAGGGCAGTGCCAAAGAATGCTCCAGCTACCATACAATTGCACTCATTTCACACGCTAGCAAGGTTATGCTCAAAATCCTACAAGGTAGACGTCAGCAGTATGTGGACCGAGAACTCCCAGAAGTACAAGCTGGATTTCGAAGGGGCAGAGGAACTAGAGACCAAATTGCTAACATGCTCTGGATTATGAAGAAAGCCAGAGAGTTCCAGAAAAACATCTACTTCTGCTTCATTGACTACGCAAAAGCCTTTGACTGTGTGGACCACAGCAAACTATGGCAAGTTCTTAAAGAAATGGGAGTGCCTGACCACCTTATCTATCTCCTGAGAAATCTATATGTGGGACAGGAAGCAACAGTTAGAACTGGATATGGAACAACTGATTGGTTCAAAATTGGGAAAGGAGTAGGACAAGGCTGTATATTGTCTCCCTGCTTATTTAACTTATATGCAGAATACATCATGCGAAAGGCTGGACTGGATGAATCCCAAGACGGAATTAAGATTGCCGGAAGAAATATCAACAACCTCAGATATGCAGATGATACCGTTCTGATGGCAGAAAGTGAGGAGGAATTAAAGAACCTCTTAATGAGGGTGAAAGAGGAGAGTGGCAAAAATAGTCTGAAGCTCAACATCAAAAAAACTAAGATCATGGCCACTGGTCCCATCACCTCCTGGCAAATAGAAGGGGAAGATATGGAGGCAGTGACAGATTTTACTTTCTTGGACTCCATGATCACTGCAGATGGTGACAGCAGCCACGAAATTAAAAGACTCCTGCTTCTTGGGAGGAAAGCGATGAGAAACCTCGACAGCAACTTAAAAAGCAGAGACATCACCTTGCCGACAAAGATCCACATAGTCAAAGCTATGGTTTTTCCAGTAGCAATGTATGGAAGTGAGAGCTGGACCATAAAGAAGGCTGACCGCCGAAGAATTGAGGCTTTTGAATTGTGGTGCTGGAGGAGACTCTTGAGAGTCCCCTGGACTGCAAGGAGAACAAACCTATCCATTCTGAAGGAAATCAACCCTGAGTGCTAACTGGAAGGACAGATCCTGAAGCTGAGGCTCCATTACTTTGGCCATCTCATGAGAAGAGAAGACTCCCTGGAAAAGACCCTGATGTTGGGAAAGTGTGAAGGCAAGAGGAGAAGGGGACGACAGAGGATGAGATGGTTGGACAGTGTCACCGAAGCTACCAACATGAATTTGACCCAACTCCAGGAGGCAGTGGAAGACAGGAGGGCCTGGCGTGCTCTCGTCCATGGGGTCACGAAGAGTCGGACACGACTTAACGACTAAACAACAAACAACAACAAAAGCAGGTAATGTGAAAGACCTTTGCCAGACACAATGGAGAAGTGTTACTATTCAGAGTAGGTAACATTTCAATAGACAGACAAGTAGTCTGACTTTCTGTAAAAGAAGCTTGATATGGAGAATATCCCATTTCATGCTCACAATGAGCCTGTGCAAACGTTTAATAATGACAAGGAACTCTCTCCCCCGGCACCTTCATATGGAACCAGAGTTGGACAAATTGAGAAGAGGTTTCAAAACTTTTCTGTTCAACTTGGAGCCACAGGTATCTGATGTCATGAGAGGAGAAGAGCAGTTATATCTTGACTTGAACTGTATAATTGGGTCTGTTGGTAGTTTAATTTTTCTTGGATGGCCGCTCATTCCAAGGAGTTTTATGTTGATATACACACAGGTACATGTATGTTACTAATGTTGTGAATGTGTTTTTGTATGTTTTGTATGTTTTATTGGTCATACTGGAATGCACTCTGCTGTAAGTACAACATAATATAATGACTTAGTAACTGAACTCCAGGTTAAATGTGGGGAGTAACTCATTTTCCTTAGGATCTAGTTTGACCTATTGATGACCATTGTCAATAGTGGTAGAACAGTGTCTCATATCACTTTGTGAATGAGCTGGCTGGCATTTTTATTCCCTCCTTCCAAGGAACACAGATCAGACAGAAAGTCACACCTGCACTACATACCAGTCTTGCCTACCCAGTTTCAGAACTATCACTCATAAGCTGAAATCCTATTTGCATAAGTTAATTTGCATAAGGCTATGTTCATCAGGGACAAATCTATTGCAATGAAACATTTCCTATTTCTGTCTGGGGCACTCGCTGCTCTTGTATTATCCCTTTCACCATTGGGAACCCATGGGGCCACAGTACAGGAGGAGGAAATCTTTAATTACCAAAACCCACCACCACTGGTATGGTTTAACAATAGCAGTAACTTTCAATAATTAAAGACATTATCTTCTCATCATCAGCCCTTGTGGGTCCACACTGATGAAAGGGATTACAGAGGAGACATGTGTGTCTCAGGGACATAAGTAGGAAAATGTCTTGGCTGATAATGTCATCAGCCTTATGTGCCGTTAACTTGCATGAACAGGATTTCAGCCAGAGAAATCAGGGAAAACTCTCTGTTTAGATTTGAACAATCAAGATAGCAGGTTCATACAGATATGAAATTAATTTATTCAAATGCTTTGCTTCAGATTTCAGTTAATTACAATAATGTCTGAGCCAGCATTTCATAAATGAAAAAGGGAAGAAGGAAATCAAAACAGGGCCATAAAGCAAGGTAGCCAAGATCTACTGATTTAAATAGCAGATAGACTATCATTATATATATATATCTCTCAGCATCTTGTCTCAGGTACCAGACCTCCAACAAATGAAATATTCTTTATGCAAGACTCCCTCACTGTGTGACTAGAAAGGTTTTCATTTTGGTTTCATTTTTTTGGTGGCCTTTGAGTTGGGAGAGCTCACTTTGAAATAGCATCCACCTCAATAGTCAGGTGACAAAGTTAATAGAATGAAACCATTTCAATTAATTGCAAGCAGGTAAACATCCCTCAGGCACAGTCATCTTTGGATTCAAAAGGAAGTATATCAAAATGGCAGTGAATACAGAAGATGAGAGAAGGAGCTGGTGCGCTGTTATTATGATTTTTTGACATGCTCTCCTTTCTTGTTTGTTCTTTATCTACAATTGTTTGGGAGACATCCAGTGCTGTAAATCTCATTTCTGCAGGAAAGAAACAAGGGTACAAAGAAGGAGAGTTTTGTCTGAGGCACCGTTCCAAATGATATGGGATGGCAGAAAATGAGTCTTTAGGTCTATCCTAATTACATGAATATGTGTCTGGTTTTCAGACCAAAGGAGTATAGGCAGACATATACACAGACACAGCTTCCATGCAGTTCCCTGATGCTTTCCCCACTCACCCCTTCTGAGCTTCCAAATTACACGTGTTTACCTAGGAGAAGCATTTGAGAGAAAAGGTTGGAAGGTAGCAGCAGGTGGGGGTATTCCTTAGCCCCTTTCAGCCTCTTCTGTTCGAATTCTTTTGGGCAACTCTGGGTAAAAATAAATGGGTCTCATGCCACCGCTGTGTATAGCAAAGTTACAGTGCATGCATCCATACCCAGCCTAACCAGTATTGTAAGATGATGGGAGATGAAATCCAGCAGCAGCTTCAAAGTCACATTTTGTCCACTCCCAGTGTATATTTTGTTTGTAATTGTGCCTTTAGAACTTCCTTTTTTGAAACTCCCACCATTCTTGGACTCCTTGTCTTGTTAGGACCTCCTGCCATGAGACCTTACTTGTCATTGTCCTGAGTTTATTAAAAATGGCTTTTTAAAAATCCAGCATATATGTGTGGCTACACTCTGCTTTGGTTTCCTTTGAAATCAAGAATTCTAGTAGAACATGGTCACTCTTGCTCAGAGTTCCCTTTACTGCCACTTCCTTCACCAAGTCATCTCTACCAAATTATCCCTATACTTGATCCCTGAATGTACATCTTGCTCTTTATTATCCACTCCCCTTTTTACCTTTTTGCATGTTTGAAGGGGCATCTATTTTGGTCATTTACTCCACAACTTGCATCGGATTTGGCATGGACAAAATCAAATTAAGAACTCGCCACTAAACAATACAAAGCGATATGTGGGGAATCCCGGGGGGGGGGGGAATCATCTCTTTTTAGTGGGGAGCCTTTTTTTTTTTAAGTCCAGCTAGCAGGGTGATATAATTTGGCTTTGCTCAGGCATCACATTTCTCCACTTTGTGCTCTGAGTGATTGCCAGATCTGATACAAATGGGTGCTCACAGGGGTGTCAGTTCCCCTCAACCAAAATGGAAATGCATGGCAGTTGATATATTTTCATCGTATACATAATGGTGACAGTGTATGCATGTTCTTCTTTAACCTTGGATCACCTGCAACCTTGGAAATTACGTGTAATATGCAGAGAGAAGTAAATGACAACTTCCTAAGCATTTTAGGAGGGGAAGTGGTGATGGGAGATGGTTGGTTTGTTTCTACAAGAATGCTGTACATCATATCATCATCATATAAAAAGCTGAACTCCCAGTTACTTTGCTTATTTGGGATTTAGGGTTCTTTAATTTTTATTTTTGGTGCAAATTATTCAAAACATTTCAGCTTCAAGGAAACTGTTCCCATCATCTTTCTTTCCACATGGAGCTATGAGATAGTCATGAAAGATTCACCAGTGCCAATTTTCTAGACGTATAAGCAAAAGCAACATCAATATTTCAATGTCTCAGAAAAAAAATGTGACTATTCTCTGGTCTTGAGTAAGTGGTTAGAAATCATTGCATTTTAATGGACTGAACATTTCTTCAGAGATTCCTTATGAAAATTTAGAGGGAGCAAACAGCTCTGCAGCCCCCCACAGCCTTTGTAACTAATATTTTGAGAACAATGCCATCTTACAATATGTGAGGAAGCAACAGTGTCAGAAAAGATGCAACGACTGGTGATCTTTTCATCCTGGTCCTTGTAGACTGCTGGTTTCCTAGGCAGTTTCAGCTGTCACACTTGCTTAGAGTTCACTGAGCTGTTTTTAGTTACTCATTCAAATATTCATAAGAACCGAGGGCTGCAGTTTGCTGTCTGGTAACAACTTCATTTTCTGCTCACACAGAGCTTGCCCTTGTGGGAGACTGTTTGCTGCCCTGATTGGCTCTTTCAGCGTCATGTGGCCTTTCAAGGATAATGGAGTTTCCTTGGGAGTAGGTAAAAGAAGCATGTTCTACCTTTTATCTTTGCTTGGCTGAACGATGAAAATGATTGCAGGCGACAGTTATGGATTATCAAAGAGATGTGAAGTGATCAAACCTATATCAAGCACTGGTTTGTGCTACCAGAGAAAGCGCATCCTTTAATTATTTACTTGGTGGGATATCTCACACCTCAGGAAACCTTAAAACGGTCACAGTTTTGGGCAAATATTTACTTAACAATATTGTAGTTGAAACACAGTAATGAAAATAGGTGTAATTTTGTGTAATGCTCTTAGGAAAGACCAATGGACTGTGACATTTCCCTGCATGGGGGCTGAACCACAGGAGCACTGGCTTTTTATTTCATTACAGCTTGAGTTAAATTAACCCTTTGAGCAGCCCAGTTGTACAATTGCTAAGGAAATTAGCAGAAGCAGAAAAATGAACCACACACTTTCTCTGGTGTTAGTATTAGCTATATTCAGGGATTCCAATTCACCCACCTAATGAGAGGCATCAGCATGCTAGCTTTGTCCCTTCCCCCTGAACCCATCACTATCCTTGTTGCTCTTGCATGAGTTGAAAGCAAATGTCAGCAGTGGGAAACATCTATTTGTGAAACCTGTGTCATCTAGAATCCTCTCAAAACAGGATTCTGAATTTTGTGAGGGATCTACAAAAAAAGCAGCATGCCCTTTGCCCCTATGCCATTCAATGGAACACTCATCTCCCTCTTCATAATACCCAAGCAAGCAGTATTTTTAGTGAGATCAATCACAATCTCACAATCGACTAGTGGGACTTGGACAACATAAATCTCTCATTCATTAGTCCAGGAATGAGTTTTCAGTAGGCAACTGGGAAGGATGAAGGAGACCAATCAGCAGTCTAAATGTAGATCCAGATAAGATAGGGAGAGACACTTGGGTTGTCTGTTTGTCTATGGCTTTCCTCCACAGCTTAAATCACCTTTTACATGCACTAAAATAGGAAATCCACAAGTGGGACATGAGCACAATAGTGCCATCGTGTTCATGTTTCCCAGAAAGAGGCATACAATATCTGAGAGTGGTAGCAATACGTACATGGCATCATAAATAGTAAAATGGATAGCCAGGAATTTATATTCAGAAGCACAGTGCGTGTGCTGGACACAACATTTCACCACCATGACCAAAGCTTAAAACAAATGCATTAACCATTGATTTATTACTCCCTACTTTGTTCAATGGGATTCCCAGTATGGTGAAGTGGATTGAGTGGTGGACTAGGACTCTGGAAAACAGGGTTTGAATCCCGACTTAGCCATGGAAACTGACTGGGGAAGTGGAACTGGTAAAACCACTCCTTAAAATATCTCATTTACCGTACCTTGAAAGCTCTATTAGGGTCACTACAAGTCAGTTCTGACTTGACATAACAGAACACACACTTGCCCTCCCAGGCCCCGAAATGAAGACGCAAGACAGTGATATGGATTAATACGGGCCACACTTTATTAAATCATTTCTGATTATAAAAATCATTGTCCTCATCAAATGAGGGGGCCTGCGGTAGTGCGGAGAAATAAATGTAGGGCATCCACGATACCCTTCTCAGTCAATGGGCGAGTCCCAGGCCCCCAGGTTCCAGCTGTCTTGACGACAGCAGGAACCCAGCCGGCCTCTAATAAACACCCCAGACCTCGAGCCATCTTTATTTGATGACTGTCGGTCCGAAAGTGGCCCAGCGCATCTTCCCGCCGCCGGCCCTGTAATCGCACGATCCGCAGAGCCGGGAGGTCGGATGCGCTGTTGGCTTACCATAATTATCAAAGGGACACACCGAGACAACCAGTTTTTTCCCGCACTACCCGCCACAGCATAGGGACTAGTCCTGACTAAGTCCCATGCCCGCCATCAAGCAGTCCTAGCTCAGCAAGCAGGCCCCCTTTTATATCTTCAAGAAAAATGTCCAAGCCTGCATCAGACAGGTGGATGCCATCGCTACGAAAATATTCAGTGTTGGAAGTTTGAATCCTGTGGTGATTGACCACAGATCCGAGGCCGCCGCTGCAGACACCTCTACACACTTCCCTATTGACCCTTCGCCGTGCCCTATTAATCTTCTCAATGCTCTGGGCACCTCGCCAGGCTAAACGCGGGATGATATTGGACCAAACGATCCGCATAGCAGGATACCTTTCCTTCAGCTTCCCAAGTTCTCTCAAGATGTCAAGTATGACCGCCTTACCAGACAATCCAGGCAAATCGTTGCCTCCTAAATGAATTACTAAAATATCTGGTGGCAGACGGTCGAAAGATGTCATCCTGCCGAGCTGGATCCAATGCATGCCACGCATGCCTTTCCATGTAATAAACGCATGGGCACCAAGCCCCAAATCATTCCCCCACGGGGAAAATGCGGCATATCGCGCCGCCCAGTAAACATAACTGTGGCCGATGATCATGACGTGCCTTCGGCCTTCCTGTCTTTCGACACCTGAAATGATATAAACAGCCCCTGCCTATACGTTAGGGAGAGGTCTGATGTGTTTGTGATAACAGGCCGACGACCAACGCCCTAACTGTTTAATTTGGTCTGTATTATAACCCATAGCTACTGCTGTTGAAGCTGCTCCTATTCTAAAGGAATGTGTTCCGAATCTCATATTCTTCAAACCTATCTTCTCTAATGCTATGCCAGTAAGTTTCCAAAATTGGTATTTTGTAAGTGGCGACCCATCCGTATGCTGGAAGAAGTACCCAGGTTTTGGACCCTAAACTCTATGAATTCCTGAACCGCCTTTACGGGACAGATGCCTTTTACACTACATTGCCCTAAGACTAATTGCTTGCCTTTTCCCAGCGGGTCTGCTTTAGACCGCCTTATCTTAATATTTAACCGCCCCTCCTGAACTATAACGTCCCCCAATTGCAAAGCCCTCTGTGAGATATCTGCCTTACCCATTGCCACTAGCTCGCTAATACGCAGGGCCCCGAAAAAGGCCACTAGCGCAGATGCATGAAATAATGCCGCTTCATAATGGTCCCTACACAATGCGCTCCATTGTTCGCATAGGTGTCCAAGGAGAGCCGGAGATATGGGTGTCCTGTCATCTTGTACTCTCCCCCTTTCCCTGGACCAACCTTCTAACATCTTCCTAATACGAAAGTCACAAGAAAAATCCCTGTGCCCATTTGATTTTGCGTAGAAGGCCAAAGCCGACAGTTTTCCTTGAATAGTGCCTGTCGCTAATCCCCTTCTATGCAAAAATATTATGAATTGTTGGAGGTGCTCCACTGGAGCCGGCCATGCTTGCTCTAGCCTCATTGACTTCCTAAATTCATAAAACTCGGTACCTGATGCTAAATAACCCTTTATTGTCCTCGGGGCCAGTGCAAGACCTATTGCTCTCGACGCCTCCTCATGCCAATCTGCCAGACCTCCGCTGGAAGCACTTCTGGCAGATCCCTGGCCTCCGGTGCCATCTCCCTGAAACGCTTGATCTGTTGGCGTGAGAGAGCATCAGCTATCCTGTTGTCAACACCTGGCACATGTCGGGCGTGCACCATTACGTTAAACTGCAACGCCCGTAGGGTGAAAGCCCTGACCAAATCCATGACTCTTTCCGAGTGTGATGTCAGATTGTTAATGATGTGTACCACTGCTTGGTTATCACACCAAAAACGAACTACAGTATGTGCCCATTCTTCCGCCCAAAGCCATAGGGCTCCTACAATTGGAAAAAATTCTAAAAATGTCAAGTCTCTCGTTATGCCCTCTTGGTGCCACTCTTTAGGCCAAGTACCTGCACACCATCTGCCACGGTAATAAATCCCGAATCCTAAGGTCCCAGCGGCGTCAGAGTTTACCTGAACATCCGCTTTCAGGCTAAGTTCCGATCTCCAGAAGGATACCCCATTGAACTGTTCTAGGAATTGTTTCCACACTGTGAGGTCTTCCCGCATACCCCTGGTAACTCTCGTTCTGTGCATTGGCCTTTTTAAACCTGACATGGCGCCACAAAGTCGCCTCAAAAAGGCGCGCCCTGGTGCTACTACTTTGCATGTGAAATTCAGGTGTCCTACCATTTCCTGCAACTCTTTAAAAGTCACCTTTTTCTTTCCTATTAAGTTGCTAAGTATAGTCCTAATGTTCAGCAATTTGTCTCGAGGCAGCCTTGAAGTCTGCTGAAGCGTATCCAGTTCAATCCCTAGGAAAGTCAGGGACGTCGCTGGCCCTTCCGTTTTTTCTTCCGCCAGGGGGAAACCCATATCAAGGGCCATCTCACGGAAGTTATCCAGAATCATTCTGCATCTTCCTGAGTTCGGTTTTCCACAAAAGAGGAAATCATCGCCTAACTTGCCATTCGATGAATGTGCTAAACTTTTCAAAAGCTGCGCACGAAATTGAGCACCCCATAGGGAGGGCCCTATCGATGTAATATTGCCCTTGAAATTGAAAACCCAACAAATTGAAATCCAATGGGTGAACGGGGAAAATTCTGAAGGCCGACTTAACATCCGCCTTTGCCAGTTCAGCACCCACTCCGCAGGCCCTAATCATCCGAACCGCCTTGTCAAAGGAGGTGTATCTCACAGAACAAAGTTCCGGGGGTATTGCATTGTTAACTGATGTCCCTTCTGGAAACGATAGGTGATGTATTAAACGAAATTCACCTGGGGCTTTTTTGGGGACAATCCCTAAGGGGGAAACCCTCAAGTTAGCTATGGGTGGTTCTTTAAAGGGTCCCAAGACCCTACCTTCTCGAACCTCCTTATTGATCTTTTCTAATACTATAGCTTCCATCCCTTTTATTGATTTAAGGTTTTTGGTCACAAAGGCCGTTCTTACGCCTAAAGCTGGGATTCGGAACCCATATCTAAAACCTAGTCTCAAGTATTCTGCATTCCCTATTCTTGGGTAATCTGCTAGACCCTCTTCCAGAACCTAGATTTTAATTGGTGTGGGCCCCCTTTCCAGGGGCACCACCGCCCCCTTCTGGCTTCTTGCCGGGACCGCTAGTTTTGTTTTGACGCTGTGCACCCGCTTTGAAGCATGAGGCGTTTGGGTGCTTCCCCCCACAGGTAATGCAGTCGTGTCTATACCTGCATGGGGACCTTGCACAAAAACCTCTGGTGTTATATTCGTAGCAGGGCAGGCGGGGTTGAACCACCTGCCCCGCCCCTGGGCGGGTAGTAACGTTCCCGGTAAATTTCTTGTTCAGATGACCGCTATCAAATCTGTCACCTAAACTACATTTGGCCGGTGTCATATGTTGCAGCCAAAGCCCTGGGTGCGGCTCATCCCAGCGTAATTCAGGCCTGATGGCGCTCTTCATTCTAAAAGCTTCATCGTAACGAAGCCAAGCCTGGCCTACAAAATCTGAATTTGCCCTACATATTATATCAAAGTATTGAAATAGAGCCAAAGCCTTCCAAGGCTGTGTTTTAACCAGGACCCCAGCATATATAGTGAAGCCTGTGATCTAATTAGGCCAGTTTCTGTCAGGCTTCTTCCTTCTGTATTTTTCTTTTAATTTCTCGTCATCTTTGTCAATTTCCTTAATTTCCACCTCGCAGTTCAGAAGATCATAAAAATCCAAGAATTCTCCCCTCCATATTTTCTCCTTCACTGCAGGGGTCAAATGATCGCCCAAAGGCGTACTGTAGTCCGCATAGGGCAGTGCAGCTAGCGGGACCGTGTTATACCCCGTGTTAGGCACTGAAGGGTGCTGACATGTTCCTGTGTTCTTACCTTCACTAGATGTCCCAACCGTAGGAGGGGTCGCACAATGCGTGCCCCACCCCAACAATGCGGGTTTACAGGAGGCCAGAAAAAACTGGGCCATCCCATGGGTGGTGTTCCACAGTGGTTAGGTGTAACATGAGAGTGTTGGGTGCCACCAGTCCAAGGCCAGGCGGCAGAATTGGACTGGGTGTTGTGTATGGCTGTGCACTCACCGCAAGAAGGAGTCGATGTTCCAAGTGCCTCCGGAGCCCGATGCGAGCTTGTACATGGCTCCTCATAGAGATCGTACCCAGCTGAAGATCCCTCCGCTGTCTCCTGGATCTCAGTTGCTTCTGTCATCCTGCATTTACGACCATCTGGCACCCTTGCCGTAGTGGGGGACCCTTCTTCCACAGCCTGTTCCTCACCTCCATGACCCTGTTGAGATTCTAAAGCAGTAAAACGCTCCATGAGTTGCTGTGTTAAGGCCCTAGACTCAGCCTTACGGCGACCCTTCGTGTCCCTGACGGATCGACGAGGGGTAACCTCGCGTTGTGGGGAGGCCCGTCTAGCCAGCTTCTGCGCCTCTAAAGCCAACATTTTATCTTGCAGGTCCTTAAGGATCACCCAGATTCTTCTTCTGAAGAGGACTGCTGAGGCGAGACCTGAGGCACAGCTCTCTTTTTAGCTTTACTGACTCCGCCCCCTTTTTTGGGCGGCATAATGTCTAATTGAGCCCCAAGGTGTATATCCTTGGTTGTTAAATTTATCAGAAAGCCTGTTCAGAGCTTGTGAAAAATTAATCCACAGCAACTATGTTGTTTTTAAGTTGTTTGTGCACAATATATTGTGAGCCGCCCTGAGTAGACTCCTGTCTAGAAGGGCGGGATAAAAATCCAATAATAAAATAAATAAATAAATAAATCTATATTTTTAAATTGATCTATGATTATTCAATTTATAGATGTTAACCAGTAAAAGAAAATGGCAGAGAGGGAGAAAAGAGTGGGAAAATGAGCACACAAAATGGCGTCCGCCACACACAAAATGGCGTCCGCCACACCCAAAATGGCATCCGCCACCCAAAATGGCGTCCACCACACTCAAAATGGTGGCCAAAATGGCGTCCGCCACACCAAAAATGGCGTCCGCCACACCCAAATACTAACAATTTAAATTAAGCGTTAATAGCTACCAAATAATCAGGATGATAAACTTATATAACCTTTATCTTTAATTATTTTTAGTCTCTGTATCCCTTCCCCTTTAATTATTTGTAGAAAAGGGGAAAACAAAATGGCGGTCGGGAGCAAAAAATGCGGGAAGAGACACTAAACAAAATGGCGCCCGCTGCAAACCCAGCCAATTTCACTAGCAGGACAGAAGAGGCAAGGAAAAGAAAAGAATTGGGGCCTCCACCTGTCCCAATACCTTTACAAGTAAGGCCCTTCTCTTTAAAATTAAACGTAAATTAAAAGTAAATTCGCTCCCCGCTGTGGCAGGGCGAGCCCGCCCCACCGCCCGCGCCCGTCTCAGCCCGCTCAAACAAGGACCACCAGAGCCCTTAAATTCCAAACACTTCCCCTGCAATATCCCCAATCCAAAAAGTAAAAGCCAGGAGGGAGCCAAGGCTACCCTCCTTCAAACCAGGAACGTTTTCCTCGCCGCTCGCGCTCGCAACTCTGCTCTTGTTCGGGATCCTCCAATCGACTCCACACTGCCTGAACAAGAAAGAGGATGCATCGGGGGCGAGCACTTCCTTAAATAACCTCTCGCCCCCTCCTTTTTCCACGTGACCGGAGCTGCCTTGCGTCCTTCGGGACCGAGGAGGGCAAAGCCAGCCCCGCATTTCAAGGATGTTGTAACGTCCTTCCTGCGGGCTGAAACTTTGTTCAATAGCAATATTCATATTTATTGTTTTAATTGTGAAATGCCCATGATGATGTTCTTGAGGAACAATTAATATCTCTTATTATTTCAGTGTTTTACTGGCCATTTTGAAATCACTGAAGTTCCTCATTTGAAATGTGATATTGGAGGAGAGCTTTATGGATCTCGTGGACTGCCAGAAAGCTAAATACGGGCTCATTCAAATGGGAATTTGTACCGCTGTTTGGTGCACTGTAGGAGCAGATTGGTTTGCTCTTTATTCAAGCGACCACACGAGTGGATTAATGTGCCCCAATTTCCCCCCATGGCACCCATACCTGCAACTTTCTGAGCTCCTGTGAAGGGCTTCTATGGGGGGGTGGGGAGTTGGTGTGCTTTATTTTAGTCCAGTCCCAGCACATGTGATCACTGTAAACAGACTAAAAATCAAGCCGTATCCTGAGACTGCTAAATTAACTTCAGGTGCCACGCAGTTCACACACATGTAGGACCAAGACCACACAAACGAGTGAGACTTACTTCTGAGTAAACACTGGTCAGATCAGGCTGCCTCCTGGCACTAAATGCAGCCCAGCCCTGAACCTCTTCAGTTTCGAAAAAAATTCACTCCTAAATTCTCTCTAACCTAGGTGTTCTTGGACTGCAGCTCCCAGAAGCCTTTACCACTAGCTATGCTAGCCAGGGTTTCTGGGGGTTGCAGTCCAAGGACTAAATCCACAAGTTAATGTCGTTTTTATCCTATTGTTTTGATTATTCTGCAACAGGCTGCACATGTGTGCTGAAAAACTGACAATGGAAAAAAGCTAGACTGTTACTATTTGAATCCTGTTCTTTTGTTGTTGTTGTTGTTACAACCTAAGTGGCTGAAATTGTCTCTTTTTCCTCTTCAATAGTGTCACTTCTAAACCATGTGTCACTATAATCACTGGAACCTATCAAGGTTAGTACAGAGGTTGCTAAGCCAGAAGCACTTGCAGCATTCAATCCTGATAATATATAGGCACAACCGCTAACATATCTTATAACTGGCCAAATTTTAAACATTTTCTCATTTAGGAGCACAGCCTCTGTTTTTATCCACAACCACCAACTGTGCTTGTTGATCTATGGAAAAAAACATGAGGGGGGGGATTCTAAGTGGGGGTGGTTGCTTGTGGGTAAGCATTTAGGTGAAGAATGGGCAAAGCACAGCATCTCAGTGGTGTTTTTGTGACACACAGACACACATTCTTTCCCAGACCTCTTTTTGCCCACTTTTTAAAAAAGGTAAACCACCAGTTAAATAGACCCCTGCACTGTTTAACAGCCCGAAATATCAATGCTTTGTCCCTGGGCTACTCCATCAGAATATGTTAGTGCCGTGTGGTACAAATCAGCACATGCCAAACAAGTGAATACAGCTCTTAATGAGACATGCAGTATTATTACAGGCTGCCCAAAACCTCCCCCACTGAAAAATTATTTGGCTGGCATTGCTCCTCCAGAAATACATTGAGAAGTGCTATCAAATAATGATTGAAATAAGGCACCAAACCCATCCACTTTATGGACACTAACCCCCTAGACAATGGTGAAAATTGAGGAACACATTTCTGCACACATCTCAAGTTCTGCATATTAAACCAGAAAAGACTAGGCTAAACCTATGGGTAACAAAAACAACACACCTTGCGAAATGGATGAAGGTCAAAGAGTGTCTCTCACAGGACAAGATTCTGGCTGGATCATTTGGAAGTCACTTAACAGACTCTGAAGCGAAGTAGGAAGATCAAAGAATAATCAAGTAAAATGGGGCTAATTAAATACAGGACAAATTTTCTGTGACTGTGGAGAGATTCAATCAATGCAGCACTTATGTGCAGGCAATTTATGCCCCGACACATGTACAGTGGAAAATTTAGCATATGGCTGAGATAACACTATTGAAGTAGCCGACTTCTGGTCAAAAATAGTCTCATTATCTTAACATTTTAATTGTTTTATATTTCATATGCATCCATAATTTTAAATCATGCAACAGTTTGATACAAATAGAGAATGTTTCAAAACTGGGAGTGGTCTTCTAACCATTTCCAGTTTCATTGTTGGAAGACTATGTGGTCTCATGAGGATACCAAGAACAGAAAAGCGGCCCCCAAACTAACTGAAGTTACTCACCCAGATTTAGAGTTTGAAACCAGCAGGAGGGAAAAGGATGAAGCACTACTGCTCTAAATTCCTACCTCTAAATGCTATTTTTCACTTGTAAAAAGTGTTGGCAACAGTGGCATTCCAGATGTTTCTGGATTTCAGTTCCCATTATCCATTACCCTCAGCTAGCTGAGTTGGCTAGAGAGGATGGGACCTACAGGTTCACAGCATCTGGAGGACCAAATTTGCTCATCTCTGTACTTGAAAAGTATTGGAGTTCAGTAATACAGCTTTGCAAGGAGACACGAAGTAGTTCGTCCTGCAGATAACAATTTCCCCACAGTAGGAACCACGGCTTGTGGACTGCCTTATGGAATCATTTGATCAATGTTCAATGAAAGCTGTACTGAAGATAAAGGAACAGTACTGTCCATAAGTTAAAAAATCAAAATTACAATTTGGCAATACATTTATTAAATCTGCTAGACTATTTCAAAAGTGACGTATATGTGGTGCAAGCTTTGGAGCTCTTCAGAAAGCCGCCTCAGGCAACATAGTATTTTTTTAAATGGAGATAAAAGAAGAAACAGGAAGTCTAAAAATTACTTATGAGCCACTTTTGTGGCATTTAATGGCAGTAATGAAGGCATTACCCAGCTCTGATTTTTGTTTCAAATAAAGATACGGCTCATAAGGATCAAACAAAGCAAGCAGAATCAACTTGGTGAAGAAAGAGGAGCCACAGAGCAGTCATATCTAACAGCACGATAGCACAAAAATGGAGCCAGGAGAAAATAGCAAAAGGGGGCTTGATAGCATTGGGCACAGCTGAAAGAATTTATTACACAGTTGCTGGCTAAAGTACAAAACTGAATAGACAGCAGAGAAGCCTTCTGTCCAAAGTGAACAAAGGCAGGGACAGATGCAATGAGCACTTCATTCTGTCTCATTCTCCTTCGGATCTGCTGAAACGAAGTCTTGCAAAAGGTAAGCCCACCATCACCCCACAAAAGGATTGCAGTTTTCATTGTAAATATAAGATAAGACCATCCCTGGAAGAGGAGCTAAAAAACAAACTAATAATGCCATTTTCTCATAACACCCACTATCACCGTTTCAGTGAGGAGGCTGTCAGCATTTCTATTACAGTGCCATATTTCAGGGGCTTATAACCAGGCCATGAAAAGATGCTCTGAAAATTGAATCCAGAACACAGTCTGTCTTTAGCTGCAACTTATATATTACTCTCAGACCTGCAAGGCTGGATACCGTGAACATGAAATAGGGATCATAAACAAGGCACAGCTAAATCATAACAGGTGCACTGATGTGGTATTAAGTTAAGGCTGTCACAAGGCCGGGTGGCTGATCTTTCATTCATGGTCTGTTTTTCTCCAATTTTAATATCAGGGCAGTGAAAGACCAGGCTGGTGGTATGGATGGAGGGTTGGGTGGGTGAGGGAGTAGAGAAATAAACAATGTAAAACTATTTCAAATATCATATTGGTTTACACAACCTGACTTAGATGCTCCTGTTTATCATTTTGCTGTGTGCTTCCCCTTCTCTTGGTATCATTCTGACCTTGTGGTTTATTGATTGATTGATTTAAAATATTTTCACCTCATCTTTCTCTTTAAAAAAGACCCAAAGTGGCTTGCATCATTAAAAGATAGTATGTAAAGCTAATAGCAGTAAGTATCCAAATGCTAAAAAGGACCATTCTAAAAACAGTAAACAAAAGCAACACCAAAGCACATTCAAAGCAGTAAGGTACAACAATCCATTTAAAACCCCACTCAGGCAGCCAGGCATTAAGGTAAAACTTGCCATTAGAGAAAATTCCTTGCCTGCTTGCATAAGGACAGCAAAGATGGGGCCAGATTGGTCTCCTCTGGGAGGAAGTTCCAAAGTCTGGGAGCAGCAACAGAAAAGGCCTTTTTCTGTGTACCCACCAAATAGCATGAGTCCTGCCACCTGTGGAGGTGGCGGGACTGAGAGAAAGGCCTCTTCTGATGATCTTACCACTCTAGCAGACTCATAAAGGAAGATGCAATCCTTGAGATAGTTTAGGCTCAAGCCTTTTAGGACTTTATAGGATTAGAGCCAGCAGTATTTCAATCTGGGCTGTAGAACTATTTGCTCTGCGCTTACTTGCTGTCAGTACTTGAATTTTTTTAATCTGCTATATCTTTGACTGTGTCTTTTGGATTTCCCTCTTCTGGACTGGGGACTGAGTTGTTTCATTTACCCTTTTTAACCTTGGACTGGACAGGCCATGCCATTGGATTTCATCTGACTCTAACAAAATTAGGGAAGCGAAGGAGAAATGGTGATCTGAACAAGATATGGCAAGAGAAAACCTAGAGAAGATCCATGATTCCTTTAATGTGCATACAAAGATCAAGGAGTAGCAGTTATATTCAAAAAAATGAAACGCCCACTACTGATGGATAGTAATAATTCTTGAATATTTCACGTCAAGGGTAGAATTATAGCATGGAACTAGTACATGAAAGAGCTGTTTGAAGATAACAGACCAACATAATTTATTGTAACAGATGTCGAAACTGGACAGGCAATACAGAAGTGCAAAGTCTGAAATGCAATATACCTGGGGGTGAGGGGAACACCAATGCAACCTGGACTTAATAATGTTTTTGCAGATGTATTAAAGCCAAGATGATGGCTTAGATGTTTTAGTGAATCCCCTCAATCAAATATACAGAACAGGCCTGAAATTTGCTCCTGAAATTTGACTGAGACTGACTTTTATTCCACTTCTCACAAAGGAAAAAAGTCAAATATTGTAGTGAATGTAGAACAACAATAAGCTTAATGTGCCACTTGCTTAAGGTTGTCTTTAAAATGACAGAATTTAGAAGAAGTGGGAAGGCAGGCAGCAGACAAGCAATTCAGATTCAGAGGAGGACTTGGAACTGATGAGCACTACCCTGCAACAAACACTCAGTGGCTTTGAGAATGCACATTGTATAGTACTATGTATTTTTGGTTCTGCAGTATAACATTGGATTGTGGCTATTAGCATAGGCCAAAAGATAGACACATCTATATTGATTTATCACAAGATGCTAAGAATTTCTTGGATCAAGAGGATGACCATTGAAGAACAATTGAATAAAGGCCAAGAATCCCTAGGACTGAGCTAGAATACTTCAGCTAGAATACACTGAACTAGAATACTTCAGTCACATTATGAGAAACAAAAAGTACAGATTGTTACAGTTGATCATTCAAAACAGAATAAATGGGAAAAGAAATGCTGGAAGGAAAAGAGCATATTGACTGCAATTCCTTGGAAATTGGTCTAAACTCTTCACACTTTTGTTTTTTATGCTTTGTACTCTGCTAACAAAAGGAATAACCAAATTCCTAACATAAATATTTGTTTACCAAACCCTAATAATTTCTGCAGTGGGATATTGGTCAATGTCTCTAAAAATCTTAGAATCATAGGCTGAAGTCTTGTCATTTTGGTACACATACAGAAGACAAATAGCATAACATTCAGTCTCTTTTAGCTAGCAATTAAAGAGTCTTCACTGGGATTCTTGAGCATGTTCCAAGCCAGCAGGCATGTGTGCCCCCTGAGAATCCCAGTGGCAATTCATTAATTGCTAGAATCAACTGAATGTTACACCATTTGCCTTTTGCATGCTGATAAAAGCAACAGGATTTCAGCCATAGAATTATAAAATTGTAAGTATGGAAGTGACTTTTAAGGACATGAAGTCCAATTCCCTGATAAAGCAGGACATCTGCAGCTAAAGCACCCCAACAGATAGCAGCCCAACCTCTGTTTAAAAACTCCAGTGAAGAGAAGTCCATTTCCTTTTGAAACTGTTCATTCCTTTATTGAACAGTTCTTACTGACAAGAAATTCTTCACAAAGCAAAATGTCCATCCTTTTAATTTCAATATGTTGCTTCTGGGGCACTGGAAAACAAAACTGTTCTATTTTCCACGTGATAACTTCAGATAATTAAATATGGCTGTCATATCATTTCTCAGCCTTCTCTTTCCTGGGCTAAACAAACATCCTTAATAATTTTACATAGGGATTGGCTTCTAGACTTTTTACCATCTTGGTGGTTGTTCTCTGGACATGTTCCATCTTGTTGATATCTTTCTTAAATGGTTCCTTGTTGAAACTCATTTTGCTCATTTCAACTGTTTTCTCCAATCTATCAAGGTCATCTCGAATCCTGATTCTGCCTTCTGAAGTATTAGCTACTTCTACAAGTTTTCTATCATCTGCAAATTTGATGAGCCTTCCCTCCACATCTTCATTCAAACCATTTATAACAATATTGAAAAACAGAAGGCGCACAACAGAAACCTGTTGTTCCCCACTTGCCATTTCTGTCCAGGATGATGTGGAATATTTCCTGAACATTCTTAGGGTATGACATAGCAACAAATCAACTCAAAAGGAGTCTCAAGAATATCATATCTTGTCAAAAACCTTGCTGAAATTAAGATACATCTACAGAACTCCCTCATCTAGCATGCTTCTCACTTTATCGAAGGAAGGAAGGAAGGAAGGAAGGAAGGAAGGAAGGAAGGAAGGAAGGAAGGAAGGAAGGAAGGAAGGAAGGAAGGAAGGAGAGTCTAGTTTGGCATGAGCACCTTCTTCTCTAGAATCTTCCTATTATCCATGCTAAATAGTTGCCTGGATCTTCCCTGCTGGCCACATTTTTTAAGACAGAAGAGACATTTCCACACATCCAGGTGGTAACTGCACATTTACAGATAACCCACAATGAGTTTTTATAGCTGGTTATCTGCAAACCAAAGTGAAACCACTTGAAGCACACATCTGTTTTAATGCATTGGTTTCCTGTGGCTGGATGGTGGTGGTGGCAGCTGTGGAGCACAGCAGCAGCAGGGTGTGTGTAAATGTCTCCCTGGCCATGAAAGATGCCACTGATGCTGCCACATTCTTGACTGTCACCATCCAGCCACCCACTGGACAAGCTCTCTCACCTGGCTTGCTGCTGGACAGCAGTGGCAGTTAAATGGCAATGACTGGGAGTTCATTGGTAGCAGCAGCAGTACCAGGGGTCTCCCCAGCCATTGAAGACACTGCTGACACCACTGCTGCTGGACTATCTGAAATCTGCCTCCACCTTCAAGATGTCAGGGTAGTACCACCAAATGATCCTTTATTCTACTGGGAATGGCAAAGTCAACAATGGGTATTGCTTCACATGGCTTTACATTTAGGTGTACTCTATGGGAGCCTTACTTTTAATGCTGATGAATACACGTTACAAGTAACTGGAGGCATCCCCAGACTATTCCATCCCCTGCCACACAGGATTTCTCACACTATTGTGATAGAGTATGCTTTTGTAGGACCTGCCAAAATTGCAAACTAGAAATTGAAGGGTTGTAATTTGAACCTGTTTGCTCGAGTCCACCATTGGAGCAAAATACATAAAACTGTTTCATCCTGTGTGTGACAGCTCTTCAAATATTTTTAACATGACTCTCTTATTTCCTTGTGGGTCCTTCCCTTATCTAGCCTCAGCAAACTTAACTCCTTTAATTTCTCTGTATAGCCCCTAGCCATCTTTGCTGCTCTCCTCTGGACACACTTGTTGCAATACTGCTTCTGACATGTTTAGTTGATATCCTTATTATTTTTAATTCAGAAAACCATAATGCTCAGGTTATCTCAATTAGCTGATTGAATATACTAAATAATGCTCAACTAGAATTAAATGGCATCAAATCACTTTACCTTCCACTTGTAGCACCACACAATCTCTCACTTACATCAATATAGTATGACATTATTAAGTGCTCCCCTCTGCACTTCATCAAGAAATACTAAGTTTGAGCAGCAACAATATAGAAGTTAGGCTGCAGTTGCAAACAGTCCTATTAGGAATATTTTGCAGAGTTTACTTTAGAATGAATATGCATAAGATATTAATTAGTTTTCTGTGGATGAAAGAACACTGCTGATTTATGGTGTCTTCGCATTAGTTACTTTGTTTGCCCTTATACATAAGCACAACACAGATGAAGCAAGTAAATGCTTTAAGCAGACAACACACTTGATACCCCTACAACAGGTCCTCCAAAAGAACAACTGCATACTAATAAGACCATCTACAAAAATGTATCCAGGGGAGGGGATAGAAGCCACATAGTGGTATGTTACCATAATTCATGTACACAGCATGCAGCCTTACAGTACAGCATGTCTGTCAGTGTACACTGAAATAACAGATCAATTTAGGACTCTAGGACCAGCTCTGCCCTTCCCCTGCATCCATGTCTGCCAAGCTGCTTTAGCTTCAACCTACTCCCAATTCCTCTAACCATATCCTTCTATCTGAGCGCTTCCAAACACAGATTGTGGTGTTCGGGGATGGAGAGAACCTGTCCAATACAGTAGGACACCTGTATCTGCAGGATTATTATCCACTGATTAATTTATCCATTGTCTGAAAATATTAAAAATATCTAGAAATATATATTTTGAAAGTTGAAGTTACCACGGAGCCAGAAACCATGTTATGTATGTATACTGTTTACTAGAGAAATATTTTATATGATGTAATTACTAGAACTGGCCAATAAAGGGAGCAAGAGACTATGCTATATATAGTGTTCATTGCTAAAATATTAAAATAGAGTTCGCTATAATCTGCGTATTTCAGCATCTGTGGGGGTGGGATTTGGAACTGATCCCCCAACAATATGGGGATCCTACTGTGCTGTTTCTCAACCATATTCCATTAGTTCTGAAATATATCAGCTCTACACATTCTGTTGAATATGTACTGTCTTTACCAGTAAGCACACTGAAGTTGTCACTTCAAGCAGCTGATTCTGCGCCTGATGAAAAGGCAGTTCATCATAAGTTATTTCACTTATTGTTAATTTTTATCACTTATGATGAGGACATGCAATTCTGAAATTATTATTATTTTGCCTTGTGTTCCTATATAACATTATAGGTTTTAGATCAGTGGTTCCAAACCTTGGGTCTCCAGATGTTCTTGGACTACAATGTCCAGAAATCCTGGCCAACACAGCCAGTGGTGAAGGCTTTTGTATAGAGATAGGCACGAATCAGAAAAATCAAAATTCCTTTTGATTCATTATTCGTCAAGGTCAATGAATCATAAATTATGAATTTCAAAAAAAAAATTCTGACAAATCAATGAATCAATGAATTGATTCATCAATTCTTTTTTCCCCTTTAAAACCCTATAGAATTCCTGCCTCCCCAGCACCTAAAGACACCAAATTCACATAGAAGATTTCCCTGGCTCTCCTCTACAATCCCTCCAAGTTTGGTAAAGATTGGGTTTCAGACATCCAAGTTATACACCCACAAAGTGAGTTCCCCAGGAAAGTGCAGCTGGCTTGGGGAAATCCAATCTTCAGATCTTCAAATCCAAGCTTCATGGGAAGCATCTCTGTGATTTTGGTGTCTCTAGGTGCCTGATGGGAACTTTCCTGGGGGGCACTCTTTGTGGGTGTATACCTTGGATATCCAAAATCCCAACCTTCACCACATTTGGAGGGATTGTAGAGAAGAGTCAGAGGAAACCTCTCTCCAATGTTGGTGTCTCTGGATGCCTGGGGGGCTATTTTATAGCCCAACAAATTGACAAATCAAAAAGCACTAAAAACTCATTGATTGGTATTTGTCAGGGGCATTCCTATGAATACGAATTGATGAATTAGCAATTTTTGAATGACTTTTGATTCATTTTTTAATTCGTGCCCATCTCTACTTACGTGAGTTTTAGTCCAAGAACATCTGGAGACCCAAAGCTGGGAACCACTGTTTTAGACTCTATTCACTTACTTTTAAATGTGTATAGGTGTCAGCAGCTGCTTTTCATTCAGGAAGCATATGTCCTGGTTTGGCCCTGTGGATATGATTTCCCAGAAGATCCTGTCCATCAGGATCTATTCTGTTTTGATGTAAAACATTCAGTGATCATCTTGGTTGCCGCACAAACATTACACCCTCATTTTGGCCTGCTATTTGTAACGTATCAGATGGTAAGAAAGCATCTTTTCCAAGACTGATGGTGTCTTGAAAGTTCAGCTCTGTCTTGGCCTATTACAATGCAAATAGATAACAAACTTTAACTCCAGCTTTGTTCCATTTCAGTTTCCACATACAAGCATTTCTTAAAAATCTGATATAGATCAATAATCTTCCTTTTTAGATACACTACATACTGTGCTCCAATGTGCACACCAAATTGCAGCACTAGTATTCTTTAGTCATAGTTTACATTTTATTGGGTTTACCAGACAGCTTCTACTTGGCAAAGTTTCCTTAGAATTAACACCTATTTCGATGAAAAATTTAAGATGTTTAGTCTTCATTTATGATACAAAGATGCCATTATCACTCAATGTTGTTGGTTAGAGCCCATCAGCTATTTCTAGATCGATCTCCACAACTGCCTGGCAGCTGTTTTAACTTTCCCCAAATTGATGTCCTCTCAGTGGGTTGGAGTACAACTCCTGTCTTTCCAAATCATCATGACTCAACTCTTTCATTCCCTCCCCCAAGATTCCAAACTCTTACTTTTCTTTTAAAATCTAAGCAAATATTGTTCATTGGGCTTCCTCTCAAATCCATGCTTTATTATATCTTAACAACATTTATCTGCTAAAGAACAGAAATACTATCTTGCTGGATCAGGCTAAGTCTATTACATCTTGTGTCTTGGACAGTTGCCTCAAGACACTTGGGATAAAGATTGATAAACTTTTGCTGGGCTCAAATGATAAAGTAATTAAGAAAATGTATGATTATTTACTTGAAACTAAAATGCAAGATGAGATGGTAAAAGAATGTATGATTAGGTGGGCACAAAATATAGGACATAATATTGATATTGATCAATGGTTGCAAATATGGAAAAATAACATAAAGCTCACAAAATCGATAAATTTCAAGGAGAACATATATAAGATGTTTTATAGGTGGCATATGACTCCAAAAAAATTGTCAAAGATTTATACAGAGGTGTCAAATGTTTGTTGGAAGTGTGAAGCACAAGAGGGAAGCTTTTACCATATGTGGTGGACTTGTAGAGTAGTGAAACAGTATTGGATAGCAGTACATACTCTGTTACAAAAAATACTGCTTTGTAATGTTCCACTAACCCCAGAATTGTTTTTACTGAGCATTATACCAGATAATATAGATAAGACAAAGAACTACCTAGTTATATATATAGTCACCGCAGCCAGAATTCTTTATGCTAAGAACTGGAAGAAATCGGAGATACCGAAACAAGAGAAACTCATTGAGAAGATATGGGAAGTGGCAGAAATGGATATTCTATCAGAAGTGTTGAAAGACTGTCCAATACAAAAGGCAACTGAACGATGGGATTTATTATATAAATGGCTTGAGTCACCAGATAGCGCTTGAATAACATAGAATTAAACTAAGATGTAACTGTAAGTTGAAACCTGGAGGGCAATCAAATTGTAGAAAGGCGAAAAGTCGACTTGAAATCGCAACATGAAGAAACAGATTGGATGACAGTACATTTTGTGTTCTCCTCCCCCCTCTTTTCCCCCATATCCCCCTCTACCTTTTGTACTCCTTACCTTATCCCTAGTTTTTAAAAATAAAAAATAAATTTAAAAAAAGACACTTGGGATAAAGATTATTGTCCCCTGATGTTTGATCCATTCATCAAACATCTATAAATCAGAAGTACAGTGACTTTAACTATTAGCTTTCCTTCGTTAGTTAATACTTGTCATCCTTTTCTGTGCCTAACAATTTTTTTAAGCATCTAAGATCATCTGTACAGCTAGCAATCAAATCTATACATTTATTCATTATTATTATATTAAATTAATTTAAAAATTATATGTGCACAAATATAATTTTCTCTTGTCTTTCCAGTGAGTGAATAAAATGGTTATGATTGTGATTTTTTGTTGCTGTTCATTTGCCTGACTTGCATGTATTTTAACCTTGCAACTATTTATGTTAACTGATCTGAACTGGTCTTCAAGGCCTTCTATTTTTAAGTCTGTTAAGATTTTATTGTTGCTAACTCTCTTGCAGGCCCTAAAACATTTTTAAATAATAAAATGTTTCCATTTGTTTGAAACGTTCTGCCAAATAGATATGTAAGAACACAGAACTGCCCCTCAAGATATTAAAATGTTAAGATGTTAACAAGTCCCCCCCCCCCAAGTACTACAATTATTTCCTCTGTTTCTGACATGTAAGGTATTGAATGCTGTCATTAATGTAGCCAGAACAGCATCACTCACACACATGCAGGAGTTATCAGGAGGTTTGGAATCTCACTCTGCCTCAGATAATAAACACATGCAAGTACACAACACGCATTTAATGCAATATAGAGTTTAGTGCAGCAGAATGTCTAAACATGCTGAACATATCTCTTCAGAAGCATGACAAAAGTGATCCAAAAGAGGTATGACAGGATTTAGCCCACCATCTTGACTGGACAACCAATGTTCTAAATCTAAAATGCATGAAGATTGTTTTCTGCCTAGTGTTCAAGGAAACATATTTTTCACGTGTTTGGTAAGATATTTATAGACTAGAGCTAAATCCTGGCATTAAATCAGGACTGAATTCTGACCAGGGCCACAACAGGGCCTACAAAGACTTCCTGTGACAATATGCCATCAACTGCTTAATGGCTGTCCCCCAGTCTTTGAAAAAAATGAGCTTAGTTCAGCTGACTTTTACTCCTTAATTGGTTTCTTCTTTTGGAACTCTATTTCTTTTTCCTATTTAACGATTGTCATGAAAAAACTTAGACCAATGATCCACCCCAGCTCAAGATTACATATCTGTAAGGACTTTAGCTAGATTCTTGAACAGAAAGTGTAATAACCTCCTAAAGAATACTCTACTTTCTTCCAACCCACAATCCCTGAAGTCATATTCACATTAGCATATATTACAATAAAAATCTTACAGATCTTTAGATTCTAGTTCAATATCGAGTTAATGATCAAGACCAACAAAGTGAAATTGCATGGAAGGATTTTTACTTACATAATGGAGATGGATAATTTTTTACATTACATGAACTACTGAGGGAATTCTGCATCTTGCATAATTCAGAAGACCACATCTGAAGACTATGATGGCCTATCTCATAAAAATGTATAACTAATTCCAGAGCTGCATTTATTTTTACACAGACAAATCCTATGATATTTTAAAAATATATGAAATCTAAGTCTTTGCATTAATTCTTGAAATTACAGACCAAGTTGTATTTACAGGCAACAAGTAATTCATGAATCCAATCCAACTGTGATTGTTAGCACAAGAAAAAGACTCAGGATATAATATTATGCTTGGAATATAGGTGAAACGTCTGTTTCTGACTGGCTGAGGTGATTTATAAACATTCCAACTGCTCTGGGAACAGCTGTCAGAATGCTTGAAGTCCAGATGTTCTCAAGGAAGGAAACATTGTCAGTTCTGCTGGGATTAACCCTTTTCATATGCTTAGAGACAAAAGTAGCTTTGTGAGGGCAGGCAGATAACTGGGTGGCAGCCTCTGGCAGCTAAAGAATTGAAATTATAGGGAGAAAATAGCAAGGTTGCTCAAGAAAGGATGTGGAGTTGGCAATTAGCTGATTAAGTAGGGACCTGCAGGAAAGGTTGATGATGAAGGAGAAATTACAAATCAAAAAAGATGGTGAACTGAGGGAAAGGGGGTTAATGAAGAAGAGGACTATGCATAGGAAGGGCAGTTAAGGAAGACTCACACCAAGTAAGGCACAATTAGGCTGTATAGCTGCAAAGGATAGGACCCAAGGGTACCAGTTAGCCCAACTGAGAGGTCAGAGGACATATTAAGGAATATATGTATTTTCTGCCATGCATGCCAAGCTTTCAAAGGTAACTGCCTGAAAAATCAGACAAGCAAAGGAAACCTATATTAGCAAGTTAGTTTACAAAATGAAGACTGAAAGAAGTTTGTATTAGAACAGGCACTGTTTTACCTCTTAAGGAAGCTCTGTTTCAAATGATGCACTAACTGTATTTCCTACTTCACCCCAGGACCGAAAAGAAGCAGATGATGAGTTGACAAATATAGACCAGAGGAAATGAAAAGTGAAGATATGGAGTTATGGGTTTCTATCTGTCAAGATATTTGTAATGGATCAGGTCACTGTATTGTAAATTAGAGTCTTGAACATATAAACTGTACTCATGTAAGTAAAGTATGTAAGAAAGACTGTATGTAAAGTTCAAGCAAACACCTGTTGCTGGTTAACAGGGAGAGTTTGAGGCTTGAGTTGCCTCGGGCAGGTGTTGCTGATTACGGAGGCTTTTTCTCTGTATAAAGGAAGCTCTGGGAGAGCATTATTCTGCTGCTCTGGTTTAGGAGCAGTCATGTTGTACTGGGTTGTGAGCAACCAGTTACTATATGCTGTTATGCTGAAGTTAAGCTGTTTAAGTGACATGTGTAACTACAAAGTATTTTTCTAAACTAAGTTTGGCCTGTCATAAGTTTTGCATCCAGAGTTAAGGAAATAGCACTGAATTCTGTTAAGTCTCCTTCAGTTCTCTCCAGAGAGCGACATTCTCTCCTGAGATGACTTAAAATGTTTCTGCTAGTACATGTTTATGTACACATGTTCAAAGTCTAGCAATTTACTCATGACACTATCACTACAGCATTATGAGCAGACAGTTATAATAGGACAAGGGTAAAACACTTGTGAGAGATAAATTTCCCACAATGGAGCAAACAAACTGGTCAATTATTTACTTGCAGGATTCTAGTATATAGATTCACCCTGTATACTAGAATTCTTTATCACAAAACAGAAGCATTGGATGGACAACAGAATTGAATCCCCAGTCCCTCAAAAACTGGTGTGATTTAAAATTTTAGCCTTTCCTCAGCCATAAGCATCTATAGATACATTATAGACACAAGAACATATCTTCCTGGCTTCTTTCAAAGATGGTTGGAGTTCACCATGTTCCTCCATATGTAAGAAGCACCTATTATGTATCATGGTCTGAGGTAGGGATCTATGTATAATGGTCTGAGGTAGGGATTAATTCTAGGATATCCTGTAGCATAACAATAATGCTTTCCTCTGTTATTCCCCATTTGTTCTTCCTCCCATGGATTTTGGTCATCTAACTACATAGCATTTGCAGCTGTTTGCATCAACGAGCAACTAGAACTAGAAGATAAGTTTCGTGATAAACCACAGGTAATTGTCCTTGTCTCAGTTTAGAATGGCTGTGTCCTCTCATGGCAGCCAGCATCTTAAGCAAAGGCTTTTCACATCCCAATCCTTTTAACCAGATGTGCCAGGCAATGAACATGGAGCCTTCTGGATCAAAAAGAGCCAGATACGTTAAGGCCTTAAGCAGTGTCAAGTTTAAGAGGCTGTATAGCATCATATAAAAATCTGTATTCTTCTAACAGTGATACACATTTTAATGGAGGGCAAAGGATGCATTTAGATGCATCCTTAATTTGAGGCTCTAATTTGTACTTTATTTAGCATGTATTATGGACAGCATAGGTCCTAGTGTACAGCTACATGTCTACCTCACTGGGCCTAACTTGGTACTGCCTTAATTTTCTTCCATAAATTACAATGGAAACAAACTGCTTGTACATTTACTCAGACTTTTTTTATTATTAAACTATTATGTGAATAGAAATATATTTCACAAATTCTGGGTTCTATACTTAAACCATCAAATAAGAAACACGAAATCATGGATGTGATAGATGCCATACAATGCAACACTTCTGTGCTAATGGTACAAAGCAAAAAATGATGATTGCCTTATGAAAATGTTTACAGTGTTACAAAGAAAGCAATAACTGCTTAGCATTAACATTTAGAGAGAAATTCACTGTACTCTAGTGGATTGCTATTCCAGTCCCTTATCGTTTTTTAAAAATGGATATTTCCTTTTAATCTGCAGCACAAGCTAATCTTTCTGAAAGATTAAAGGACACAAATGCTGCCACTTTATACTACATTCAAATTACACTGAACACAATCCATGGAACACAAGGCAACTAAATATTGTTAAATACATTAAAATTAGAGACTTTGGATGAACAAAATTATCTATATTACTTATGGACAGAAACTGGGAGAGTAAGTTCACTGAATTTCTTCATGGAAAAGAGAAATGCTCTAACAATTCCTCAGAGCTGAGACATACTATTAGCACAGGTTGTAGCAGAGTTTCTTTGCTTCATTGTAAGGATTTCTGGGTTTTGTACTGTCATTTCAAGTGGAAACTGCACCAAATGGGGCTGGACACTGGCTACCCTTTTTTGCATCCAAAAATGCCCAGTGAGAGAGGGGGATCCCAAAGAAAGAAGAGAATAAAAGAAAGCAAACGAGGGAAAGGGACTGGCGGATACAGTTTGGATAAGATCTTACAAATCCAGAATCCTATTGTAGTTGCAGCTAGAGGAGATCCATTGAATAAATAGGATTTACATAATTTGACAATTGATTCAGTGGTACCAGTTGGGATTAGCAATGGAATTCTGCCTTCTCTTCCTAAAATATTTGGGGGGGGGGGGTGTTGTTAAGAATCATGTCCCATGATTTTTTCTTCTTCTTTCATTTCTTGACAATTACTTAATTTTGTTTGGTGCTCCTGTTCTACTGTGCAAAAATTCAGTGTTTTGTGCTGGGCACTAATTCACTATTTGTTCATCAAACCAAACATTACATGACTTCCATTCACCAATATCCACCAACTTTTGTCAGATCCATCAGCTGACATATACCGGCTTCTGATCCAGAACATCTACTGACTTGAGGACACAAACTCACTTCCTTCTCAGCAAGTCTGACTACCTAGTGAACTAGTGCACTTGACATCTTCTGCAATGGTTTACTCTACTGGATCATCTCCTTCTATCCAGTTACTTCTTTCCCTATCATCTCTTTTGGTCTGTGTTCTTGAGTACATCTGTCTGGGAGATGAAGGTAGTACTCTAAATCTCTTTCAGAGATTGCACACCCTCTTCTGTAGAACCTTATACCAAGATATTTTTGTTACCAGCTGGGCTTGGTGTCTCTAGGACCGTCCCAGAAACTGCACAGCTTCCTCCCTTGCTTTTTGATCTGTATGGGGAAAAAATAGGTGATTCCCTCAGTTTTCCATTTACTTTTCTTTTCTACACAGGTCAGTGTGGAATCACAAGGATCACTTGCCTCTGGTTGTGGCTACCAGCCGATCACACAAGCTCACAGTTACTTAAGTGAGCAACTCATTGTCTGAAATCTATTTATGACACTACAAAGAACCAGCTGCCTGCAGCATGTAGATATGAATCTCAGGATGAGCTGACCTCTAGTAGTATCAATAATCACTCAAAATCAGAGACTTTTTGGCTCAGTTTACCCTTAGGACATTGTTGTGGATTTACCACAAAATTGCAGTATACATAAATTAGGAAGAGTACATATGCATAATGTTTTCTTGTGACAAGGAGAAAGCATTTTCGATTACCTGTTTAAGATGCCAACCCTAGAAGGAATGGCTGCCCTTGCTCAGGGTGCCAAAAATGGTGTTAGGGTGTGTTTTTTCCTGGTTCTGGGTTGCTGTATTACATGGTTAGATCCTAGGTCCATTTATCCAGATTCCCCTCCACCATCTGTTTCTCACCTGCCTCTCAACCTTTGGCAGTCCCACCCCACCACATCACAGCGATGTGAACCTGCCCAATCTGGATTAGGGCCCCATATACTTCCTTCTGTCTGCTACCCCACCCCGATTAGACAGGGCCTTTTCTTTTGCACATCATTTTATGTTCTGTTCCCTTCAAACAAGAAAATTTGTAGCCACCCCTAGGATAGTCAAAACAAAATGGATTCAAAACATAGCAGCCTAGCTGTATGCATTTGCCAGCTCAGTTGTTGGCCTGCACAACCTGTGCAAACAGAAAAAGTAATTTTTAGAAGCATTAGATTTTAAGAGTGTTTGTGTATTGGTTGTGTATTTTAGCATTGACATATTAATTCTAGCATGTTATTTTCATACTCTGGTTGAAGCATATGGAAGAAATACATCTGGAAAAATGGCTTGTTGACTTGCATTGGACACACCCTACACACATACTCAGGAGGAAACCACACACAGACATGCATGCAGCACTGCCTTCAGCCTTGCCAAAGTGAAACAAACATGAGCCACAACTCATTACATTTTTGCCTTGAATGTGGTGCATGGATTGCATTGTATGGATTGCTTTCCACTAGCCTCCAAATCTATGGAGATTACTTACAAGATCACTCCTCAATATACCAGTCAGCAATTCTGGATCATACCCTTCCAGAGGCTTCATTCCCAGTGTATATCTTAGGAAGAGTGTCACCTTTAAGAGCCCTCTGACAGCAGGACCTACTAAACTAAGCAGAACATCACCTACATGCCCTGCAAACTGAATTTTGTCACTAAATGTAGATGACAAGGATGCCATCTACAGTATGTAGGCAAAACAATAATAAACATACCTGCATGCTTCAGGAATCACAGGTCTGCAGACTTGACCAGGAAACTGCAACAATAAGAAGTTAGACACTTTTATGTAGAACATCACCTACTATCTTCCATTTCTCTGTCTGTTTCTGTGAGGGGAAAGAGAGAGAGAGAGAGAGAGAGACTTGGTGGTGATTGGGATAGAAATGTCATCAGATCCAAATATGATAGAAAAAAAAGAGAAAACATCTGAATTTAGAGACTTCACACCCTAGCACCTTATGGTCTGATCCCAAAGGACAATAGCTGACATTGTATACCCACTTGGGAGTTTTCTAGCTTCTGCCTTCTATCACTGCCATCTTGGATGCAGCTGAAAAAGGTGACAGCTGAAATGTCTTCCCATAATGTTTTTTTCTTCTGTTTTATTAGTCATTCTATTAAATATCTTTTGAGTGATCAATCTCATCCTTTGAGGATCAAGAACAGGCTTCTTTGAAGTGTCTGAAGCTTTAAAAATCAAACATATGCATTACACACACACTTACACACACAGTACACATATAGATACATTTATATATATAAAAACACATACACACAGGCTGAAATCCTGTTACCATAATGTATGCCACATGAGACAAAATTAATTCAAATTTCAAAAAATTGCAGAGGATAAAACATAAAACTTTAGTCCCAAAGCTTCAGAGGCTCCCTTGCAATTTCTTTCATTGTAGGGAAGCTGTGGAAGCTGGATAGGAAGGGATATCTTTATTTACCAAAAACCATCCCTGCCAGGATGACTTTAGTGGCAACCATACGTTTCTGTAATTAAAGACTTCCCCTTCCTGTCTCACTGCTGCCCTGGCTTCCAGTCAATAAAAAGTATTACATGGGAGCCTATGGAGTTCCAAGATGAAAGTCAGAAACATTTAATTTTCAAAAGGTCCCCACTGCTGATGACATCATCAGCCTCATGCAGCATAAGTTACAGAAACAGGATTTCAATCACAGATTTATATACATAAACACATATTACTGTAATGTCTGTGATGATGTAAAAATAAAACATAAAGAGTACAATACCAGTAGCCTGGAGTCTCCTCAAATATACTTAACTTATCTATTACCAACCTTCCTATTCACAACAATACAGAATAATTCATATTGCATATAATATAAATAGACTATGATAACAAAGAAAAGAAAAAATGCATACAGAAGTTACAGGAGAGGATAAGTTTTCAATTAAGATCCCTGAAATTTTGAATTTTCTCCTTCTCTCTTCTCTGCAAGGTTTCAGTACTTTAAAATATATGTTCCCTCAACAGTTTATTTTTCTTAGAAAGCAATTATTTGTACATAAGCAGTATGCATATAAGACACATGCATGATTTCAGTAGGTTTTTTTCCCTGTGAAAATATCTCAGGAATAGTTCCCTATAACATTTTTATAAAATTTGCCTGAAAAATCATGTATGAGTGTATATCAATCATAACTAGACAGTGTTTTCACCGGAAAAAAATGTATTGTTTTCCATGTCCAGCAGTGTATATTTGAGAGGAAGTTAAAAAAATATATGTGGGTTGGTGAAATTTTACTGCTTCAAAGCTTTTAGATTGAAAGTAATTTTTAGAATCCCTTTGCAGAAGGGAAGGGAAACATGCAGTCTTGCAGCACCACCTACAGTTTAAGCCTGGACATATCTGATGATCAGCATTTCTATAGTATACATGGATGGAGTTAAGAGAAGCAGAGAGAGCTAATATACCAATATGCTATAGCGGCAGGCTGAAGTAGCAGGCTACCTAGCATAATAGTTCAGTCCACAGCATGTTTTTACTTATGTTGTATTTAATGGAAATTAGACCCTGTCTGCTGTGTACAGAAATACAGCTTTTGCAGGAGAAGATGAAACACTCCAATTTTCCAGCTATTCTGGCCTGCTGAAGCTACGTTTCAGAGCTGTGTGCACCTAGAAACATTACCTATGCCAATCTGAGTTTCATGCTGATACTATATCTGGCCCAAATCCTGTTACATAGCTCTGCCTGAGAAAAAGGAATGATGTCATTGGTAGTGGTGGATCACCATTGATTCAAAGCTTGCTTTTGTGATTTCCAGATGTGCACACTTTGTACGTGATGCAGCGTAGCCACATGCACTCCAAAATCACTATAATCAGAGGCAATCGGCCATTGGCATAATTCCTGTTGTGGAAGTGGACCCTGTCCAACAGGATTTGGGCCTCTGATATTGTTCAGAGGAGGTCAGCAAGGATGATCAAGGGACTGGAAACCAAGCCCTATGGGGAAAGGCTGGAACAATTGGGTATGTTCTATGGGTATGACTGAGGGGAGATATGATAGCACTTTTCAAATCCTTGAAAGGTAGTCATATAGAGGAGAGGCTGGAACTGTTCTTGATCATCCCAGAGAGAAGGACACATAACAATGGGCTCAAGCTACAGGAAGCCAGATTTAGGCTGAATAGTGGGAAAAGCTTCTTAACTTTTAGAGCAGTACAACAATGGAACCAATTACCTCAGGAGGTGGTGAGTGCTTCAAATGCTGGAGGCATTCAAGAGAAAATTGGACAACCATCTGTCAGATCTCCTTTGACTTTGATTCCTGCATTGAGCAGGGGGTTGGACTCGGTGGCCCTTCCAACTCAATTATTCTATGATTCTATGATTGTTGTTCTACTTTATACTACTGAGTCAAGCTGTTACTAGCTGGTGCTTTTCTGGGATTATGATTTTCTCCTCTTTGTTCCCTACAAAACTCTGGTTATTGAATGACTGATAAACAAAATAAATTCTTTTTAAAACCTAATAAGGAAACATTTAAGTGGAAATACCGATAAGTATGGAGGCTTTCTTTTGTAGAATTCTGTTGGTGTGGATGTCCAGGGAGGAAGGCAAACAGTGAATTTAGGTAATTTCACCAGGATTAACAACATGAAAAAGGCAAACATGGCTATGGGGCATACCTAGTACCCATGTTCTCTCAAAATAAATCCACTCTTTAAAATGCTTTTTAAGATATTTCATCTGCTTTTTGATCTTGAGCCTCTCTTTGCATCAAATGCTCATCAATGTGTCACTCCATCCGCCTACACACCATGCAGAGTTGTTATTTAAATCTTCCCAATAATGCTTCCTCAAACAGCTAACATTATAGCATGTGTCACGGTGCCAGGGGAACTTTCATTACTTTGAAAGACATTTAGAACAATTGGTTTTACCCATGATCACAGGTGGGCTAGGTTTTGATTACCTTATTTTGGATTTGGAAGCCTCTCACCCCAGTAATCATCAGGTTTCCTGCAAAACCTACACCAGTAGAACAGGGTGTTATTCATATTCATTATGACTTTATGATAATGCAGTTGAAGACTTTGTATCTAGATGGTTTCAAGGTTATAAAACAAATCTCTCAGACTCTTTCCATACTCAGTCTTAAAACAATTAATGCACTTGAGTTTGCTGTTAACCTTTATGGCTGCAATCTGTTATTTACAATTTTTATAGGAAAAAACTGCCTCACAGTTCTGGCTATTCTGGCATACATATATGGCTATGTGCTACATACAGTATAGATGGACTTTGGCATGTGTACAGTCGCTTGCTACTGCTGAAATCCTCCATTTGTTTCAATGACAACAGTGTTGTGCATACGTTCCTTGGTTCATATGGGCCACTGTTTCTTTTTATTGAAACTGCACATACTGGCGTCAACGAGATTAAGATTTGCACAGTCTAAGTGGGATCTTTGAATGTTCTCAGCACAAAAATATTTTGGTAACTTTACAGAATTCACAGGCTGTTCAGTCACTCCAGCCTTTAATGGACTCTTTGGAAAGGGGACACAAATGAGCAACATTCACTTGCTGAGTCAAGAAAAAGGAAGGACTTCTCTGATCGACATGGGCTTCCCTGTCCCGCAGCCTCATCTGAGTGGGCAGCTGCTAGAGGAGGTGGGAGAGAGAAGCACAGGCTGCGGTTGATAAGAAGGGAAAAGGGATTTTACTAAAACAGAAATGGTTAGCATATAGGTCTTGATCAGCTGGTTAATTTTAGAGTTATTCAAGATTAATAATGGCAATGACCCCAGCCCCACAACTAGACTGAGGAGACAAGGAAAGGAAATCTTAAAAGAAAACCTGGACTTGCTTGTTGTGTAAAAAGTCTTGTTGTGTAAAAACTCAGTTCTGGTAGGGATAAAGAAGGAGGCAAAAATTGGGTTAGCCAGTGTGCCAAGCAGAACCTGGAAAGGTATTTTAAAAAAATAATTAGTCACAGTTATAGTAAAAGACTACAATAGATATTCATTACCATTATACTTTAAATGGTTTAAAAGTGAAATACGATGAAATATTGTGCTTTTCATGTTGCTGTTACCCCTCTTGAAATTGAAGCATTTTTATGCAACTACACAACATACTCCATATATTGGGGGGGGGGGGTTCATTGGTTTATTTTGAACAGATGGTGAGGGGTTGTTTATTTTGAAGCAAGGTAAGAAGCTTACACACACACACCCATTTCCTAGTATGTGTGATTGCTTCATTTGGGTTGAATCCCTCAGTGGGCATTTCCCCTCTAAGAGCATGGCTAATGTTGACTGTTCCAAGAATATATTTTTTTATCTAAAAAAAATTATCCTTTCCAAGTTAGCTCTGTATCACGCTGTCATTTCAGCAATGAGACACTCTAGCTTGGTTTTTATTTGGTTGTGCTGGTTCTTTTTGTTTCTTAATGCAGCCGCAGTTGCCATGTCTTTTGGCGTGATCTGGGGACAAGATTAATTCCTCCGAAATGACTCCTCCTTCTGGGGGTGCCCTGGGACTGTGCAACTTGCCCATGGCTCTACTCTCAGGAGGGACAGTGGGGAATCAAACTCCCAACCTCTAAACCACTGAGCTATCCAGCCAGCTATATTTCTGCCCCTGTGGGGGGCGCAGATAAAGCAAGCAAAAAGGAAGGCTGAGAAAAGACTTCTGTGGAATTCAAACATTATAAGCCACTTTACTGGTTGATTAGATATTCAGCAAAAATCTCATTGTTGTTGTTGTTGTTTAGTCATTAAGTCGTGTCCGACTCTTCGTGACCCCATGGACCAGAGCACGCCAGGCCCTCCTGTCTTCCACTGCCTCCCGGAGTTTGGTCAAAATCATGTTGGTAGCTTCGATGACACTGTTCAACCATCTTGTCCTCTGTCGTCCCCTACTCCTCCTGCCTTCACACTTTCCCAACATCAGGGTCTTTTCCAGGGAAATTTCTCTTCTCATGAGATGGCCAAAGTATTGGAGCCTCAACTTCAGGATCTGTCCTTCCAGTGAGCACTCAGGGTTGATTTCCTTCAGAATTGATAGGTTTGTTCTCCTTGCAGTCCAGGGGACTCTCAAGAGTCTCCTCCAGCACCACAATTCAAAAGCATCAATTCTTCAGTGGTCAGCCTTCTTTATGGTCAAGCTCTCACTTCCATAAAAAATCTCATAGACATTTGTAAAGGCGAGAAATGTCCCCCAGAAGGCAGATATGGCAGCATGTGCAAACAAGTGTCTTTTTTATGTCACAATGCTAAGGACTTTCTGATTAACTCTGGACAACTGAATACCTGGAAAAACAGTCTACCTTGCTGTTTTTCCCCCTAAATGCAAAAATAGGGGAAATTTTGCTTTTGCTTGTTTCTCCTTGGACAACATACAACTTGAACACAATCCAGATCTTAAAGAAGTCTGCAGCAGCATTTAACTATTGGACTGGTTTTTATACCCATTGATTATTTTGTTGTTTTTGCCACTTGTGCCAAGTGAATAAAGTCATTATTAGGTCAGGAATTTGTCTCCTTTAAAAGGATAACCCAGATTCCATCATACAGCATTTCATCAGCTTAGTATATCAAGATTTTCATTACCATCATAAGGAAGCATTAAGAGTGGTAAAACAATCTGTCAGCAAAAATTCTATTGCTCCTTTAGGAAAAGTGGCCATTATAATCTCACACAAAAGTTGCCTCATCTCCTGAGTGATCAGATGCAAATGCTGAGAGGGGAAGGAGGAAGAGGAGGTGGGGGCAAAAGCTTTCACGTCAGTAATCCCCTGCTCTGCACAAGACTGTGAGAGGGAAAAGGTACAGTATGTCTTTCTGGAGATTTTGATATGGTTTTGATGGGGAGGTGGAAAGTCAAAACTGATCACTTTTTCTTGAACATGATTCTATAGTTTCATATTTTAGTTTTCTCCTTATGGAGATATTAGTTTTTGCAACATTTGGCAACAATTCCCTTTCCCACCAAGCTTGTAACTTTCTTTTTTTAAAAAATCAGCAATAACCATTAATTACATTTATATGTCACTTTTCCTCCAATGAGCTCAAGGCAGCACACAAAATTCTCCTCCCCACCTCACTCCCACTTCAAGTTCAAAAGAACTCTCTGAGGTAGGTCAGGCTGAAGGAGTATAACTGTTAGAGCCACCCAATGGGTTTCATGGGCCACTGGGAAACCAAACACTTTCCTGAGTCCTAATATGACACTCTAACCATTACACAATTCTGACTCACAATTGTGGGTACAGTCAGATGGGCTTGTCTTCCTGTTTGGTCCGCTGTGGGTAGGAAGGGCTGGTTCACTCCTTTTGTGTGGGGGTGCCATTCCCAAGGTTGCTAAGCCACATGGGTGTTCTAGTGAGAGAAAACTCTCCTAGCATCCTGTGGCTGCTTCTGAGGGGAGGAGCTGCCACCATTCTTCCTCTTTCTCATTATCATAGAGAGCTTGCCATAGAGGCCTTTCCTTAGGCCAATCAGAGGGCTTGATTAATTGCCTTTCCCCAGACCAATCCTAATAACATGATGTAACCATTGTCCTATCTGAACCCTGTCTACTATCTGTAATGCTGTCACTACCTGTGACCTTGTAATGTTAATAAAAGACAGTCCTCCTGGGGGCAGGGCAGAATGCATTGGGAGAATGCATTGGCAGAATGCATTGGGAACTCATTGGGAGAAGACTTCTCATTCTGCTTCCTTGATGAGTCGCCCACCAGGAGTACTGCTGGCAGAGATCCCTGCGTGTGTGGCTGACGTCTTTAACGTCTATCTCTAAGAGACTCTTTGCTATCCTAATTATCTGGTGATCACCACAAAGCCCATCAGCCTGCTGAGTTCGTGATTCCCACACTTTTGCTGCCGATCAGATGACAAAACTGCTAGAGTGAAACAATCTATCCCCAAAATATTCCTACCCACATCTTTCTGGATCCCTGCCAGGAGCTACTGGGTTTTTTTTTTGTATGTGTGGGTAGGATTGCTCTATTTTTGGTTCATTTCTAGCACATGCAATCACTGGGATCAAATCAAAGTGGAGTTTGAAGCTTTAAATTTCTCTTTCACTTTCAATTTCCCAACATCATTAAGTGGCTTAAGAAGCCAATTTAGCCACTTCACAATATTGGGAAATTACACCCTTTCTCTGCTCCTCCATGAAGGGGCAAAGAAAGTAACCAACCCTTTTTATTAAAAAAAAAGTCTACTAGGGCAGCATTGATGTGCTATAACACTTAGGGGGGAAAATGAAAAAATTGAAAACTTCCATAAGGAGAAGAGAGGAAGGGGCAAGAAAGGTTTTGTTTTGCTCTGTTTTGTTATTTTCTTAAGAGAGCTGGGCTAAATAGGGTTGCTTGAGATACATATGCCATTTGGATGCAAAGATCACAAAAATGATATATTGGATCTCTATCTAACCTTAAGTGACTCTGTTTAGCCTGATCCTGCCTGCTCCAATTGAGCTATGTAGACAAGCTTTGTCTATGTCTTCTTAAATTTCTTCCAAGCATTGCTACTTAGGAATCATGGCTTCTGCCCAAATGGATCTGATGCCTAAAATGTCTCTGAAAAAATCCAGAAGGAATTCTCTTGAAAAGAAGACAGTTGTCTACCTTTTGGAAACAACACTGCATGATCACTGTCACAGAGTGTCAGTTCCAGAGATATTTCTAGCCCTGTAGAATTTCTGAAAATTTGCTAACAAGCCGCTCTTCCAAAAGCCCACCCTCTTCCTGCTAAATGTGACTCACCTTAAGGGAAAGTCCATTACACTCAGAAACCACAGAAAATTCTGCTGGTGGTATCATCGGATGTGGCCTCATCTTTTCATGGAGTTTCTCTTTCTGTACTGATGTGCTCTGCCAGTTCTTGAACAGGTGTACCCCCTCACAGGTGCTCATTAAAGGGGATTCATTAGCAATCCTCTTAGTACTTAAACAGGCAGTTTTCAAAATTAAAAAAAGCCAAGATTTGCCAAACTCTTCAGGGTGTGTCTTGAAAAATAAAAAATAAAACAAATGAGATAGAAGATATCTCAGTGGTCTTAAAGACCACACAGACTCCTGCTATAATAATGTGTTGAAGGGCTTTTAAAATGGCATTTTCCCCTTTGAAGTTTTAGAGAGAAAATGGCAGATCCAGGAAACATCTAATTTAGCTGTTCCTAATGGCTGGAGACAATGATCTGTCTCACAGATGTACAGAAAGGATAACACAGATCACCGCACTCTGTAATTTATGAGGGATAGGAAGGTGCTTCTACTACTGCTAATGCCATGCAAACCTCCTAAGCACTAGATATTAACGGCATATTCAATAACCAGCATTTTGGGAGCTTGTTTAAATAACCCAATCCTTTTTGCTGAGCCAAAGAATTCATTAAAAATGCCATTCAGAAGAAAAATCCCATTATCCCTGATGGAATGGTTAAAACAGATGCTGTGATATGAAACTCACTAGCACCTTCATCTTGAGTGTGTTCTTACTTGAAAGCAAGCCCTGCTAATTTCAAAGTACTTCCAGGTACTTTGTAGGATTCATTTTTCTCTACCTCACACGATGTGAAAATATAAATACATGGAAATCTATTTTTGCAGAATGAAGACCTCCAGAAAATAGGAAACGGAAATGCTGTTAAATCATTTTTAAGTGGAAACACTTTTCAACCAAGGTCTATATCCCAATTTGAGGAGATGGTCAGAGGCTGCATTCCAGTAATGAGGTGGGGCAAGGGGCTAAAGATATGGGATGTGGCCAAGGGGAGAACAGGTAGGACCAAAGTAGCTTTTATCAGTTTGGACATTTTCCTGCCAGGAAAGCATAGATTGATTCCTTGCAACCAGCTTTGCCACCTGCAAAGTGCAACTCAGCTCTTTGCAGACTAATTTAAGTTTTGTAAGTATTGAAATGCCTTCTTACTTATGAAACCTGATTGTAGAAGAATCTTACTGGTTGTGACCCACCACGCCTCTTAAAAAGCAAGCAGATCAGTCTATGAGTTGTAGGAAGGTCAAAACAAAACCTTCCTTGACTCAGATTAAAATCAGGAACCTGCATTTAATACATAACAAGGTACGCAGCATTTGCTGAAATCCTGTTTTTTAATGTAGTAAGTTGCAACTAGAGTGGGCCCATTGAATCAGTGAGATTTTGAGAGTCAACTCCTCCATAAGTTCTATTGATTCAATGTCCCAATCTAATCATGACTCAATGTGCTAAGCAACAGGATTTCACCTATTGTTTCATTCATCTGTTCCCATCATTGAAAGCAGGATGTGTAGAGGGGAGCCTTGAGGTATATCCACTGATAGAAATCAATTCTTTTTCTCTCCTAGTGTTGGTGGCTGTCAGCCAATAAAGAAGAAATTTTAGGACAGTTTAGTTCACTGAGGCTAAATGGACCAATTGTGGTCAATAGGCTGAAGGTGAGCTCCCCACCAGGTACACAAGTAAAGCACTCTACATACCCCATTTTTAAAAAGAAAAATAAACTCAAAAAGCCTGCTCACCCTTCTAGAGGGTTTGGGGGCAACTCTGAGACTCTTACAAGTTGTTGCAGTCTACACAGACTTCTATCCAAAATCAGAAGTGATTTCTGGTGACCCATCATTTTGAAAAAAAGGGCCTATCTTGGGTCTAAACTAGATTGACGAAGACTAATGAAAGTAGCAAAATTGCTCCAGTGCCCACAAGAGGGTCGGAGAGGGTTTCTTGAATAAAAATAAAAATTAAGCATTTTGAGAGGCTGGGATTTTGTGTGAGAATGGATGCATACTTCCAAGATCCATACATGTGCATGTCCTGTCCTTGAACCTCTAGAACAGTGGTTCACAACCCTGGGTAACCCAGATGTTCTTGGACTGCAACTCCCAGAAACCCCACCCAGGACATCTGGGTGAAGGCTACTGGGAATTGCAGTCCAAGACTACCTGGGTTACCCAAGGTTTGGAACCACTGCTCTAGAACAGGCATGAGACTTCCATTTCTTTTGGAACTGCAACTTGTAGAATTCACAAGGAATTCCCCCCAGGGAGAATGCAGGGAGTAGCAGCCCAAAAACAGTAGCTTAAAGAGGAGCTTCTCTCACTTCCATGTGGATCTCTGTTGCCATTATATTGGTCTTCCAGGAAGAAGGTAACTGCTCCTGGTAGTAGCTGGGTGTGGTGTAAGGGCTTATGGGAGCATGGGGCAGGTAGTTTCACTGTCTACTAGGACCATGTGGAGGTGAGAAAAATTCCTCTTTAAACTGTTCCGTTTGGGCTTCCAGGACTTTCTCTGAAGGAATTCCTGGTGAATTTAATCCAGAAGAAACAAAAGCCCCATGTCTACTCTAGAGGTAGCCCACCCCCACATTAGAAGAGTGGCCCAAGACTATAGTAGACCAATAGTGTTACTGCAGCTGCTACTATTACAATATTGTACCGTGTTTCCCCAAAAATAAGACAGGGTCTTATATTAATTTTTGCTCCAAAAAACGCATTAGGGCTTATTTTCAGGAGATGTTTTATTTTACAGTCATGTCATCTTCTGGTTGCTGCACAATGCTACACAATGGTGGAGGGTGGGGTTTCACTTAACTAGGGCTTATTTTTGGGGTAGGGCTTATATTACCAGCATCCTGAAAAACCATACTAGGGCTTATTTTCAGGTTAGGTCTTATTTTCGGGGAAACAGGGTAGCAGTAGTTATAGCAACCACCACAACAACAACAATGTGTTGTCAAGTCCAGTTTGTCAACCCTCTCAAGATTATGTGAGTATAAAGTGATCAAAAGTGGTATATCAGTCCCTGCTTGTGGTGGGGCTCTAGGACTTGCAACAGTGCATGTAGCCCCATCAACCATGAACAATCCAGGTGATCTTGACTGGACACTCCACCAGGACCCACTGTGGGAATCTGAACACCAGCCCCTGGATCCAGAGCCAAGTGTTCCAATCCACTGAGCTATACTAGCTCACACTAGACACCTGTAAATGCCACTGTGTTGTTTGAACCTTTGGCTTGACCTATGTAAACCACATTTTCATTCAAGCCAAACTAGTAGTCTGTTCCAAATCCAGGCCCAGGCAGAGACCCAGAAGGTTCAATGTAGAAACAGCATTCCCCACCCAAAACTACCTTTTCATGTACTTCATTCACTTGCTTCATTTGAAGTGTACAGTGACCTCCCACCAGAAAGAACACACTTGCCTCTTTGAACTACAACAGTTTTGTGGAAGGAAATGGAGTTTAAGAATGAAGAAATATTTTCCCTTTCAAACCGGGAAATGTATCTGTGGGGCTTTCCAGTGTATAAATATATGAATTACAGCATATCTGAGGGGACTTCCACTATGCAAATAAATATGGGCAGCTGAATGTAGAAACAGCTAACCTAGTGCCAAGACAGTTTGCTTCTCGTTGAACTCATAAATGACCATGGGCATTCCCTGAGAATCATGATGTTACAGCAGCCTTGATGATGAGACATATTGACACTCAGCACTTCCTGGACATTGACTTTCACAAATACTCAACTCCACTTCCAATCATAATGACATCACTTATGCCAAAATACAGTTATGCTAGGATTGTAATGGTTGGTACTCCATTTAAGCAAAGCTCAGCATGCATCTCCAGGACTAAGGACACCTCCTCTTAGTAATGACTTTTTACTCCACGCATATGCTGACTCCAAATCTATCCAGAACATAGTGGAGATACTAGTCTCCACTTTGACTTATCCAAAAGAGCTGATTCAGGATAGCATTGAAGCTCAAAAGAGATCTCTCAATTTCCTTTGCTGCTGGGATATTTGTGTAATTCATTTATTAATTATAATTAATTACACTTGTAACATAGTTGGCACTTCAGAAATAAAATGGCAAGAACCAACCATTTCCCTCCTTTTCAGCAAATCAATGTGCCTTTCAGCCTGGCTGGCCCTTGCACACAGTTTTCAGCCAGGCAATCAATCAATGTGACTAGATCTAACATCAATACAGTAGATCAAGTAAGATCTTACCCTAAACAAAAAGGACAGCAGAACTTTAACATTCCTTTCCACCTCTGTGTGTCAGAAGTGAGCTTGGAGGTATGAGAGACCATTAGAATGATGGACGACATAGAAATATGCCAAAAATCAGAAAGAACTTGATATTCAGGAAGGTCATGCCCCAAACAGGGAGAACTTCATAGTCTTCCCTGTCCAGAAGGTCAAATTCCCACCTTTGGTAGGACTGCAGGGAACTAGTCCTGCAGCATGGGACATCACATTTTGGAGCACACAGTACTATGAAAGAAAGAGGAGGAGGAGGAGAGCAGCTAGAGAAGACTCATGGGGAAGGAGGACTACTGTGTGACAGCAGTGCAACTATGGGTCTGAAATAGCCCCCAGCTGATAGCCTGAGAATCTACTGGCAGTCTGGTTGCATCCCATTCTGTGATAAGACCGTGACTGCTGCTACACCTAAAGGCAGCAAGCTAGTTTAGGGGACACAGGGCTGGTCATATGGCATGCATAGATCTTATTTCCAACATATCCAGCCCCATGAAACCCTGTACCACATCTCCTGCCCGAGGCTGCCACCTCATTCTACATAATTATCAATGCTTGGGAAACTTTTATTCTTGAACGAAAATTCCCAAAATTCCTCACGCATGATCACTGAATGGCACATAGAGTCCAAGAGTTGTAATCCAAAACAGTAACTTTCTCAAATAATGCTAACAGTAAAGCTGGCCTTGCTTGCTTTCAGCAAGAGACCTTTACTGCACATACATTAACAAGGTTTTGCATGATCAAACCTTATGGCCATTTTAAATCTCTGTAAAATTGTTAACATTTAAATAACTGGCCTGACCTTTTAAAATTAATCTGTACATTAAATAGTCACAAATTTAACAGGACAGGGACATTTACACTAGTAACATGATTAAGCCTGTGCTTCCTAATGAACTAGCAAGCACGGACATTTTGCTTCCAAGTAATGAACCCAGGCCTTTGATGAATGTGCCAGCAACATATTTCCCAGCACACTGTTCTTCAAACTGGTAAAAAAGTGTGACATTGCAGCACAATTTTATTGGTGCAAAAAATACTTTGGGGGACTGAAAAGCAGCTAAAATGATTTTCACTCATTTGTAGAGGGCTGTTAATAACTTTATGCAAATGTAGGTGTTCTACAGACATATCATTTGATTTAAAGTCGCTATTTAAATTAAACTGCATAGATAAAAGAAGAAAAGCTTTCCTATCTTGAAGCAATCCAGCTATCTGAGGTTCAGCCAAACTCTCCTCCCATTTACTATGAGCAGGAGACACATTCTGTTTGTAGCCAAGTTGTAGCAGCCTTTTGTCTTACAGGAAAGACAGTCTGGGAAAGTTAAAAACTAAGAAACTTTTAAAAAATTGCTAGCCGCACATAATTCTGAGATATTTCAAACTTATAACATCATTGTTTCATTTTTTTAAAAAGTCACTACATACTTTCACAATTCTCAGAACTAACCAAAATAATTAGAGTGTTTGTTTTTTGTTCAGCAGTGTAAGGCATAGAACTAGTCAACAGCTAAACTGTGTGATATCCAGCTTTTGTTTAATGAGGTAAGATTCCTTTAACTGTAACAGTAATTAGAAGGCTATCATTACATTGCAAAAGGAGTGATGGTGCTAACTGCTAATTTATCAATATAATGTAGTATAGATACACCTTGATTAGGAGAAAGAAAGAATTAATGAGAAGTCTCTAATTATATTTGTAGCTAGTTACTTCAAGCTGTGGGAAAAGCAGCTCTGGTAGTAAAACGAATGGAGAGCATAGCCTCAATTTTGTCACTAAATTTCATCTATTTATTAAGATTTGTAGTTTCCTCATATCCCAAAATCATAACATTTACTTGAAAATTAGTAACATAAAAGCAAACAATCCATATAACACCTTTAAAAACCGTGACGAAAACCACACCAAATCCAGATTAATTCACTGTATAGTGTAGACAGCTATGGAATATTTTTGTAAACTGGCTTAGCAATATCTGACAAAAGCATCACACAGGCCCCGTGTCTTATGTAGGAAACAAGTGCATTTTTCTTTAAGCTGAAGATTACATGGTTGCTATTTATGTCCCATGGTGTGTATTTTCATACAGTTATTTTGCAACTTACCGCTAGAGAGCAGTCTTCCTCCATATTGTCCCTTAAAGCGAAACATTACACAATCTTTTTCCCATGTCTCCAGTACGTCTCAATAAATGTAACCTTATTTGGAAGAGATATTTGGGTCAGTGTGTTAACACTGCATGTGCATAATCTTACACACACACACAGAGAGAGAGAGAGAGAGAGAGAGAGAGAGAGAGAGACAGTACCGTGGCACTTCAAGATTAACAAATTTATTTTAACATAAGCTTGAACAGACTGGAACCCACTTGATAAGATGTATGAAATGTTATCCACCATTGTCAAATGTATACACACAGAAACACACCAAAAGGCGACCATCCATATTTAGCTGCAAGTGAAAGATGGCAATTCATTAATCTGGAAAAAGCAGAGCCAAGTCACAAAATGATAGGATATAAAATATGTCCTAGACCTAAGCCCAAAGTTTTCCAGAAATATTCTTCCTTCATAAATCTAAAATTATACTGATTATAAAAATCATACCAGCTGAGCTAAAACTCTGAAACCTGGCAGCCATTATCCACCTGATGTATGCTATAAATACTAAATTTCAGACCAATCCAATAAACACTGCCGGAACTACATGCTTGTTTTGTTTTTCAACAAGTTGAGTCTTAACTCTGGTATTAAACTAGTAGGGTGTTTTATTAGTCTTTTTGTTTTATATTGATTTGCTTGACAGTTGTATACTTAATAAGTAGGAGTGTACAAAAAGCATCCCATAATCTGTCTGCAGGCATCCTTCAGTCTCGAGAGACTATGGTAACGTGCTCTGAATAGAGGTCTTGGAACAGCATCTAGTGTGGCTGAGAAGGCCAATTCGAGAGTGACAATCCCTTCCACACTGAAGACAAATACAATCTGTCCCCTGTCCAGCTCCCTGGTTTTGCTGGTTTCGGGACTGCCTCTTTGCCTTGGCCTGCTGAACAAGTGTCTCTTCAAATTGGGAGAGGCCATGCTGCACCGCCTGCCTCCAGGCTGAATGCTCAGATGTCAACATTTCCTATCTATTGAGATCCATTCCTAAGGCCTTCACATCCCACTTGCAGATATCCTTCTATCGCAGCTGTGGTCTCCCTTTGGGGCGTTTTCCCTGCATTAATTCTCCATACAGGAGATCTTTTGGAATCTGATCATCAGCCATTCTCGCGACATGTCCAAGCCAGCGTAGACGGTTTTTATTATTTATTTATTTATTTATTTATTTATTTATTTATTGCATTTATACCCCGCCCATCTAGTCAACTGACTACTCAATAATAATAATAATAATAATAATAATAATAATAATAATAATAATAATTATTATTATTATTATTATTATTATTATTATTATTATTATTATTATTATTATTATTATTAATCTGGCAGAGAGAGGTGTACAAATGCACAATGGAACTAGTCAGAAAACAAAAATTAATCAACATTAATTAAAGATGATTTGGTCTAGGCTAAGGCTGTGAAAAGGCTTACGAAAGAGCCAGGTCTTAAGTTTAGCCTTCAGATTTCTGAAATTATTTATAGATATTTGTATGTTTCTAGATCAGGAGGCAGAAAAACTAAAAATGGGGAAATAAAGGTCTATGATAACAGGGAGAGCTGTTGTATTATACAATCAATTTTGGAAATGTGGTGAATCTTCAGTTCATTAAGCAAAGCTCCTATCAGCAACCTTGCCTGCTTCCACCTTTTCTCCCAATCTTGAATAACCCCCGATCTTGAACTACCCCATATCTGCTCTGCTAATGTACAAATATCCCTGCTTGGCCACTTTTGACTCTTTATTCCAAAACCAGTGCATGTTCCTAATAATAATACTGTTCACACCTCTGTTTGTTTCTGATCAAGGTTTTTTTCCTTCAGTTTTAATTCTCTGCAAAGGAACATCAGTTTTTATATTAAAACTAGATGGGAAAAGTGTAAACTTCTCCCATCCATGAATGCTGGTCCTGATTCATAATGGTGTCATGCATATTTACTGCAGAGTTATCAAAACAGATCTTCAGCTTCACACCCCGTGTTTAATGCTGAAATGTTGTGTCTAATTCAACTGTGAGATACTATAGCTACTGCAAGCAAGACTGTAATTGGTAGGACTGCTGTTCTGTTGCTTAGGCAATTTGAACGATATCATCATCAAGGCTTAACCTTAATAACCTTAGAACTGCAGAGCTGGGAGGGCCCCCATAGATCATCAAGGACGCACAGTGGGGAATCAAACTCCCAACCTCTGGCTTCACAGCCAGAGACCTAAACCACAGAACTATCCAGCTTATGGCTCTTCCTTACACAGTCATTCTTTCTTATTGAAAGAATTGGTTCTGTAGCTGCAAAATAAATGGTAGGATTTTTTAAGTGAAAAGTTTAGTGAAAAGTTTGTTATTAAAACATAAACAAGCTGTTATTGTGTCCTGCTGTTACACAAGACACAATAACAAAGATAGTTGCTTAACTGCCTTGAGATGGAGCATGTCCAATCCTGGCTGAGCCAGGATCATCTCTAATTGAAATTGTTGCTTGTTAGATTATAAAACAATGAACTGCAGCAAGTGCCTGTTGGGGGGAAAAACACATTAGGCGAGTTAGATAAATCCAAGTACATATTTCAGAGCCATTGTAACTCAACTTACTGAAATAAAAGTTACAACACTATTGAGACATCCATATTTCTAATTTCTCAGGATAAAAAGGCAGAGGAAAAGAAAGCTCATGCCTAATTTACATAATTTTAGCTAATTACTCTAAGAGAAACTGTTTTCCTCATTATAAGAATAAAAAGATAGTATGTCTGTTTCAATTTTGAATATGGGAAGGAAAGATAAACATGAATAAAATGAAAATGTAGGAAAAACAAAACCCTAAAATTCATAGTGTAATAAGGGGTGCTTTTGCTTTCTTCTGTCCAAACATTTACATATTGAAATAACTATGTGAAACAACCCCACATTAGAGAAGTTTCCAGTAAGATTTTTTTTTAAAAAAACTTAGTATTTATTTTTATAACCACAAGATGTTTAGCTTTATAATATTAGCAAGGACATACATTGATCTTCATTATGCTTTTTCTTTCAGATTCCAAATGAGCACAATTTTTTATTAAAACACATTCCCATCTAGATACCTCTGGTGCCTCCTTATTCTGCTATTTTCATTGGGGATGAATTAATCAGTGAGATCAGAATCTCATTGGCATTGGCTGAAGGCCTTTGAGAGGAAGCCAAGCTTTTCTGTTTCCAAATGGGAGCATTACAAGGAGCTATTAGGATAGTTTTCTAAAGTGTCAACAACACTAGTTGGTCAACTTTGTAGTTGACTGCACACATTCTACCCCAACCATGCTTACATATTTCAGACAATTTGCTCCTCTTTCTTTCATATCACTGTGTGCTCTAAAGCATGAGCATAACCGAGGACAGGGAAAGTACACATCATGTACACGTTAAAGCCCAATTCAATTGTATATTAGCTGATTGTTGGGAATATATTTAGAGAGAAGCAATTAGCTCTCTCTGCTTCCATCATTTTCTCCACACGGAGAGCAATGCGTTTGAAGAAGAGAGGTTAACTGCTCACATTTAGGCTGAAGATGAGAGGCCACATGCAAGCAGGGTCCTTCTCCTCATCAGACAGGGCACTCTCCATGTGGAGAAAATGACAAAGAGAGGAAGTAGTTGTTCCTCTCTAAGTATATCAGCCATAATTAGACAACAAATTATTAGGGCTTAAGAGTATCTCCCACTACACTCCAACAGTTAGGGCTCCACTCAGAGATGCTTGGGTGAGGTACCTAGAATCCTCTGCTGTAGTTCAACAGTAGGCACATGAGTTCTTTTACAGAGAATTCCAAATGTCTTGCACAACTAGAAAGCCCAGGCTTCCATAGCATGGAGTCATGACTGTTAAACTCATATCAAACTGCTCTAACTTTATAGTGCAGGTACATTCTGTGTTGATGCTTAAGAATGTGATGCTTAAGAATGCAATTCCACTGGCCTCTCAGGGCCACGGGAGAAGCTGAAATGATACTGTCAAGGACAGAGACAGACCTCTGCCCTAATGGGTCTTTCTACATCCACTGCCTGCCCAAGGTTGGCAAATGAAGCAAATGCATGGCAGGTAGCTCTGAATACACAGTATAACCAAAGTCCTCCCAGTCTTCCACCACAAGCCCTAACATGCAGAGCAGTTTATTTCTCCCCATTGATTGCAGAAACCTCCACAAATGACATTCTCTCTGTGTATTTTCAGAAAAATTCCTTGGAAGGTGTGCCACCTTTCCAAACAAGAACCTTCCTGGGTGCATTGCAGCAGCTTGCTTTAGAGAAAGCTGGGCTAGTGACTTCACTGGAGTGTTGTTTGTGTCATTTCTGCTTGCAACATTCTGCTTGAAATTGCCTGTTTTATGCCAACCAATTTTTTAAAAAGAAATATATCAAAAATTAATCTGGCTGAAAATAGGATTAGTGATTATGGCACTTTTCTTGCATTTTGTTATGTCAATAAACATTTCCCCTATGTAGCCATAGTCATAACCCTCTATGTAACTGGTATCTAGAATCTGGACTGTGCCCTTCTCTATGTGCATTCCTTATCTGATGGGGTTACATTATGTATTTTAGCAATGTTGAGCTGTTGCTATGTAATTTATGAGCTCTTGTTTGTGACACATTTAAGACCATCAAACATGACATGCGTTCATGTTTGGGATGAAGTGAGAGACATCACCTTGAGTTCCTTGATGTCATCAAGGACACATACCTCCAAAATGTATAATCCAAAGTTAACAATGCTGGGCATCAATGAACCAGAATGTGTCTTTAAGAAACTGTCAGATACTTGATCTTTCTGCCACTATTAGTAGCAGCAATTGTACAAAACAGATAAATTGCTGTACAGCCTCTTGTGTAGCCTGAGTGGCTTTGAAGACAGAGCTGGAACTGAGTGGTATATTCAACCTAAATGGCCCCTGAGCCTTGCAGCCTTTCCCTCTAGGAAAGCACAGTGACAGCAAAAGAGGCATCAATAAAACTAGAAAAATTCAGAGTTTGGATCAATTGTTGCTGTTGTTAGAATTGCAACTCCCACAATGTTAAAGACAATATGGCCACTTTTGCTGGCTGGGCCATGCCATGAGTAAATGACTGCTCTTCTTCCACGGAGGCAAAAAGGCTGGTTGAAATTCAGAGAATTGTCCATTTCTTTAGACAAAACTCATTAACTCCTAAGCAGGCTTAGAGCAGAGTCACTCTCTATATTAATCATCATCATCATATGCCATCAAGTTAATTCTGACTTATAGTGACCCTTTCCAGGGTTCCCTAGGTACAGAATACTGAGAAGTGTTTAACATTCCTTTCTTCTGGGGAGCTCTCTGGCTGGTCAGGTCACCCAAGGCTACACAGGATGGCTGCTCTCCTGAGAGGCATAGTGGGGAATTTAACTCCCAACCTCTAGCTCTGCAGCCAGATACCTAACTCGCTGACCTATTTAGCCTGGACTCTCTATATTACCACAACTAAAGATTTAATTGATGTAAAAAGAAGAAGAAATGGTTGAAGCCAAATAACAAGCTGCAGAATTCCAGATGTTTTAATGCAAAGAAGGCAACATTTTCAAGCTCTGAATTTTCAGTAGTGGCACAACAGAAATGGGCAACATTTGGGGGTGTTTTTGGACTACAGCTCTCAGAATCCCACAGCCACCATGGCCACTTCTGGAAGTTGTATTCCCAAAACCAAAGATTCTTTATCCCTGCGTGTAGAGGCAAATCAATGATGGCTAAACAAGCAGATGATAACACAATGAGTCAAACACAGTGAATAAGTGCTAAATTAAAGGAATGCTAATGTTTGAACCAAAGCAATGAATCATTGCTAGAAGAACAGGCAATTTCACACTCATGTCAATGTACTCTCTGCTGCTCAAGATGCAAAATAGGAGATTTCAGGTTAGCTATTCCCAATGCTCTTGATGTTGCCTGTTGTTGGGCAAAACCCATCTGATATATTTATTAACTGTAGTTTGGTGATTCTAACATGTACAAAGGAAAAGAATGCTCAATCAAACAATCTGAGACAGATTTGTGGTACTGAGCTAATAATGTCCTCTTAGCCAAGGCCTTTATTGGTTTAGACACACCAGCAGGCTATCGAAAAGTATGTTGGGTCTTTGCACAAAGGATAAGAAATTATAATTGCAGCTTTGGATAGATGGAGGGACAGAGGGACACAAGCAAATATCTACAGTTTATTTGGGGCTTTAGTTTCTGACACCTAAACAATATGTAATCTGATTTTCAACAAAGTAATTACCCAGCAAGTGTGAAAATATGGCAGGTTACAACAAATAGAACCAGAGGCCACACCTGAGAGAGCTAGTGTTACCAGAAGAACTATTATCTGTAATCAGAAGTATATGCTGAAATGATTATTTACATGTAAGACTAAGCCATCTGTTCATAAACCGCACTGTAGGGACTTGTTCACTGTTTTCTCTTGTCTTGCACAGATTGTGCAATTATCATCAGTTGTCTATTACTGAAAAAGATGGGTGAGACCCAAAGCTCATGGACCGGGTATTTGTGTAGGCGGAAAGACTGACATCTTAATTGAACCATTCATCCTTCTAGAGAGGCTTGGTGCATTGTTGATACCAATAAGCATGGTAACCCACAATGCTATTATTTCAGTCACTCCTCTGTGGAAAATAGCATTTAAAAATAATTCCTCCATATTTAAATAACTATCTATGAATTCAGAATGAAGGCTGTCATGGGCAGAAGTTGGGGGGGGGGGGGTCCCCCTAGGCAAAATCTCAGTCATGCCCATGGATGGTATCCTCTCCATTTATCCTTTGGTTTAGTTGGAGTGGGGCTGTAGCTCAGCTGCTGGGCACATCCTTTGCAAGCAAATGGTCCTGCCCAGGTTCAACCTCTAGCATTTTCACATGGGGCAAAAACCCTGAAACTCTGGGGAACTACTAATAGTCAGTGGGGACAGTATTGGGCTAGCAGGACCAAGCTAATCCTTTATTCTGCTATGTAAATTGCTACACAATAGTATGAATATGGCACCAAGAAGCCAGTGTCTCTCCTACCTATCCAAAGAGCAAGCATTCTAATGCCCTCCAAAATAGCTGCCTACTCCCATTTTCCAATAATTTTGTGTCCCAGGTTCTGTTTTACAACTGTACATGAATGACTTCTTGAAGTTTCCACTCCTATTTGCAGGCAGAGAAATGTGGGGAGGATTTCACCAAATTTCTCCAAGAGAAAATAGAATTTTTTTCAAGTCTCAGAGGCAGGACTCACCATTAACAGGGGTTGCAGCCCAGTCCACCCACCCCCCCGAGTGTGTTTTTTGCACAGCAACAGAAAACAGAAATAAATGTGAATGTGTTGGCAGCCTAGTCACCATTGTGCTTCTTCAACAAAACCTCTCTCTTGTGCTCTTTGAGGAAATTGTGATGGTTGTGACAGGGAGGTAGTATGTGCCCCCAATAAAAATGGTGAACAAATTTGAGGAATACTTTTGCAAAATACCATTTATTTCTAGAGGAGTAAGAAAAGGAAAAATACCTGGCTATTTCTTAAAATGAAGGACAATAGGCTTGGAGTAATTTTCGGCACAACATTAGTCCTAAGTGTGCCTGGTCCAATTGAAGTGACATTTTGGGTTTTTTGGGTTTTTGAGACTGAATATTGGGGAAAGCAATATCACCATGGTTGCCCATCCAGCCAAAGGACTTTGAATCCTTTTCTCTTAGAAGCCTGTTTTTTCAATTCCTGTGTATCCAGTGATGTTTGTGGTGCTGATATAGGGTTTCCCCCCCCCACACACAAACATAAACATTTTAAAATATGCATAGATTTCTTCATAAATTCATCAATAGGAACTGACATTTAAAATAGTTGAATGTCAGAAGAGATGAAATGGACATCACCCATTACTATTCTGCATATCCACTGAAGGTAGTTTCCTTACAAGCAACTGAATCTTCCTTAAAGATTACATCATTCGAAGAATAGCTAGAGATGGCCATATGTTTCCTTTTAATGCTGTATCTCATTTCTTACTTCTTTGTCTTACATCACTTAAACATATCAGGAATAGGAAGTGCCATGTTGATGAAGAAAAGTTCTTGCTTGTATAAAGTCTCACCTACATAAGATGGCTGTCCACACTAAGCTACCTGAATGGAAATCAGCTAAATTTTGTCCCTTAACATATAGAAATGGTGCAGGTCTGAATTTTATGCATTCAGATTAAGAAACAGACAATATGTGAGTTGTATCAGTCTTTGTCCTTTTTATCAGGTGGCACTTCTCCCTCTGCTCTACATCCCTTTATCACAACAATACATGTTTGGGTGTCTTTTTTTAACCCTTTGATGAATTCCTGAAATTATAATGGATGGCTCAAGCAAGGAAAAAGCCCAGACACAAATTTAGAATTAGCTGCTTACCCTTAGCTGTTCATTTGACTGAAATATTTATTTCCCATTTCTAATTCAAAATGGCTAACATAAACACAAATGTAAATCACAACCAGCAAAACAAATTTAACAATTAGACAATAATCCACTATCCCCTCCAAAATAATAAGGAAAGAACTCACAAGGAACCCAACTCAAATCCCACCCTGGACAGCAATATAAATCTGTTCAGTCAGCAATGAAATGTCACCAGAGAAAGGGCTCTACAGTTCTTGCTGACTGAAGGCTATGGGGAATGTGAGATGGAGGACATAGTTGCATCTATATCCTTCTTGAGGGCTTCTCACAGGCAACTGGTTGCTTAGGATGGGAACTAAATACTAGACCACATAGACCTATGGTGTTATCTAGCAAACCTAGATAAGAGTGAGAGCCTCAGTATCTCTGTCTGTCTGTCTGTCTGTCTATCTGTCTGCCTGCCTGTCTGTCTAGATCTATGCTGCCTGGATAACTCAGTGGTTTAGGTATCTAGTTGCAGAGCCATTGGTTGGGAGTTTAATTCCCCACTGTACCTCCTGTGAGTAAAGCCAGTCTATGTGACCTTGGGCACATTTCACAATCCCAGGGTGCTCCCAGAAGAAGGCAATGGTAAACCACTTCTGAATATTATTTACCTAGAAAATCCTGAGAAGGTTCACCATTAGTCAGAACTAGAGATGGGGACAAATATAAAAACGGATCATTTTTTTTCGACGAATATAGCCGATTCGTCATATATTTGTTGATCCGTATTCGTCAAATTTTAAGTCCCGATGAATATGGATCGACGAATATTTCCCTGTTTTTATTCGTCCCCATATGAATTTTAAAAAACACCATCCTATGCCTTTTCCATTCTGCCTACCAGCCTGCCAATCAGCTGATTGGCAGGCCAATAGGCAGCCACCCACCCCCACAGCCCACCCCCACCCCCTTCCTCTCCCTACCTTAGCCCCCCACCCCTACCCCACTGACACCCCCTTACTGTAATCATCGCCGCCTCTGCCGAGGTCTCCATCAGGCCTCCACAGCTGTAGAAAGGGAAACTGGCTGCCCTTTGCAAAGATGGTGGCTGCGGCTTCATTTAGGGTAGGGAAGCTGCAGCTGTCGTCTTTGCAAAGGGGGGCCAGGGGTGGGGTGTTTTTTTTAGTAACCCCCACGAATCGATGAATAAATTTGTTATTCGTCGGTTCATGGGGGCAACTTCGTGCTTCCTGAGTCATCAACTTTTGACAACTCACGAAGCAGGACAACTCACCAAAATGGTGAGTCATCCCCATCTCTAGTCAGAACTGATTTGACAGCACACAATTATATACAACAGGGACCCATGTTTACCTCCTTTGGTAGGGAATTGAGAAGCCTGGGATTTAGGAGGATCACAAATGACTTAGTGCATGAGGGGACATCATGTGCCTCACATGTGTCCATCTACCTAATTCTATTGCTCCACTCATGGATCCTTGCCTCTGGCCTTATTGATGTTGCTGCCACTGTTGCCAACAAAACCCCAGTGACTGTGCTGTGAAAAGTGTGATAGATCTCATATGATGGGTCTTTGTGATGATGATGAACCACCAAATGACTTCCACGCACAGTTTCATGGAAGTGTCATATAGCTTAAGGGAGAAAGCAGAACCCACCAAGTCTCCACAGGAAAAGCTAGATGCTGTGCAATCCCTCCCCCCACTGCCATATAGTATGCAAGTTTAAAAAGAAATACAAAGAAGGGCACAGAAAATCTGTTACTACTATTACAAAATGAAAAACATTTGGTCATAACATCAGAGATTTTATAGACTCTAGATTACTGTGTCTCTTTAAGTGATTTCACAAAGTTACAGAACAGTGTAAGCATGGAACAATGATGCAAATCAGGAGCAGAGAATCCTTGCTTCTCCAGATGTTGAGGAATTACTGCTCCCATCGTGCCTCACCACTGATTAGCCTGGGTAGGACTGATGGGACACAGAGTTCAACAGCTGGAGGGCACAGGTTTCCCAGCCTTGATTGGCCACTTGAGGAGTGGCCAACAGGTAACTTTCCAAATATTGGTGGCTTCCCAGTACTCTTCACAATAGACTATGATAGCTTGAATTGATAGGAGTTTCTATCCAATCCTACCTGGAAGGCTGCACTTTGCCCAGCCAATTTAAGGTCTTCATTGATTCAATCCACTCTGTTGCTGTTTGAACACTAGATGGCATTAGTTGCTCAAGCATTTGCTCCTAAGCCCATGGCTTCGTTGCAGGGAGGAGGAGGACAAAACCTGATTTTCCTCGTGACCATTTTCCAATAAGTATTAGAAGGAATTTCCTACTTTACAACTCTGATTCCTGGCCTGAGGAAAGAAGGTAGGTAGGTCAAGAGCCAATCAGGAGTTTTCTAAGAATTGTAATTGACATGCACCATGACTGTCTAATTTGAAGTCTGTAGCCACTCTGTTCTTGGTTTGGGAAGAGATGTGGCATAATCTGATTTAAAGCAGCAACTCAGTCAGAATGAGAAGCACATACTGGCTGAAACCCAGCAGTGTAACTTATAATGCCTAAGGCAAAGGTCATTAGCTACAATTGTTTTTTGAAATTAACAGGACAAAGGCAGGATAAAAATATTTTAAAATAAAACAAACAAACAAATAAACAAAACATTTTCTGACACTCCCTCCACAAGTCCCAAGGTTCCCTTGGAATTCCTTTTGTTGGGAACTGTGGCAGGATGGCAGCCTTAATTTCGAATTTCTACCCCTGGTGGTATGAACTGTGTTGCAGAGCAATCTAAAGGACACACTAATACATAGCTTTCTGCTGCAGGGTGCTCAATATGTTTATGGGGGAGGGGAGTGTAGTCATATGCCCTGCCATGACAGTCTTGAATGTTGTCATTGACTGCTGTTCTCGTTCCAGAAATGGTGTCTGATAGTCCCTGTTAGGCTGCACAAGGCCCAGAATAAATAACATAGTAATCAAGGGGCAGCTCAAAGGTAGTTGCAAGAAGCTGAGCTAAGGTCAAGTCATAGATAGATGTAGCCAATGTAGCAGATAAGGAGCAGCCAAACAACAGACTCGAGAAACAAATCCAGAATCCCAACAGTCCTAAACACATTCCTATTTCAACCCCACATTTTGTTCAGTTCACCACTGAATTAACTGTTTTAAAATGAAATGTCCTGTTTATGGATAGTGTCAGTGTTTGTGATAACTAGAGATGGGCACTTATTGTGGTTCGGCATGATTCAGAGGATCAGGCCCACAAGTGTTGTGTGGGCATCCTGGATTCAGCACCCTGTCAGAAGCAGTGGCACAACTTCCCTGCCCTGCCATCACTGGGCACCCATGGGAGGCAATGAGGCGCAGAATCCAGGGCACCTGCGCAATAACTGTGGGCCCAAACGGTCAAACCACAGTAAGTGCCCATCTCTAGTGATAACCCTTTCAGAGCCTCCAAAGAAGGACTGCTAAATCCATACAAGCCCTAAAACAAAAATATTTTTACCCTGCTTCGGCGGGGAATTTGATGTAATGTTATTTGAGGTCCCTTCCACTTCTGCAATTCTATGATTCTGTGATGAACAATAATGCAATTACAAGATTAGGATTTAAGCAACAAGAATGCTGACTGGCAGGTATAACCTGTCCTTGCTTCTAACCAATGAACAACCAAAGCACAGGATAAAAAATGATGTTGTGATCATAGGTTTCCCAGTCCCTTGTTAATTAAACAGTAGACATGAAGTAACAGCAATTTACCATGTCTATTTTCTTTTCCCTTATTGTATTTTAATGACATCACTTATCATTAGTGAGCATTTTGTATTTGAACAGGCTGAAGGAATCCCTTTGTGACTATTAATTGCCATTAATTAAAAATGTACACCAGTGTGTACCAAAAATTGGAATGGGACTGGAAGATCCAGGTTCAATCCCAATGACCTATTAAACTCTCTAGGTTATTGTGGGCCAGTCACCCTCAGCCTGACCTATGTCTCAGAGTTGTCCTCTGGTTGAAACAAGAAAGGAGAAGAGCCATATATGTCCCTTTCAGCTCATGGGAAGAAGACAGAATATTAATGTAACTAATAAATAAATAAAAACAAAACTGGTTCATCCCCAACGCACACTTAACACTTCCCAGTCCTATAGTTTTGTGAGGATCCGGTCTTTGCCTCTGCATTTGTGAATGTTAATGCTTGAATGAAGGTTTATCCTTCCTTTGGTGTTTTCATTTAAAAGGCCAGCCCAGCCTGGGTGGTGTTGGACAGGTGGCCGTGAATGACACATTTGTTGGGTTCCTGTCAGTAAGAGTGCTGTGCAAGGTGCCATGACTTTGCATACTTTAGCATTCATGCTTGTGTTACAAAGGCTGGATTTAAGGTCACCATGAAGTCTAGAGAACATTTATATGATTTCCATGTTTCCATGCTCCTAAAGATACCATCCGTAGCCAGCAGGGTTTCGCCCTGTGAGTGTCAAAGCAGAATGTCATTAAGAGTTTACCAGAATCAACAGCATTGATATTGACTGATTTTATGGACATTAATAGTAAAAATCCTCAGACTGGATCTTATTGAGAAGAGGTAAGGGACGGGCAGGGGCTCACCACCATAACATGAATCATGTCACACAACTTTGATTTTACCAACAGCTGAATTCTCAGAAGTGCCATGCATCATTTTATTTTATAGTATTCCTGGGCAGACAAAGACTTAAGGGGGTTATGTGATACTTTTTACTAGACCAGCATTTCCATTGTAACTTATAAGCGGCCTCAACAACTGGTAGCAGATTTATTTTGTATAACAAAGAATTATGCTGGGATCTTAAGTGATCAAGGACAAAAAACAATCGATTTTATCTTCAATGACCAGATTTCAGTAATTGCAGCCATAACAGAAAGAAGCCTGCAGGGATAGTGCAGTCCTGTTTACACTTGAGTTGGATCCATCTTTATACAGAACCTAAATGCTATAGAGACCCAGAGATACAAGGCTTGCCTTGTCTGCTGATAAAAGAATGTAGTCCATGGATTTAGCAAACGTAATTTGGAGGTGTGACTAGACCTTTATGGATGGGCAGAAAGCCCAGACAGACTTCAGGGCACATTATGCATGAATACAAAATGCTAGTGAGAGTTATAAATCTTGTCCTCATGAACATCCAGGATGAATGTGGGGGCACAAATCCAAGGATAACTGGAAAAGTACCAAGCATTCACTCTTTCACACACATGTACACACACACACACACACAATGTCTCTAAGAACATTAGAAATGATGGCCCATTTTGTGAACAGCCTGGAAAGTTCCTTAATAAAAGTAGTATATTCCTTTTGCTTGCAATTTATCATTGTTAAACATTACTACTGACAAAAAATTAAATTGTTATATTATCCATTGCACGGTTTATTGTTTTTCTGTTACTTTCTATTTCTTTTATCCTCTTTTTTTCACAAAACAAAATCAAGATTGATAGGAGAATGTATTAAAATTTGAAAATTTGTATCAATATGTCTCTAAAGAGGTCTTAAAATGTTGTTTGATGACTTTAATGGATTACTCACTATACCCGTAAAGCAGCTTTATTCCAAATAATAGACTACTTTTGAAATATAACCTCATTACACTCTTTATGACTGGAAAAAAACAATTTGTTGCAAGTGGCTACATTATTAGTACATTGTTTCCATGCTCTGATCTGGACCAGCATTCTGTTTGCACCAGGATATGCCTTGCTGTTGTCACAGGCTGCTTTCCCAAGCCTGGGTGGAAGTGGGAAAAGTATTTATAAGAGCGAATGTTTAGGAAGATGGACAGGATTCTGAAGAAAGAGACAGGAATCAGATAGGATTACAAATAGGGATGGGAAAATATATAAAATGCAGGGTATGGATTAGGGATCTATTATAATATGAGTTAGATATATGATATGAGCTGTGATAGATGAGAGCTATGGTGAACAGAGTATGACAGTGAGATGAATGAAGGGATAGACAGAGCTGGAATTTCGTAAGTTTGTAAATAGATAGAATTTAGCTTAAATAGATAAAAGACTGCATGAAATATCCCTTAATAATTGTGTGCCATCTAAACAATTCTGATTTATGGTGATCCTTCTCAAGGTTTTCTAAGTAGAGAGTACCCAGAAGTGGATTGCTATTCCTTTCTTCTGCAGGAATCCTAGGACTGTGCAGTCCTCCCAGAGCTACACAGGCTGGCTCTTCTCCCTGGAGGCACAGTGGGGAATTGAACTCTCAACTTTTGACTCCACAACCAGATACCTAACAACTCACTGAGCCAGCCAAAATATCCCTTACCTGTTTTTATTGTTTATTATTCCAGCCCTTTATTATTTAATTGGTTATAAAAGCAAGTACACTTTTTGTTTCATGCAACAGACATGTCTTTACTTCCTAGCCACAGGAACCATATGAACATGGATGTTTTGCCATAGTTCAACAAAGGGATGGAGAAGACAAAAAGAAAAGTATAACCATTAAAAGACTTACAGTTTTGCAACTGGTGGTAGCAATATTACCTAAGGGTTAGAGTCCTAGCAAAAGGTTAAATTAACATTTTTCCACATGGTGAAATAGAGAGTAAAAAGAGGGAGTTACAACCATGTAAACAACAACATGAAGGAACACAGTGGCTGTCTGATTGAGTAGTATCACAAGCACATCCATGGATGGGGATCCCTGTATACTACTGTTAAGTGGCAACCCAGCTGAGGGAGTCTTGTGGGGGGGGGGTTGTCAAAATAATTAGTAGCCATTGCCCCATTTTTAATTGATAGGCATTATCTTCTGTGAATTTCTCTAACTCCCTTTCAAAGTTACCTAGGTTGAAAGCAGGGAAGTTCTAAATTGAGCTCACCTGAAGAGAAGACCCAGTTGGCAGGCTTCATGCCTTCAATAAGCCTAGCTTCCTGTTTGAAAAGGAAGCTGCTGGAAAGTTTCCTTTTTAAACAGGAAGTTAGACTTATCTCTCCAGGTGAGCACAACGTAAGTGTCTGCAAGGCCTAGGTCCTACAGGTGAAACTCACAGAAAGGAGAATTACAAGGTTAGTAATCCAAAATAATAAAAAATGCATATCCCTAACTGAAAGCATGACTACATCTTTTCCCTTAGTTTAACCGTGTCCTGTGAAAAAATATTTCTTTTTATTTCCCCTGAAATGCCACTTCACTGAAGGATCTCATGTTCTAGGATTTAGAACAAAACTCTTTCCATTCCACTTCACACTGTGCATATTTTTGTACCCATCTGTCACATGCCTCCTTCTTATGGCAGCTCAGAAGAAGGCCTTGAAAATGAAATCCCATGTTTGCCCCAGTGGGTGAGAGGGTGTAACTAGAGATGATTTGAGGCCGTACACAGGTGCAGTTGAAGATTTATTTAAAATCACAGCAGAGAAACAGGAAATAAGATCCATGAAATGAAGATGCAATATAAAAGAAATCAGAGGAAAATAAATGAATGTCTAACACAAAGCAAAGAGGAAATGAGAATTGCAATGCAGAACAATTTGGATTACAGTATCAGATGAAATTATAGCAATGCAAAATTAGCCACAGTTACCCTTTATAAAACACATTTACTCCTGATCTTCCCCCAGCACTGTAGTTATAGATCACTATGTTCCCAGCATTTTAGCGGTCTTTGGCCTAAAGACTGAGAAAGTAAGATTCACAGCTACCTATTCCAAAGAACAGGTTTCTGAAGACTCAGGGAAATATGGAGGAAAATTGATCCAGGAAAATTCAGATGGGAAAATCAGACAACAAAAATCTAAAATAAAATAAAGGAGCTTGGCACTCACTGTGATGTTTGTGTGTAAGAGAGAGGGATGTAGAATAAAAAAAGAAAGTAAGAAAATAAGGGTTCATTCACAACAGTCCACAGGCCAGAAATCTATCCCACAAAAATTTAACTCTTAAATCACCAGGAAAACTGATTAGGGGAGGCATAGATTCTTTTGAGTAAAAGTAATCTAATCCATTGTAATCCTTCTCTCAGAATTAAGGCAAACTAAGGCCCCAGAGCAGTCAAAGTTTGTGAAAATAAAATAGAATAAAGTAAAATTACATGAGAAAAAGCATGTGTGTGTGTGTGTGTGTGTGTGTGTGTGTGTGTGTGTGTGTCAGAGAGAGAGAGAGAGAGAGAGAGAGAGAGAAAGCATTATCAAGAGTCTCAAGCACCAATTGCTTTTTGTTCCCCTGGCATCTCTAATTTTCCTGCATTCTGATTCACTTCTTTACTTTCATCACTAAAATTTAGTTTCTGTCTTGGTAGATGCCAAGTTGAAAGAAAAAATGCATTGCACCACCTTGCTTTGTTCCCAGAAATTAAATTGTCCTTTTGTCCTGAGATGAAAGATGTGATCATAACATCTTACCAGGGTATACTCTGGTCTTTGTAGTTTGTCCATACTGTTTCATTGTCTTCCAACTCAGTCAAAGCTTTGTTGCTAAAGCAATCATGTATCTGTCTTTTTTGCTCATTCCATAATGCAGAAGTCCAGGCTGAGGAAATCCTCTGCCTTTTTTGCCAACAGGAAAAAGTCAGTCATGCTGTTGCTTGTTACGAAACAAACTGAAGATTTCCTCAATTCTATTCAATAGCTAGGCCATTCCATAGGTCAATAATCCATTCCATAGGTCATATATCTGTAGGCGAGTCCAATCTGCATGTCTACAGGCCTTTTACCCAATGTACCCTTGGACCCTGAAGGTAGGACCTGAGTTACAGGCTTTATCTTCAATGATCCCCACATTGTGAAAGTTACTTAGAGGTACAACAAGTATCTATGTTGCAGGTCTTCAGCTTTTTGACAAAAACACACAGGCGTTCCTCATCACTGCTTCTTTTCTGTGCTGGCTTTCCTGAACTCTAGACACCTTGTTGTATGTTTTATTAGCTGGAATCCTACTACCCTGTTTCCCCGAAAATAAGACCTAACCTGAAAATAAGCCCTAGTATGATTTTTCAGGATGCTTGTAATATAAGCCCTACCCCCAAAATAAGCCCCAGTTAAGTGAAACCCCGCCCTCCACCATTGTGCAGCAACCAGAAGAAGATGACATGACTGTATTTGAATAAATGTAGGTTGTTGTATATGAAAAAAATAAAACATCCCCTGAAAATAAGCCCTAATGAGTTTTTTGGAGCAAAAATTAATATAAGACCCTGTCTTATTGGTGTAAGGTAAAGGTTCCCCTTGACATTTAGTCCAGTCGTGTCCGACTCTAGGGGCAGTGCTCATCCCCGTTTCCAAGCCGTAGAGCCAGCGTTTGTCCGAAGACAGTTTCTGTGGTCACGTGGCCAGCGCGACTAGACACGGAACACCGTTACCTTCCCACCAAGGTGGTACCTATTTATCTACTCGCATTTGCATGCTTTTGAACTGCTAGGTGGGCAGGAGCTGGGACAAGTGACGGGAGCTCACTCCATCGTGTGGATTCGATCTTACGACTGCTGGTCTTCCGACCCTGCAGCACAGAGGCTTCTGCGGTTTAACCCGCAGCACCACCACGTCCCCTTATTGGTGTAAGGTTTCTATAAATTGCTGCAGCTATGAATTCTCGAAGGCTTTCATGGCCGGGATCTGATGGTTGTTGTGGGTTTTTCAGGCTCTTTGGCCATGTTCAGAACACGGCCAAAGAGCCCGAAAAACCCACAACAATCATGCTGCAGCTATATTCAGCTACCTGACAAGATGTTAAGGTGTGTCTTCATTTATCTGGTCATCAGTATATCTAGTTATCAGTTCTTGAAGGCAGTGTATTGGTGTTTATATAGGTGTTTGTTAATAGCATGTTTAAAGACACAATACTCAGAAAGAATTATTTTAATTGTTTGATAACAAAGAAATGTATATGTTCATTTCTTTAACATAAACTTTAGTAGACCTCAAATCTGTACCAAGCTACCAAGGGCACAGAAAGGGTGAAGTATATGCTGGCACTTAGGAATGTAAATGTAAAAGTGGTTCTCCACTTAAATGAAAGATAATCTGCCTCAGTGTGGTGGTAGTGGTGAGTCATTAAGGAGGAGTAATCCACAGGGATCATTCAGGGTGCACTTATTTAAATGGAAAGTCATCCCAGTCTGTTGCAGAAATAAACTGGAGATATCCTGACACCTTCTCAGTGAATGTGTAACCAATAAAGCAAAGCTACCTTCACAATTTTGGACATCACCAACTCTGTCGCTCAGAGCAAGAGGAACTGAGAACAGGTAGGGTTAAATTTTCATTCTAACATAGTACTTTAAAAATGTCCTTGCCAGACCCAGTTAAATCTCAGGAGACCAAAAGACCCTCTCCTTCCATCTGAAATACCATGCTCCAGGACATTTGGCATCTCCACTGACTTAATTTATGATCCTATGCAAAACGAATATCTTCTTGAAAAATCTACTGTATGCCTTTAGGGAAAAGAATAGAAATACTGTATACTTTTTCCAACCACACTCTAGGAGAGGTCTCTGTTTTAGCTTGGCCAGCTTTTGAGACTATAAATGTACAATGTGGTCTTCCAACCTAGCAACCAGAGATAATTGTCTCCATTTACAGCAGCCGAGCAAATGTCAGCATCTTGGTTCTTTTATCCATACGTCATTTTCTCGCAACAGTAATGCAATGCAATGCAAATCTCCAAAACTTTTATTTTTATCCTACAACATTTGATTTGAATGAAAAACAATCAATAAAGTGGGATTATTTTTCTTTGAACACCTAAAATTTTTATTCTGGGACCTATATACCTGAATTGCTATTTTAGCTCTGTGCAGGACTTGGAAGAGTTGCTCCCCCTCCCCCACTACAGCTCCTAGGATCTCCCAGCCATGCAGACTGGCTGCCGTACTGGCCAGGTTGTTCTGGAACTTATAGTCCAAAAATTACTTTTCCAAATCCCAGAATGCATTAAAATGTGGGATCTGTAGAGAGATATAATGCTATGGCAAGTGTTCACCATCCTTATGTCCTTCATATGTTACACACAAGAATGTGGCATGTATTGAAATCCCCTGGCATAGCTTCCCTAGCTGCATCCCCAGTATCCACATGTTAGATGGATGCCTGTACAAGAGAAGCCTGCCTGCACACACTTCCATAAGGTCAGGAATTTCAGCACTGTGGGATACATGATTCCATGGAAGCCTACTGAGAGTCAAAATGGATGAGAAGAGGAGCTCAGCAAATTAACACAGAGCTGACTTAAGCAGTAAATGACCTGTTGTTATCTTCTAACGCCTTTCAGAGCTTTGCAAGTTAGCTCACTTCTGCATGGTGATTGGTCATCAGGAGGGAAAAGATTGGTTTCATTTGCATGTTGCTTGTGCAAAAATGGCAACTGTGAAGAATGGAGCACTACAGTGATCCAATTTCCTCCCAATTGTAAAGATTCTCTTCTTGTATGTTTTCACCAACAATGGTAATCCTTGAAGCCCATTTAATGGAACACATAAAGCAGAACTGGATGGTTGCTCGTGGTTGAAATAAAGGGAGCCTACATAGGTAGTCAGCAGGCTGTATGTCAAATGATTTTGGCTTGTCATGTGGCTCCTTTTTCCCCACAGAATCCCAGAACTGGAAACATTGTCTGATCCCAAATCAATGCAGAGAATCCAGTGCAATATATCTAGACTTCTGCTTCTTTCCCACATACTCATGGCCAATGTTCTTTTGTGATTCATGAGTGCCTGAGCAGTGATGAAGTGTCATCAAAGTGGTTGTGTGATGTAATATTACCTAGGGAACCCAGAGCTTTCTAAAGCCAGTTGAAATTGAGAAGAGTACAGCAAGTGGGTGACAATGATCAAGACTAATGGGTTTGCACAAATGTATGATTTGATTGAATGCTAGTGTGACATTTGTAAAGGGTGAAGAATGTGAGAGTTTTCAAGCATCAATGTGTGAAACATAGAAGACTGGTAGAGTTGCAGTGCTATAGCATTTTATTTATTCCTATAAATGCTTGCCATTTTCTCTCAGCACTTTATTGGTGTGTAAGGTATGTTACTATTTATGTCACAATTGAACCTGACCTTGAAATACACTTGTAGTACTGGAACATGGTGTTTACATGTCTTACAGTTAGTCAATCAATATTATTTATGGCTCCATGTTGCTGTTGTTTTAAATAACCTGAAAGCAACATGTCTGTATTTAATATGATGTTAAACATGAATTAAATCCCTCCTGATCACTATAACTGGTAAAGAATTGTGTCTTTGTATGTGCATGCATAGTAACCATTGAAGTGAATGGGAGCCACATGTCGCCATCTGTATGTGACCTGAAAAGTATTTTGGTCATTGTCAAGATCAAAACAAAACTAACCTGAATTTGTTATACATCTGTTTCCAACAGTTCTAAATGAAGGCTAAGTGTTTTTGATAAAACATCTACTCCTCCAGAATTAAATGAAACATTGTTAATCTGATCTTCAGTGTTGAAAACAATTCAGTTGTTTCTCTTCTGGTTGAAAGCTTGCAATTTTTTAAGTTTTCAATTTTCTCGCAATAGGTGTCTAAATCCTTTGTCTGGATCCTGGAATCTTCATGATTCAAATATGTATGCTATGGATTTTGTGTTTATATTTTTATTCTTAGTTTTACTGAAGAAAACATGCTACCATATCTGATATTTTACTCTTTCATAAGAGACCATAATCTGCTTTGACATCAGTTCATCATCCTTGCAACAAATTAGGACTATTCTATTGTTTGCTGTTACTGGCTGATGTAGTTTTTCCTAAATATTTCTAAACAGTCTTCCGCAAGCTTTTTAAAATGTAAAATTAGATTAATATGATCATGTAAGTATGCCCACTTAAAATGCAAATATTTTGAGTTTTAGGAAATGGATATGCTACAATTCTGCTAAATTATATCCTCCTGTTCAAAATAATATGTTTTTACTTCTTGTAGAATATGCAGCTTTAGATAAACAAGCAGAACAATAAGGAATCCAAAATATCTACAGCACAGTCCAACAAGAAGTTCTCCTCTGAAAGCCCCACAAAAATGTCTAGGAACAATCCAAAAACATTCCCATGGGACTTTAACAAGTCAAGTAAATGTCCAGTTTAACTCCTAAGCAAGCCCATATTGTTGTAGCCTTGTTTTGATAGCCAGCTATGGATGTTCTATAGAACTAAGTTACTAGTATTAGCAGGTCTAGTAATAGTAGTGATATAAATTGGAGCCCTACTAATAGCTCTTGTGGTTCACCAAATAGTGGCTCAAATGCATGTGTAATATATAAAGATAGGAAAATGTCTTAGGCAGATCAGACCATTGGTTCATCCAGCCCAGTACTACCAACTCTGGCTGGCTGTTGTTCTTATGAGTTTCAGGGAAGCTATTTTTCCCTGGTAATTAGTGGAAACGTGTGATATTCCCTGGTGGTCTCCCATCTAAGCACTAACCAGGTTTGAAACCGCTTAGCTTCCAAAGTAAGAAATGATCAGGTGTGTTCAGAGTGGCATGGTGACAATATAGGCATAAACCAACAAAATAGGAGCCTGTGTTCATCTCACAGGCTTTCTGTTATATATCCCATGAAAATGAACCTCTGTGACAGCTTACATAGATTAGCATTGAAACCCTAGCTGATCCATCACATAGTTAATTGCTGATGGAAACAGAAGTGCCAGTTGGCTCAGTAGTAACACAATTTACAGAACCTGCTCCCGGCCACACTTGATCCCAGATATATGACAGCTAACATATGAAATTGTTCAAGACTTTCTATGCTGTGATGTGATCCTCAATCCAAATGGACACTACAGCCAATAAATCAGAAAAAGGTGGAGCCTTGGGAGGGCACAATGAAGGATTAAAGAAAGATCCTTAAGTGTAATGATGTGCCAAAGGAAACCAAGGCCAGGATCATCCATTTTATGGTATTCCCTATTCCTGAGTACTGATGTTAAAGGTGGGCAATAAAGAAAGTTAAGAGGTGGAAAAAAAAGAGATTTACCTGAAGTGTGGAGTTGGAGGAGAGCTTTGTGTGTACTGTGAACCACTAGGAAAACAAATAAGTGTATTCTAGATCAGTTCAAGCCTCAATTCTCACTAGAAGCTGAAATTAACTAAACTGAAACTATTGTACTTTGGACTGTGAGAAGACGAGACTCACTGGAAAAGACAGTGATGCTAGGAGAAGTAAAATGCAGGGGGAAAGGGGAAGATGTAGCATACATTTACCCAATAAAGGAATCTGTGGCTTTTGGTTTGCAAGACCTGAGCAGGGCTGTTAATGACAAGACATTGTAGAGGTCATTAATCCATTACTAAAAGGAGGAAGCCTTTGAAATTGAGTGTTGGGAGAGTGAGAACAGACAAAAGAAAATATTTCTTTACCCAGCGTGTTGTTAGTCCATGGAACTCCTTGCCACAGGATGTGGTGATGGCATCTGGCCTAGATGCCTTTACAAGGGGATTGGACAGATTTCTGGAGGAAAGGTCCATGGCAGGTTACAAGCTATGATGGGGATGTATAATCTCCAGGCTTAAAAGGAAGGTACCTCAAAATGCCAGATGCAGGGGAGGGGTATCAGGAGACAGGTATCTAGTTGTCTCATGTGCTCCCAGAGGCATCTGGTGGGGCCACTGTTGAGAGACAGGAAGCTGGACTAGAGGGGCCCTTGGCCTGATTCAGCAGGGCTCTTCTTATGTTCTTATAGCAGCATAGGATAACACATATACAATACATAGACATACATTTATTTTATTTTCTTCTTTTATTGAGTAAACCGTCCCGTACAGGACAAGACATTGTAATCCTCAGAATTATATATTGTTGCAAGAACTACATTGTAAACCTACAGTATAGACATTCTGATACGTTGTCACCTGAAGAACAATAACACCTACTATTTAATGGAATGAGGAAGCCTTACGAGGCTCGTATGCATAGGCTTGAAGGCTTACTGTGCTCTGGCTGGAAAGCTCAGTAAATCGGATTACCTGGTTGCAGAGTCAGGGGGTTGGAGTTCAATTTTCTACTGTGTCTCTGAAGAGCAAGCCTGTATAGCCTTGGGCAAGTTGCACAGTCTTGGAGTACACACACACACCCCGAAGAAGGGAATGATGTACCACTTCTGAATACTTGATGTCAAATCTGAAGGTCCAAAGCTGTTTGAAGTTCTGGAGATGTACCAGGCACTGCAGCTTCCACCTGGAATCTCACCACCTTCCTGAAAGCTGGTATCAGCTGGAAGATGCACAGCTCTCCCATATGAACACTAGCTTGGGATGTCCCCGCTCATTTGCACTGTGGCATACAAACAATAATGCACAGATTGGGTGAAGACTGAATGAAATTTCGGTGAAGTTCTCAAATAAGGCTAGGAAGAAGGTTATATTGTTTTATTAAAACATGCTTTGAACTTGGTTAGAAATACAAATTCACTCATTCCTTTGACATTGTTCCTTACATTCTTCCTTTTGTTTTTATTTGCATTTGCGAAATTTAAAATGAAAATAACATGAGAGATGTAATGAACACTATGGAGCCATGGCAGAGAACTAAACATGCTGGCTCTGTTGATTACATCATGAATGCATTTCCTTTTCTCAAGGCTAAGTTACTTTCTTTTGTTCCGCATTTTGATGTGCCAGAATTAGAAATGGGAAAACACATCAAACCCTATGTGGGGGTGGAGGGCAAAGTGCGCACTGTTGCTCTGAGATGTGATTGCTTATAGTATAAACCACTATGCAAATGTAAAACACGTTGGCTGAAATATTTTAAGTATTTACACAAACCAATGAATTAAAGTATATTTCACAGTGCTGGGGTGGCATTTCAGAGAGTATGATGATTAATTGAACATTGTTAATTTTTCTTGAAGAGTTACAGCCACACTTTCTTTGCCTGTTCTCTTTTGGATATTTTTCAATAATTACAACTGAAAGACAATTTATATAATATATACCAATGCTTACCTTAATTTCCCAACACTCGATTACTCAGTACTTGTGACTCAGCAGAATAAATTGTACATGCTCCACTGAAAAGCATGTTGTTTGATAAATGGTGAGGCAGGAAACATCCACCTGTGCAGTTTGATGTGTGATGTGGCTGCCATCAAGTCATGAACTGGCCGTGTGAATTAGCTCTACACATATAATGTGCTTTACACATATAATGGAAATGTTACACATATTTAAAATAAGTGTGGGAAAGTAAATTTAGCAGTTCTTAGCAGTAATAACTATTTTTTATGTGCGTGCACAATGGAGCATCAAACAAACATTTAAAATTTTGGAAACATGATTTTTAAAAGAAACGTTACAAAACACAAACTTTGCATCTTGGAATTACAGAACTCACTCAGTTGCAAGAGGGAACCCTAGGGAATCTGAGAAGCTAAAAGAAGAGGGTTAGGGAGCTTTTAGTTAGTTTATATTAAATATTATTCTCAGTGTCTGATCTGGGTTATGCCACATAAAGTTACATCAACAGGCATTCCCCTGCCTCCATTCTAATGTTTGCAAGCTACATAAAATTCCACCCACTATTGATTCATCGGTTTGGGTGGCAGGATGTTTCACCATCCCTTAACCAGAATACATTCTAAGAATGCAATGCTTTGCAGACTGACCTGGAAGTAGATCAGACTCAAGTTGTAAGAATTATTTTTGAGTAAAGAAGTCTATATTACAAATGCAGGGAGAAATCTTTAAAAAATAAAATGACCACAGTCCTGTTTGGGATTTATTCCAGTGTATGTGTCATTGCATAAACTGCAGTGGCCAATTAACTAATTAACACTAACAAGTTGCTGCTTGTGTTCCTGGTCATGCGCCAAGTTCCAAAACCTGGCTACTCAACATCATGAGTAGGCATGCAAGTGGCAACTCATTAGTTAGAGGTATTTCACTGATGTGCTTTAAGCAATTATACTTACACTGCTCCCAGTAGGATTCTGGCTGTTAAGATCCAAAACAAAACAAAACCCCAAATGAGGAAGAATTATATTGAATATGAAGGCTTGCACACTATTTTGTCATGTTTCATACTCCTAAACTTCTTATGGCTTTCGGTCACTTTCCTGGTGATCAAACAGTCTCGTCATTGCCATCATCCATTTATGTGTGCACCACTTTTCATTGGTAATTCTAAACTCAAAGCAATTTATAGCAACATCACAAAAATTTGCATAATAAAATATAGGAACATTTCTTAATAATTCACTAGCAATTACAAGTCATAACAAGGTAGTCATAACAAACTGACTAATCAAAACATCTCACATTAATACATGCATACTAAAACTAAACAAGCACTAAGAAGTCATACTAAGGCCTCACAAAAGAAAAATACAGACAAAAATATTTCTAGTGGCAGCAGAAATAATACATGATATCCAAAACTGCATCTTACTTTAGCCTGAAATAAAACCTGGCCCCGATAGTCTCAAGGCACCTTCAGCAATAGGAGCAAATTTTGTACCTGGCATTAGGCCAGATCATAAGTTCCCAGACCCAAAGGTTATGAGCCATTTCATAGCAAAATGGTCTTTCTTCCTCGCTACCTTTTCTTTGTCTTCTATGAGATTGGTCTGCTTAGCATACATGCTAAAGATAACATAAATTTTGTGCATTCACTGCCTCAAACATCAGAAGCCGGGAGACCCCTGAACTTTCTGGCATTTTCCTTCCTGGTGGACAGAGCTGTGTGTGCACACATCCTGAGCTGAACACATGGAATGGCCTGCTGCATTGCAAAAATAATTTGTTGCATTACATATTAGAATAGTGAAAAAAAATACTAATGTTACTTTTTTAAAAAAATTCTGCACTGCTCATTTCTGTTCCTTGTTACAGGAAGGAAGGCGTTGCCAGTTACGGTATCTATTATACAAGATGGCAGAGGGGGCTTTCACTAACTTTAACTTTATAACAAAGATCCTGTTTCAGTCACAGCAATACAGGATCCCTATCTCCTGCAGCTGCAGCTTATCCAACCCCCACTTTCACTCCTAAAAGGGAAACTAAGTGATATAACAAAATGTGATGTCACATTGCCCTCCAGCCACTCCAGAAAGTGTGGCTGCTGTCAGTGGAAGAGGATTGCATCACTAGCCATCCCAGAAAGGAAATGCAGGTGGAGATTTGAGAAGAAACAATAGCATTCAGAACTACAAAGAGGCCAATATTTTACAGTTAAAACTGGATACACACAAATCCCAACTTCTTTGTTACATGGTTAAAGTGAGAAGTAACACTTCTTTCTCCCTGCCCCCCAATAATAAGTAGACGGTACTCATTACTCCCCCAATAAATGATACCTTTGGCAGTCATTGCATTATTTTTCAACAGAACTCAGTTATAACCCTGGCTTGTTGCTAGTGTTGCGGTAAGAATCCACTGCCATTTGAGTCTGCCTCTGTATGTGGAATGGAGGAGGCTGCCACCTTGTCCTTTTCCTCAGGCAGTGAAATGTATTGGGGCAACCCATCAATGGGGCTGGGGGACCACTGTACTTGTTTGACTCCCCTTTTTCCTATGTGCTTTACCATATCCTGAAAGGAATCATATTGGCTCTTAATTCTTGAATCTTAGAACTACAGGGTGGACAATCACTTCACCTCATGCTGTTTTTTTTCTGATATCAATGCCAGAATTTCTCTTATAAATATAAGAAGCTGTAAATTGGCAGTTGGCAAGAATTAAGCTATATAATTAGCTGACATTTATTTATATATATCCAGGGTTACCAAACCATGAAAACAAATCATGCACAGGAATAAAAATAAAGAAAGGTGTTCAGTTCAAAGGAGCAGGAGGCTTGTATTTGTGGAGGGAATCGGAGCTTGTTGCCACTATCTGAACTTTCAAGTTAGCAGTGATGATAGATCAGTTGATTACATCTCTGGGGGTTAATCAGGGCAAGTCTCAGTGGGACAATGATCTCTTCCTGTATGTTCTCAGGGTAGATATACAAACAACATTAGATTATCAAAGGGACTTCCAAAAGGGAGGGGAATTATTTTGGTTTATCCAGAGCTGTTTTTCTGTGGAGAAAAAATGGAGTGAGGAGGAGGAATATTCCAAGTTACCACATTACATTTCAGTCCCAGTGCAGTTGAGTGGTATTGGAGCCTAATGATAAAAGGCAAGTGCAAAGCTTAGAAATGTTATGTTTTGAGGATTACAGTTCCCAAAATCCTCTAGCCAGCAGTAACATTCTCAAGCTGTGAACAAGACAAAACAAAAAGGCAAAACAAAAAAGGAAGTAGCTGACTGGAACACGTGAGAGCCTGAGGTCTTCCATTTCTTCCTCATGCGAGCATCTCAAGAAATATATCACCTCCAAGGACATAGTGCTACTCATCAGAAAACTGCCCCACATAGAGAGATTCCCAAGGGAGCCATTTTGTTTTGCTGAGCTATTGCTTGCCTATAAATGGACAGAGTGTGAAATCAAAACAGGGGCCATGTGAGAAAGCCCTGAGGATGAGCAGCCAAGTCAAATGCCACCATCGCTGTTCATCTGAGACTGATCAAACAAAACAACCATCAAGGGAGAATCAGAGAAAACAGATCCTCTCCCACAGTGGTAGGTAAACAAAAACCTGTTGCAGCAAACTGCCTTACACCACTCCAGTCTTAAGTGTATCACTTAGAAACAGCAACATGAATGCCTCTGTTTTGGACCAGTTAGCATTTATAAAAATTCTGGAAACAAGCTTTCAAGCCACACAAGCATTGAAAGCTCTTTCTTCAAAATTATATCAGAAACTCTGGTTTTCTAGTTGGTGCGTTCTCATTCTTTTGTTACACTTGCCACTCACTCTCTGTGTAACAGAACTGCAGTCCTAAGCATATTTAACTGCAAAGAAATCCCACAAATTTTTACCCTGTTTCATGCCCTGTGATCACACTGCACTAGCATAATGGTGCATATGTATAAACAAAGGAACTGGTCTCAAGGTGAGTAATCTGACTATATATGTGCTGCTGCAAGTGCAACCACAGCTCAAAGATGTGCCAGCTACAGGAGGTTAGGATTAGATGCAAACTGCTTCTGCCAGCAGAAGTTCCTTTATGCCAGGAATGCAGACATTCTCTTGGCAAAATCTTCTTGCCCCCCTTACCCCGGAATAATGACGCGAGACCAGAATTGTGGATTAAACACGGGCCACACTTTATTGAAATAATCAATGTTGCCAATCCTTTGGCAAAGGGGGGGTCCTGCCGTAGTGCAGAATCAGGTTTAAACACAGAGGTCTGAATGGACCCATTAAACAAACAAATGGGCGAGTCTCTGGCCGAAGTTTTCGCAGCCGTGAAGACAGCGAGAAACCCGGCCGGCCCAAATTTGACCACCCCTGGACCTCAAGCCACCCTCTCCTTGTTGATTGTTGGTCCGGGTGTGGCCCCAGTGCATCTTCCCCCCCCCCCCAAGCACTGTAATCGCACAATCCGCAGCGCTGGGAGTTCAGATGACCTATACATTACCTGCCCCTTCATGGATTGCTGCCTTGTCGTGGTGAAGGGGCTTGAGTAATTCAGAGAAGCTATGGGCTATGCCGTGCAGGGACACACAAGACGGACAGGTCATAGTGGAGAGTTCTGACTAAACACAATCCACCTGGAGCAGGAACTGGCAAGCCACTCCAGTATCTTTGCCAAGAAAACCCCATGAACAGAAAGAAAAGGCTAAAAGATATGATGCTGGAAGATGAGCCCCTCAGGTCGGAAGGCGTCCAACATACTACTGAGGAAGAGCGGAAGACAAGGACAAGTAGCTCCAGTGCTAATGAAGTGGTTGGGCCAAAGACGAAAGGACACCCAGCTGCGGACGTGCCTGGAAGTGAAAGGAAAGTCCGATGCTGCAAAGAAAAATACTGCATAGGAACCTGGAATGTAAGATCTATGAACCTTCGTAAGTTGGATGTGGTCAAACAGGAGATGGCAAGAATAAACATTGACATCCTGGGCGTCAGTGAACTAAAATGGACGGGAATGGGTGAATTCAATTCAGACGATTATCATATCTACTATTGTGGGCAAGAATCCTGTAGAAGAAATGGAGTAGCCCTCATAGTCAACAAAAGAGTGGGAAAAGCTGTACTGGGATATAATCTCAAAAATGATAGAATGATTTCAATACGAATCCAAGGCAGACCATTCAACATCACAGTAATCCACGTTTATGCACCAACCACCAATGCTAAAGAGGCTGAAATCGACCAATTCTATGAAGACTTACAACACCTTCTAGAACTGACACCAAAGAAAGATGTTCTTTGGACTGGAATGCTAAAGTAGGGAGTCAAGAGATCAAAGGAACAACAGGTAAGTTTGGCCTTGGAGTTCAAAATGAAGCAGGGCAAAGGCTAATAGAGTTTTGTCAAGAGAACAAGCTGGTCATCACAAACACTCTTTTCCAACAACACAAGAGGCGACTCTACACATGGACATCACCAGATGGGCAATACCGAAATCAGATTGATTATATTCTCTGCAGCCAAAGATGGAGAAGCTCTATACAGTCAGCAAAAACAAGACCTGGAGCTGATTGTGGCTCTGATCATCAGCTTCCTATAGCAAAATTCAAGCTTAAACTGAAGAAAGTAGGAAAAACCACTGGGCTAGTCAGGTATAATCTAAACCAAATCCCTTCTGAATACACAGTGGAAGTGAAGAACAGATTTAAGGAACTAGATTTGGTGGACAGAGTGCCTGAAGAACTATGGATGGAGGCCCGTAACATTGTACAGGAGGCAGCAACAAAAACCATCCCAAAGAAAAGGAAATGCAAGAAAGCAAAGTGGCTGTCCAACGAGGCCTTACAAATAGCAGAGAAGAGAAGGGAAACAAAATGCAAGGGAGATAGGGAAAGTGACAGAAAATTGAATGCAGACTTCCAAAGAATAGCAAGGAGAGACAAGAGAACCTTCTTAAATGAACAGTGCAAAGAAATAGAGGAAAATAATAGAAAGGGAAAAACCAGAGATCTGTTCAAGAAAATTGGAGCTATTAAAGGAACATTTTGTGCAAAGATGGACATGATAAAGGAAAAAAATGGCAGGGACCTCACAGAAGCAGAAGACATCAAGAAGAGGTGGCAAGAATACACAGAGGAATTATACCAGAAAGATTAGGATGTCCCGGACAACCCAGATAGTGTGGTTGCTGACCTTGAGCCAGACATCCTGGAGAGTGTAGTCAAGTGGGCCTTAGAAAGCATGGCTAACAACAAGGCCAGTGGAGGTGATGGCATTCCAGTCAAACTATTTAAAATCTTAAAAGATGATGCTGTTAAGGTGCTACACTCCATATGCCAGCAAGTTTGGAAAACTCACCAGTGGCCAGAGGATTGGAAAAGATCAGTCTACATCCCAATCCCAAAGAAGGGCAGTGCCAAAGAATGCTCCAACTACCGTACAATTGCACTCATTTCACACACTAGCAAGGTTATGCTCAAAATCCTACAAGGTAGGCTTCAGCAGTATGTGGACAGAGAACTCCCAGACGTACAAGCTGGATTTCGAAGGGGCAGAGGAACTAGAGACGAAATTGCTAACATGCGCTGGATTATGGAGAAAGCCAGAGAATTCCAGAAAAACATCTACTTCTGCTTCATTGACTACGCAAAAGCCTTTGACTGTGTCGACCACAACAAACTATGGCAAGTCCTTAAAGAAATGGGAGTGCCTGACCACCTTATCTATCTCCTGAGAAATCTATATGTAGGACAGGAAGCAACAGTTAGAACTGGATATGGAACAACTGATTGGTCCAAAATTGGGAAAGGAGTACGACAAGGCTATATATTGTCTCCCTGCTTATTTAACTTATATGCAGAATACATCATGCGAAAGGCTGGACTGGATGAATCCCAAACCAGAATTAAGATTGCCAGAAAAAATATCAACGACCTCAGATATGCAGATGATACCACTCTGATGGCAGAAAGTGAGGAGGAATTAAAGAACCTCTTAATGAGGGTGAAAGAGGAGAGCGCCAAAAATGGTATGAAGCTCAACATCAAAAAAACTAAGATCATGGCCACTGGTCCCATCACCTCCTGGCAAATAGAAGGGGAAGATATGGAGGCAGTGACAGATTTTACTTTCTTGGGCTCCGTGATCACTGCAGATGGTGACAGCAGCCACGAAATTAAAAGACGCCTGCTTCTTGGGAGGAAAGCGATGAGAAACCTAGACAGCATCTTAAAAAGCAGAGACATCACCTTGCCGACAAAGATCCGCATAGTCAAAGCTATGGTTTTTCCAGTAGCGATGTATGGAAGTGAGAGCTGGACCATAAAGAAGGCTGACCACTGAAGAATTGATGCTTTTGAATTGTGGTGCTGGAGGAGACTCTTGAGAGTCCCCTGGACTGCAAAGAGAACAAACCTATCTATTTTGAAAGAAATCAAGCCTGAGTGCTCACTGGAAGGACAGATCCTGAAGCTGAGGCTCCAATACTTTGGCCATCTCATGAGAAGAGAAAACTCCCTGGAAAAGCCCCTGATGTTGGGAAAATGTGAAGATAAGAGGAGAAGGGGACGACAGAGGACGAGATGGTTGGACAGTGTCATCGAAGCTACCAACATGAATTTGACCCAACTCCGGGAGGCAGTGGAAGACAGGAGGGCCTGGCGTGCTCTGGTCCATGGGGTCACAAAGAGTCGAACACGACTTAGCGACTAAACAACAAAAATACATTACCTGAGATTGCTGTGGGACTCACCAAAAAACCTGTTTTTTCTGCACTACCCACCACAGCATTGGGACTAGCCATGCTAAGTCTCATGCCCGCCATCGAGCTCACCAAGCTCCAAAAGCAGGCCCCCCTTGATGTCTTCCAAGAAGACATCCAAACCTCGTTCGGACGGATGTATGCCATGGGACCGAAAAAAACTCAGGCCTATTGTGGATCTTCTGGTGACCAATCACCGATCCAGGCCACTGCAGACAGCTCTGCAGACTACCCTGCTAACACTCCTTTGTGCAGTGTTAGCGGACCAAAAAATGCCTCACATCCCTTAGTGCCAGTCGAGGGATGATCATCGGCCATACAATGCTCATAGCAGGGTATGGTACCATCACCGATCGGAAAACTAAGGCCTATCCGTGGATCATCTGGTGACCAATCACCGATTCAGGCCGCTGCAGACAACTCTGCAGACCACCCTGCTAACACTCTTTCGTGCAGTGTTAGCAGGCCAAAAATTGCTTCACATCCCTCCATGCCGGCCGAGGGATGATCATTGACCATACAATGTCCATAGCAGGGTACGTAACCCTCAACCATGTGATGTCACGAATCACATCAAGGATCAGGCCCAAGTGTATTACCAACACATCTGGGGGATGTTGACCAAAGGCAGCCACACGGCAAAGTTGGCCTCACAGCATCCCACGGCATCCTTTCCATTCGATAAGGGCTCTAGCTCCAATTTCGAGACGGCTCCCCCATGGGGACATGGCAGCGTACTGAGCTGCCCAAAAAACATAGCTGCGGCCAATGATCATGATGTGCTACCTTCTCATCATCGTTATGGCATCTGCAAGATAAAACAAACCAGGCCCCTACCTGGACGTCAGGGGGTGCCTTGCTAATCGGCCTTGGATCGGTGGATGTGAATCTGCACCGTCCCGATAACTACCCAAACATCCTACCAATGTAGAGCCACTCCGGTTCTGTCTCCCTTTCCAGTGGCTACCCCTTCACTAATCCTGAGGGCGCCAAAAAGATATTAAGGACATCGCCCTGAATAAAACAACTTCATAATCATCTCTACATATAACCTACCACTGCTTACAAATGCTTTCTACTAGTCCCGGTGATATAGGTACTCTCGAAACTTTAAATCTGCCTCTTTCCTTAGACTGACCTTCCATCATTTTCCTGAAGAATAATTCTGATACCATGAACTGTAGTGTAGAAAGCCTGCACCAATAACCTACCCTGCATAGGTCATGGCCACATAGGTTCTAAATCAACTAAGTTCCTAAGCTCCTGAAACTCTATACTCACTGCCAAGTACTCTTATCATGTCCTCGGTGCCGGGGCCAGTCATATGGTCCTTTCACATCATCACACCAAATTGCCAAGCCCCCGGGGGAAGAGTCTCTGGGAACTCATTGGCTCCTGGATCTAACTCCCTGAACCGCTCGATCTGTTGGCGTGATAATGCATCAACTAAACTATTATTTACACGTGGTACGTGTCTAGCCTGCACCAGTGTCATGACCCGGTCTGAATGCATGTGAGGTTATTAATTATATAGACCACCACCAGATTGTCACACCAAAACGTACAACAGAGTTCACCCATTCCTCTGCCCAAAACCAGAAGGCACCAACTATTGGGGAAAAACTCCAAGAATGTCAAATCTCTGGTGATTCCCACATGGTGCCACTCCTCCAGCCATTTTCCTACGCACCATCTGCCACTAAAGTAAATTCCGAACCCTAAGGAGCCTGCAGCGTCCGACTGGACCTGAAATTCAGCCTTAAGCGTCTTGTCTCCTCTCCAAAAGGAAATGCCATTGCCCTCAGTTAGGAACTAACACCAAACCTTCAAATCCTCTCTCATACCATACATAACTCTAGTCCTGTGAAACGGGCGATGGAGCCCTTTCATTGCCTTGCAAAGCCACACAGAAAGGCGCGAACCGGCGCCACGACTCTACAAGCAAAATTTAAATGTCCTATCATCTCCTGAAGCTTCCTCAGGGACACTTTTTTCTTATGCAACATCGAGGCTACCCAGACCTTAAGGTCAGCCAACATGATGTCTGGCAGCCTAGATGTTTGCTGTACCATGTCCGCTTCAATGCCCAAGAGCGTCAGGGATGTGGTTGGTCCCTCCATTTTTCCTCAACCAGAGGTAAACCTAACTCTTCTGCCATTGAACGAATGGTAAGGTAAAGGTAAAGGTTCCCCTTGACATTTAGTCCAGTCGTGTCCGACTCTAGGGGGCGGTGCTCATCCCCGTTTCCAAGCCATAGAGCCAGCGTTTGTCCGAAGACAGTTTCCGTGGTCACGTGGCCAGTGTGACTAGACACGGAACGCTGATACCTTCCCACCAAGGTGGTCCCTATTTATCTACTCGCATTTTTACATGCTTTCGAACTGCTAGGTGGGCAGGAGCTGGAACAAGCGACGGGAGCTCACTCCGTCGCGTGGATTCGATCTTACGACTGCTGGTCTTCTGACCCTGCAGCACAGAGGCTTCTGCGGTTTAACCCGCAGCGCCACCACGTCCCTTGAACAAATGGTATCTAGTATGAATTTACACCTTCCCATATTCCTTTCACCACAAAAAAGATAAGCATCCCAATAAAGGGCCATAGTTACATCCCACTCAACACCTAAGTTTCCACTCAACAATTTCCTGAGGGATGGCATCGATAACCAACTCCCCCTCGGGGTAGGACAGATGATGTATTGATCTAAACTCACCTTGTGCCTTCTTTGTTACTACTTCCAATGGTGAGACCCACAAGGTCTCCAATGGAGCTGTTGCAAATGGTTCCAACACTCTCCTTCCTGTACTTCTTTTGCCATCTTTTCTCGACTGCAACCTCCATGCTGCATACAGATTTAAGGTTTTGGGCAAAGAATCCCTTGCGCTCCCCTACCGCCGGTATCCTAAAGCCTTTCCTAAAAACCCTCCAGTAAATAACTTGCCCCGCTCCTACCCGGGGATTCTGATTCAGGGCAGCCTTTCTAGTAAGGTGTCCACTATCGGTCCTGTCACCTAGATAGGGCCTGGCTGGGGTCATAGACTGCTGCCAGAGGCTCAGCAGGGGCTCAGCCCAACATAAATTTGGGTTAATCGTCCTCCTCATGCGGAACAATCCGTCATAGACAAGCTATGCTTGTCCTGTGAAGTCCACATATGCCCTATAGATCAGGTCTAAGTATTGGAATAAGGGTTGAGCCCGCCAAGGCTGGGCATTTACCACAACCCCGGCGTATATTAAGAACCCGGGCAGCCAATTTACCCATGTCCTGTCTGGTCTCTGCCTCCTGCATTTCTCTTTGTCCTTTTCGTCCTCCTTATCCAAATCCTTCTTTTCCACATTTCTGTTCAGCAATTCAAATAAATCTACCTATTTACCTTTCCAAATCTGTTCTTTAGACGCTGAGGTGAGGTGATCACCCAGGGGCATAGTGTGATACCCAAATGGCAAGGCTTGCAATGGCATGGTGTTATAACTCGTGTCCGGGACCGATGGGTATGGCCAAACCCATACACCAGCCGTCATATTTATCGGGGCTGGAGATGTCACTAATGGGTCTGGAGTAGTCCAGCTGCCAAACTGCGCACTCATACTAGGCCATGGAGTATTTGGAGCCCTAACTCTGAGTATTATATGTTGAGTAAAATAGGGAATTAAATTGTCCACTGCCTGGCCAAGGCCAAGCAGGTGATGGTGGAGAAATGTCTGGTGCAGCAGTCGACTCACCAGACAGAGGTGTCGTCGCAACAGGCTCCTCACTGCCATACATGGAGTCCGGACCAACCTCGACCATCGACCCCTGCCTGCTACCTGCCGCTGTACCGATTGCTGCTGTGATCGGGGTCGATTTCCCTTCCTTGGTGCACTGCTGCAGAGGTGTTACTGCTGCCCCATCTGCCTCACGTCTGGACGTCCTCTCTGCCAGTTGCTCCACTTCTAGGACAGCAAACCTAGACATTAGATTATCAGCTATAACCCTGAGCTTAGCCCTTCGATGACTCTTAGCCTCCATAGCTGAGTGGCGCGGCTGTGCCTCGCAAGGCCGTGGGGCCTGTCTCGCCTCTCTTTCGTCTTTTAGAGCAGAATTTTTTCCTGCAGCTGTTGCCAGGCGGGCCAAGAACCTTCATCCAATGAAGACTGAGGCGGCGACACTTGAGGAACCGGCCGTTTCCTAGCCAGTTGCCTTCCCTTCCTGATACACTGCCTGTACGGGAGGTCATATAAGCCTAACACTCAATTCCCGTCAAAACTCTCATCAGGCCTCAATAGCTTCAGCCCCCATTCAGGCAGGAATCCTGCATTTCCTTTTACCACCGTGAGGGGCACAGCTGGTGACACCCAGATGTGATCCACTGCACAGTAATGTAACACCTTCCTTTGCTGTAGCTATAATGCTATGCAAATATGCTAATGTAATTAACTAACCCATATATTTCTCTTGTAGTTAGGAACTGAGTTATATCAGATTACTATTATTAGTTATTCTATTTAATTATACTATGTAAATATTGCTAATGGAAATGAATTACCTGTGTATTTATTTGTAGCTAAAAACTTATTTATTAAATGATTATTAGTAATTAATCAACTCGTCTCATCAATTTTAATTAATTCAGCAATTACTTAATTATCTATTTATTTCATTACAATTATTCTAAAATTAGATCAACAATCCTGTTAAGGAGGAATTGTAATTATCAAATTAATTCAAATTATTTACTTCAAATTGCTATATAATATTTCTCTCTAATTAGACAGTAGGAACCAATGAATTAAGTATGCTGAGGAATACAATTGATGTTATTTTAAAATTGATGCCTCAAAACCGAAGTGCGCCTATCCCAACCGCCAAGCACGTGGTGCGATTCAAATCTGGGCACCGCCAAATGCTGTAAACTCTTTCTCTCCAAAGGAGGGGAGAGGGGGAGGGGGGAAGCAGAGCGCCATCACAATAAATTCTAATCGATTAATCAATCAGCAATCTCCTCCCCTTCTTATTTATTTATTTATTTATTCTATAAATTAAAATGCTTCAGGCCAACAAACGGCCCCCCAACCGCGGGTGGGGCCAACCAAGCTAAATCTACTCTTGATTTTAATGAAAGATATTTAAAATAAATCCAATACCAGCGAAACAATTGAAGAGGGAAATCAATCTAATAAATAAAAAACATAAAAATAAGCGATTAACTAAGCAAATAAAACTAATCAATAAGAAGGCGCCGCTGAGCGCCTCCCAGCTGATCCGGGCCGCTCACAAACCGCAGCCCGCTGCTTTTAGCTGTATTAATAACACCAATTTAAAACTTCCTTTCCTTTATGTAATTACTCATTTGATTTATGAATACATTATTATTATTAATGGTAATCAACTAACTTAAGCAATCAAAGTATCTGTGAGCAAAAACTCCCCTTAAAGTTAAGGGCTTGAAGGCGCGCGAGCGCCCGCTCGGCAAGGCCCCGAGTGGCGCCGCCAATTCAGCTGACGCTGTTCCCTCTCACCCCCAAAAGTAAGCATCAATGAACGTGTTCTAAGAGAAACTAACTTAAGCAATCAAACCATGAGCAAAAAAACTCCCCTCAAGAGTTAACGGCTTGAAGGTGCGCGAGCGCCCCAAGCAGCAGCGCCAATTCCAGCTGACGCTGTTCCCTCTCACCCGCAAAAGTAAGTAACATTGAAAGTGTTCTAGGAGCAGATGAGAAAACCAATATTGCCAAACAGCTCGTAATCCCAGAGCTGTGTAAATGCAAGCAAACCGTGGATGTGGGTGTGTGCCGATGCAGCCCCCCCTCCAAAATAGCGACGCCGCTCGAGCCTGGAAAGGTAACTACACAGCTACAATTAGCAAGCGGGTGGCGGAGCTCCGACCTCCTTGTGCTGCCAGCGAAGAGAAGGAAGAGGAAGAGGAGAGGGGGGAACAGCCCTTAAATAACCTATTGTTTCCCCTCTCCCACCTAGCTGCTGGTACAAGATTGAAGAGGTCTCGCAACCTCCGAGGAAGAAGGCAAAGGCGAGCTGCGCTGCTGAAGTTTGGCTCAGCAGCAGCTCGTTCATTCTGTTGGTTAATCTCACAGGTCTGCCTGCACTGCATTATGACAGTAGAAGCACTCTCCTGGCTGATGTTTCTTGTTATGTGCTGTCAAGTCAGAACTGACTTATAGCAACCCTAATAGAGCTTTCAAAGTAAGGGAGGTATTTAAGGAGTGGATTTGCCAGTTCCCACCTCCCAGTGAGTTTCCATGGCAAAGCCGGCAAATTAAACTCAGGCCTCCTGGGTCTTAGTCCATTCCTCTATACCACACTGGGTACCTGGGGCTAGGACCTGCTAACAGAAAAAAACCAAAAAGAACCAGAAGAGGAGTGGGATGAGGAGTTATGCCAGATCCAAATCTGCTCCAGCCCAGGGACACAGCAAGTTAAACAAGAGCAGAGAGAGTCCTAAGTAGTTGCCAACATCCCAAAGTTGGGAGGCATTTGGACTCGGCACAGCTTCAGCCGATATAGGTTTGGCTGACTTGGCTTTTAGCAACCACCATGGGCTTTCCCCCCCCCCTTCTAACTGTGCATAGACTGACTTCTTAATCATCTGTGCTGCAAGCTTTTCTGCTATTGGTGTTAAACTGACCAATCAGTGGTTTCCCAGATTGTCTTTATTTCTCTTCTTGAAAATAAGAAAAACATTTGTCTGCCCCTTACTTGTTCTCCAAGAACTTTTGAATATTACAGAAGGAAATGAGATTACATCTGCAAGTTTCTTTATTACTGTTGGATACAGTTCATCTGGCCCTGGAGGCCTGAAGTCACATAAGGTAGCTTCAGGATACCAAGTGTGGTATAGTGGGTAGAGTGATGATTTAAGATTCAGGAGGCCAAAGTTCAAATCCTTCTCAGCCATGGAAGCTTACTGGGAGAGTGGAACTGGTAAAACAACTCCTTAAATATCTCACTTTCCTCAAAAAGGTTGTGGTAAGTTGGTTCTGACTTGACAGCACAGAACAATAACAGTATTCCATGCCACTTCTTTACCCATTTTGGGTAGCAGTCCACTCACTGTTTCCTTTAATATATTTTCAGTACACTGAGTAATGATTTTCTTTCAGGATAAGACAGAAGAAAAGTAGGTGTTGAGTAGTCCCATTTTCTTTGTTTCCCTCTTAGCAGGTTTCCAGCTTTTCCATGTAACTAACCTATCACTTGTGTTCTCCCTCTTGTTCCAAGCACAGTTTTAAAAAAAACTCTTTTGTTATTTTAATCCCTCTTACTAGCCTGAGCTTATTCTGAGTTTTAGTCCTTCTGACCTCCTGAAAATATTCATTAGCTATTTGTACTTCTCCTTGCTGCTTTGGCTTCCATCCATTTCCTATACATGCCTTTTTAAAATGGCAGCTCACCTGAAGTTTCTTAAGATACCTCTACTTTATTTCCTTATTGGAATTGTTTGAAATTCTGCCTTCTGTGACTCACCATTTTAGAACTCCTGTCCACTGCTAACTCCTTTCTTCTTAAGTATTTCTAACATGGGATTGCCCCAGGTATTTCTTTAAGCTTGATGAAATCTACTTTCTCAAAATGCAGAGTGCAAGTTGTACCAACTTCAACTTACCTTTTCCTCAGCAAAACAAATTTCAGGAGGGGATGGTCACTTCCTCCCAAAGTTCCCACTCTTTCTATCTTGTTGACTGTTGGCAAGGACTTGATGAAGGATAGTGGATTCCCTTGTTGTTTCTTCTATCTCTGGGAAAATGAAGTTGTTAGCAAAGCAAATGAGGAATTTGTTGGACCTTACTTTCTTGGCAAAACTGGACTTCCAACAGACATCAAGGTAGTCAAACTCACCCATTACTAACATATCTCTCCTCATTGAATGTTTAGTTATTTGATCTAGGACAGCATCATCCAAGTGAAAAGACGCCTGCTTCTTGGGAGGAAAGCGATGACAAACCTCGACAGCATCTTAAAAAGCAGAGACATCACCTTGCCGACAAAAGTCCACATAGTCAAAGTTATGGTTTTTCCTGTAGTGATGTATGGAAGTGAGAGCTGGACCATAAAGAAAGCTGACCGCCGAAGAATTGATGCTTTTGAATTGTGGTGCTGGAGGAGGCTCTTGAGAGTCCCCTGGACTGCAAGGAGAACAAACCTATCCATTCTAAAGGAAATCAACCCTGAGTGCTCACTGGAAGGACAGATCCTGAAGCTGAGGCTCCAATACTTTGGCCATCTCATGAGAAGAGAAGACTTCCTGGAAAAGACCCTGATGTTAGGAAAGTGTGAAGGCAAGAGGAGAAGGGGACGACAGAGGACGAGATGGTTGGACAGTGTCATCGAAGCTACCAACATGAATTTGACCCAACTCCGGGAGGCAGTGGAAGACAGGAGGGCCTGGCGTGCTCTGGTCCATGGGGTCACGAAGAGTCGGACATGACTAAACGACTAAACAACAACAACAACAAAGCAGACCCTAACAGTTGTGTGTCTTCATTGCCTTCTTCTTTGATTTTTACCCAACTACTCACCACCAGCTTTCCATGCTTCGAGTCATGGATCTTGCAGGTGTACACCTCATTTATATCTTGACACCCTCTCTCCCTTCCTGTTTAGTCTCATGTTTAATCCCTTGAATAATTTATATACTTTAATTATGACATTCCATTCATGAGTCTCATCTCACCGCTTTTCTGTAATGCCTACTGAATCATACATTCCTTTATGTGTTACAAGTAATTGCTCCTCTTGTTTATTTCTCATACTCTGAATGTTAGTATAGAAGAGCGTTTCCCAACCTGGGGTCATGACTACCAAAGGGGTCACTAAGTATTTTCTGGGGAGTTGCAGGTTGCCTCATATATGTGTAGCCCTTGTTAAATAATTTCTTCCTCGACCTTTCAAACTGGGATATTAAAGTTAATGTGTTTGTGTATCTATGAGAAACAGGAGCTTTGGGGGAGAAAGAAGCCTCTACTTTCTGAGAAGGGATGACTTTACTCCATTAAAAATACCTTTTTATGTAAATGTGGCAGGGGAGTCACAGATTACTTAGCTGTTATTAAAGGAGGTCACAACTCAAAAAAGGTTGGAAACCACTAGTCTACATATCTCTACATTAGAGAATGATCCCTGAGTTATTCTCTCTAATTGTTTCCTTATTGTTGTTTCCATTCACTGGGGGATGCCTCTACCATCATCCTAATTCCTGGTGCATCACTGGCATTTTTTGAGTCCTTCTGTTCTCCAGAATATCATCTCCCTCCCATAAAGGATTCAGTTTAAAGCCCCCCTGACAAGATTTGCAAGATTCCTAGGAAACACATTCCTTCTCCATCTGAGGATATACATCTGGCCATGGATTTCGAAACTGTTTTTTTTTTTCTTGCACTACTCTCAGCTCTCTAATGCCCAACCTGATGAAGACTCATGTGGAGTTGAAAGCTAGCTTCTGTTTATTATATTTTGATGGTCTAATAAAGGTATCACCCACCCTTGTCTTTAGACTACATTACATTTAATGTTACTATGAATGTGGGGCAGTGTACATGGCTACTTGCATCCCCTTATTATCCTTATAACAAGGTTGACAGTTAATTAGGTTGAGAGAAAGTGATTAGACCAAGGTCACTTAGTGAGGTTGGAAACAAATTTTAGCCTGTAACTGGAAGAGGGAATTCTTAACTAATGTGAGCATGTGAGTATCCCAAACAAACTCCTCTCACCTCCAGCCATTTGCAGATGAGTGTCCTTTGTTTGATGATTAGTCTTTAGCGCTTAAAGACTGGATTCCTTTGAAGTCTAATTTAACAAACATGAAAAAAAACTTACTACTACAAGAAACTGGCTCTCACCACCAAATGATCTGGCATTTCGTTTGTATCATGTGTGAGGATGTGCTCCACATGCGGATAGCACTGATTCCAGAAGGATTTTTCCCTCCAGATGGAGAAAGCAGATTTGGAATGTGGATGTTCTCTTTTCACAGTGGCAGCTTTGAATCATCTCACAAGTACTGTAAAGCTTCAAGTACGAAGAGAAAGAGTAATTCAAGACCCAACATGATGCCAGCATACAAATTTAATTAAGTAATGACTCTGGAAAATAACATTATGGGTAGCTTCTGTTTGTTATTGTACTTACTATTTCAGTCTCTGGGTATCAAATTATATGGTGATCACCAGTAGGCAGATGACTGTAAAATTAAACTTCTCTGTTAGTACAATGAGCAGGGTTAAATTCAGAAGCTGAAATCCTGAACCTCATGCAAGTGGCGGGTGCTGCTGCCACTGATTTGCCTATCGAGACCAAGCAGTACTTAGCTAAGATGCCTTCTCCCAAGATAGATCCCTCCAGAAATTTTTGGACAACAGTTTCCATCCGGTTGAGCCAGCAATGCCAGTCACAACAGGAGCTGGAGCCCAAAACATTTACAGCAACTTAAGTTCTACTGGAGGTCTTTGATCAGAATATCCAGCCTTTAATATTGCATTTGAAGGTATTCACTTGGGATGGAACTTTGAGGTTAACCCAAATGTGGAAAAAACACAAAAAGACCCTTTCTTTCATTTTCAGTCTTTTGTGGTTCTGAAATATGGCATATTTGGGGTTCTGAAAGAGAGGATAATGAAAATTAGATTTCTTTCATACTTTTGATTAAATTACTTTTTGCCTTTGTATTTTGGTGATGTTAGGAGGGATTTGCCCCCATTTCCTTTATCGTTGCCTAAAGTATGTGGCTGCCTGGCCTTCACTGGTGGACTACTGCCTGTGCTGCTGAAGCTATCCACACGATAGAAGACAGAGCTATCTCGCCATTCCCTCATATTTTGGGGATTAGGTTTGGGAAAGATTCATAATATTGTCCTTAGTATGTGTTTTATTTTGATGATGAAGATGAATTCTCTTCCTTATCTGTATTGTTTCCCACTGATGAACTGATGGGTATGTGATGATATACAGTATGTGAACTTCAAAGTACCTTTAGTGCCTGCATAGGTCTGTGGATGATTGGTTTTTCTTTCTCATGTACTATTGGACTAGTTTGGAAGATTATGTAGAGTCTTTGGACTAGTTTGGAAGGTCCTGGGTCTAGCACCAGAAACCAGAATGGGTAATGCAGAATGAAAAAACCTGAAAGATTTGGCTGCTTTTGGGTTTACTAAAAGGGCTTGTACCTGAAAGAACTCAAAACCAAAAGAAAAGCTCCCCCCCCCACACACACACACAGGTATTAAAATATTAAAGTTTTCCCCTGCACATCTGTAATACTTAATTGTTGGTTTGGAGTGATGCTATTGAAAGAGGGTGTCTAAGCCTTCCTTGACTCAGTTTCCTGATCTAAATTTCTCTTACCCAGTTACTGTTAGACTCACAGCCGAACAAATGTAAGTACCGGTAGAGGTTGTAGGGTGTCAAATGCCAAACTGTTAGTTCTCTAGCCACATTCATCTGTGAGTTTTTTTTTAAAATTAAGCAAAGAGTTGCTACAAAGTTGTTATGGATTTTTTAAAAAGATATTAAAATGTGCATCTTAATTTTGCAATTGTGAGTGTTGGCATCAGTTAGTTATTGGACCTACACGCAACATCATTCTGTCAGTAGCAAGGTAAATGCTTTTGCAGTGTATTGTTTATGTAGCCTTACAAGCTTTGAAATGCAATGCATCTGACTGAGTAATTTCAAAGAAAGTTCAGCACTTCATTATTAATTTATGGTTTTTTTAAAGTTACTACTCAAAAGAAACAGACATAGCAATGACTCTTGTAAAGTTGCCCCTGTTTTCTTTCACAGAGAAAGCTTTGCTTGGAAACATGATACTTATGACAATTACTTTATGAATTATATAATTAAAATGGATTGATTCCTGAAAGGACATATTGCTATTTATAAGTCAATTACCGTCTAGTTCTTTAAGACAGCGCTGTTGAAAATAAAGTTTCTTTCTAAGCAGATGAATGCTACAATCCATACTGAAGTACATTTTAATCCATTATGCTTAACTCAAATTTAAACACAGCAAAACGTTTCAAAAATTTAAAAATCTGTGGCACGATTCATTGATATTGGTATTTTGTATTAAAAGAACAATGTTTGACTCAAGTAAATCACATACAAGTATTGCAGAAAGTGGAAAATGAACAAAAGTGTAATAATAACAGTGTATTGGATCTGAAATGCTGTCTTACTGAAGTCCAAAAATGTTTGCTTCTAAAAATGCAAGAAGATAGAAAAGCTGGAGATATGATGTACAAATTCATATAAATGTTGTACTATTTCTTGTGAAAGAGATACTTTGAATTATTTGTTGGCTCTTCTCAAAAGCAAGAATTCTAGTTCTTGACACTTCTTTGGAAAAGTCTGTTAAGCTGTTCCTGAATCTTCATTTGTTTCTTATGGTGGGACCTTCTTAAGTATTTGGAAGTATTGCTGAGTGCCTGTCTATTAAGCAAACAAACAAACTGTACAAGTGAAATTAGAGGGCAGCGTAAAGCTTCCTTGGATTGTTTTTACCCTGCGTAATCCTTCCACCTCAAATCAAAATATGTTTACTGGAAGAAAATCACATTGATTAAAATGGGACTAACTTTAGAATAAGTATGCTTAGGAGCAAAGTATTTTGATATGTTTTGAATTTATTCTCTAAAGAGTCATCAAACTAGCTTTTTGATGTACTTTATTTGTTGAAATATTTAGGTAAGAACAACATCCTGTCCAATTTAGAAAGCTTTTGTGATTGCACAGCAAAGAAACACAGTGGACCCAGCATCCTGGAGAGATTACAAAACTGTAAAGGCATATTACATTAGTACAGTTACAGTCTGGATCACATCTCCCCTGCTGTTCAGCCAGAGATGTGCAGGAACATGAACATTTGAGTCCATTTGAGTTCGCTTTAGAATAGCCTATAAACGGAGGCTTCATCTGACAGTCACCATTTGGCACAGTAGGATGGAAAGACTTGCCTTCAGCTATATTTCCAGAGAAAAGAGGAGCTGATATCCATAACCCCACAATTAGGTAGCAGATTTTGGATATCATCAAGAGGCAGCAAATCATTAGCTAGAAATCTATCTATATTGCATTTTTGCTATCAAGATAATTAAAGGGATACCTGAAGAACTGTTGTTGCATGAGAGTGCAACTATGATCTTGTGCTGGCAGAGCAAATCCACATTAGACAAATCTAAAAATGGGGGCAGCTCAAACAAAAAGAAGTTGTAACTTTTAAACTGGGCTTCAGGTCAGTACCATATTTGGCACAGTTGTAGCAGACTGATCGTTCTTGCTCTGTGACAATTTTGGGGATGTTTGGGCAAAGAGCTTTCGAGTTATGATTTTTTAAAATGTAAAATTGTTCCACACTCATTCAGAAATAGATGGCCCTAAATGTCCCCAGATTTAAAACTGATCACATAAATTGAAAAGATAAATCTTGCTTATATTGAAAGAGAGAGAGAGAGAATGATTGCCCCCCACCTGCTTTTTGTGTTTGGAAAGAATCCAGGCTGCAGGGGGTTACATACTGATACTAAGAGCAGACCTTTCAAAAGAGTGAAACAGTGCACATTTCTTATGAATTTCTGTACCAGTGCTTGCTCAGACCACCAGCCATGCCACCCAGAGTAGACGTCGGTCTAGATGGGCGGGGTATAAATTTAATAAATAAATAAATAAAATAAATGCATACATAATAGCATACAAATGGGCATTACACTAGTTCTAACATTTAAGCGCTTCTAGATATTGTAACTTTTGAACAAGACATTCTTCATCAGCATTACTTGGAGCTCTGGTTTGATAATTCTAGCAATAAAGCACTTTCTAATGATACACTTAATTTTCCTCTGACCTCATTGTCTATAACTGTACTGTAGGTAAAAGTGAAATTCTGTATAATGGTTCTTGCACCTGATGGAATATTCTACAACCCATCAAACGAGAGTACATTGTATGTAGCCTGTACTGAGTCACCTCTGCCTTATTTGTGTAATACAAGTTTGTAATCTTGCATGGCCTATGCCCCAGTGAGCTTTAGCTTGTATTTAAACATATAGTTGTGGGCTGGTAGACCACAAAACTGTTGGCTTTTGACAGTAATGTTCTTATAGTCAGATTGGTGAATTACAAAATAAAGTGTACTTGGATTCATACTAGCTTGTTGCCATATTGAAATGGAATCTGGAAACCATTTAAAATGCATTGACTATAATTCAGATGCATTAGTACCACTGGCTCAAGTTCTGTTGACTTAGTACCAACATTGGGTAGGTTGTAAGCCATCTTGAGAAAAGACATGAGATTAATGTGTTTTAGATAGAACCATGACAAAGAAGTGGAACCAAGCCCAAAACTGGGTTAAGTCATTATGGTGAATATGTTTACAGCCAACCTGAAGCTTTAGCACCAGTTGACATCTCAATTCTGAATACAGTATGAGGAAATAAATCTTCCTGAGATATTTCTTCTTTCTTGTTTTTATTTTCAGGTTAACTTCATTTCATTTTATTGGATAATTCTAACACAGTATTTTCAGTTATCGGGAATACAGTGGAGAAAGAGAGCTCTCTTGCATGTTCAAGACTATATAATGAGGGGCTTTTTTAATTAACTTGTAATCATTTAGCCAATGGAATATGAATCAGATAAACCCAAACCTGGAGCATTTCCTACATTATTTGTCAAAGTAGTTGCCACTGTAGCCATCTTTTTATTTAAGCAGGCCTTTCATTATTAACAGCCCCCTGATAACAGGGTTTTAGGTGGATATGCTTTTTTTTTTTAAAGGTAAACTATACAAGTTTAATTAAGAGGTTTTAAAATGTTCTAATTCAAATTGTATATTAATACAATGAGTTTGATTCTATTTTAATATTTGTAACACTGTGTTTTAATGCTATTGCTTTTAACTGTATTGTAAAACAGCTTGATTCTCCATTTTGAGAGGAGGCAGCATACAAATAAGCAAAATCAGATGGTCAAAATCCTGTTGGACAGAGTCCGCCTGCACAGTGGGAGTGGCATCATCAGTGGTGGCAGATTGCCACTGATTAAAGGCTTCCTTTTGCATCGCATTGGGTGTCAGCTGCACACGTCCGAAAATGGCAAAAAGGAACCTTTAATCCATGGCAATCTGCCACTGCCAGTGATTTCATTCATGTTGTGCTGGTAGAACTGTGCAACAGGGTTTCAGCCAGTAAAAAATAAAATTTTAAATCCACAACCCTTCCACGTATAGTTAGAAAATAATGTTGCAGGAAATGGATTAACTGAAGTACTAGATCAATTTGCTCTGGATGTTTTTTGTGGGATTGCATCCTCTTATTATTAATAAACATTTTTGAAATGCTTTGGATTTGTTTATAGGTTTACTTTTCTTCCCCAGATTTCTACAGTTCAGAAGTTCTCTTTATCTCTCAGTGAGTGCAGGAGGCAGGGATATGCACATTCTCAGTGTCCCTTATTTTATTCCTTGATTTATTTCAGACAAATACTGTTTGTATGTAAGAAGTTAAAAGGGACATGGTGGCGCTGCAGGTTAAACCGCAGAAGCCTCTGTGCTGCAAGGTTGGAAGACCTGCAGTCATAAGATCGAATCCACGCAACGGAGTGAGCTCCCATCGCTTGCCCCAGCTCCTGCCAACCTAGCAGTTCGAAAGCATGTAAAAATGCGAGTAGATAAATAGGTACCACCACGGTGGGAAGGTAACGGCGTTCTGTGTCTAGTCGCGCTGGCCACGTGACCACAAAAAACTGTCTTTGGACAAACGCTGGCTCTATGGCTTGGAAACAGGGATGAGCACCGTGCCCTAGAGTCGGACACGACTGGACTAAATGTCAAGGGGAACCTTTACCTTTACCTATGTAAGAAGTTAATTGTTTAAACTTCATTTCCTGTCTATAGTATGTGAAACTTCAAGGAAGAGAAGTAGAATTCCTTTTCCTCAGGTCACAAAGCAAACCTGCAGGACACTCTGTCTTTCCAGGTGCACTGCATGTATAAGGGCTGAAAGATGTAGAAAGTCAAATAGCTGTCCAAGTCAATAGCTGATTGCATCACTCATCTATTAAGAAGGGACATGAGATGCATAATGTTTCTGAAGTAATTTGCAAATTAATATCTTTAGAAAAATGATCATTAGGACTTGTTTGTGCTCTGGTGAGTTACAAGTTGGTATTGTGTCTAGAAGATAACACAAAATGCTGTGTGGGAAAATGTGTATTTAGCTCAGTGCTTATATACTGCCCTGACTAATTTTGCTGTGCCTCCTTATTTTATGATAACTAAATGAGGAAAACATGCAATGTAAAACGCATACATGAAAAATTGGGAACAATTATGTTACGAAGAAAACAAAACAGAAAAACAGTGTCGAGAAGAAAGAAACAGTCCTATTTCTATAACAAGGCACCCGCTGGCTTCTGCAACAATAGAGTATCAGTAACAGATCTCACCACAATATATATATATATATGTATATGTATATATCCTTTGATTGAATTACAAAATTAGGGGCATGAAGAGAAAGTGGTAGATGTAACATATTTGCATTTTAGTAAAACCTTTGATGCAGTGTTTTATAAACTCTTACTCTTGAAATGAATTCAAATTGGGTTGAACAGGAACACTCATGTGGACCAAAAACTGGCAGGAGAAACCTAAACGAAGGGTAATCATAAACAGCAAGGATGTCTCCTAAGGCAGGGAGTACTTTGAGTTTAACTACTGATGGCTTAAAAGTGACAGAGGTTCATAGGAGTGAAATTCATGTGTGACGTTTTTTGAAGTATACCACCATGCTAAACAACTCCTCATTTCTTACTATTACAGAGGTTTTCAGACATTATACAGTGCAGAAGTAGTATTTCTCCCATCAGGCCTCTGAAAGTCAGAGATAAGAAAATTTACTCCCTTTTTCTTTTTTAACTACAGCTCCCAAAATGCCACAGGCAGTATGGCCATAGGGATTTGCCCCACACAGTACCTAATGTTTGCTGGATTATTCTGGGATTTGTACTCCAAAAAAGTAACTCTATCTGCATCTGCCGAAGGCTGCATTGCATGTTGATGGCCTACTGCTAAGCTGGCTAGTCCTTAAATAACTGAATTAACTGGCACACACAACATAATTGGAGAAAAAGAGGCTGCAACTTTATTGATCACAGCAGCAGTCGTTCTGGCCAAGCATTCGGTTGGATCCACCTCATTGGGGGACCTGAATGCCCCCCCTCGATGCCATCCGCTGTCTCCTTGAGAGACCTCTGGGTTGACAGTTCCCTTGGGAGGTCACGCAGACGTAAGCCACTCCATGTCTCCCCTGCCTCCTAGGGCGGGGGCAAATCTCCCCCCCCCCAAGCTGGGGCAGATCCAGGTCCCTCGCCCAGGTTCTCACGTGGGGATTTCTCACCCACGCAGACATTCAGGTCGCTGCCTGCTGTCCAACAACCAGTTGGATCCCTCCCAATGCCTGAAAATGCCTTCCAAGTTGTGACGATTGAACCTATAAAACTAACAACCCAACAAAGTAATAACCATATCAACCTGTGAGCATAGAAAAGTAATGCAACCAACTAGGGTGGGCAGGCAGGGAGACTTACATTCTGGTGAGCAGAGGCTCCAGTCCTCAGCTTGCCTTTCTTTTTTAACTGTGCCAGCAGACCAGACCGAAACCCCTGTTCCTCAGGTCCACTGGTAAGCTGCCCCACGCCCTTTGCCCTGCGCCTGCCCAATCCCCATGGCGGGTGGTGTCGTTGAGCCAGAGCGGGCCATCCCAGGCTCCTTTGCTGCTCTCCATGTGGCGGCAGCCATCTTTTTCCCCAGCAGCCACCAGCAGGACCCAGCAGTTGCTCTGGCCTCAACGCAGGGCCGGGTAAGTCCATGTCCCAACCTTACTTCAAACATGAAGTTTGTTCCCTTTTAAATAGAAGCCCCAGAGTAGGGAAACCAAACAAAAAAGAGATCAGGGCGCCTGTGCCTTTAACAGCTGTGGAGGAAGAAATTTCAGCAGATATAGCTTACTTTAAAAGCTACCTGCTGACGTTCCACATTCCTAGCTCTAGGCAACTATTAAAGGTACAGGAACCCTGTCCTCTTTTTCACCTGGTTCTGTTCTTCAAAAAAGCACATTTAATTTACCATTTCATCCCACTAAGTTTGGTTGACTAAACATGCATTTAGATATCTCAAATGTGGATGTCAGTGCCCAGTATTTCGACATTTACCATGGATGATAAATGAATTCGAGAATATCACAACACTGTTATTCTATGCTCTCAGCTTCCTGTGTTCCTGAAGTAAACCTCATCCTTGTTTCTACCTCCTGTCTTCCAAAATGGCACTCTTTGTAATATGATACTTTCACTAATTTTATACATGTAAACTGAGTAGATGTAAAAACTTTTGGAAGTTTATCACAATAATTTTCTGTATGTGTGTGAATCGTGCGTTAGCCAGAAGAAGTCTTTGACCAACCTCAAATTAGACCCCTTTTGTTTTATTCAATTGTGAAGCATAATTGTGAACCAGACTGTATATTAACAGTAGAGAAATTCACCAAATTACTACAACCAACCCAATTGGGATGGATGGGTGAATTTGCTAGATAGTTACTTTGCTATCTATGCTTCCTTCCAGGGCAGTATACAAATGTTTCCTATTTCTCACAACAGTCCTCTGAGGTAGTGAGAGAACAGAGAGAAACACAATTCAGGCATTACACCCCAAAACATGTAAGATTTAAAGGGTGCTCTTCCACCTGGAAGTCCTTCAGGTCCTTGCTTCTTCAGGATGAGTGTGTTCAATTGAACATGCTTACATAATTTCTGCAATCAATCCTGATAAGCACCAGTTGACCCCTGTATGCTTTCATTCTGAAGTCTGAACTGGTCTAAAGGGACTGACTAAGGGTCACTCAGTGAGTTCCATGGCTTAGTGAGGACTTGAATCTGGACTTCTGAAATCCCAAGCCAACACTTTAACCACTATGCCACAATGACATGCTGGACATGTGGAAAGTGCTTTGAGATATCGGTAGTTAATGGTAAGCAATGTATAAATAGTTCAAATAAATAAAGTTATCTATAGGCGTAAATAACAACCTTCCAAGAAGACCCACTTTTGTTCTGTTGCCAAACCTAGTCTCTGAACATTCAGGACTCAGGACTATATTATCTGTGTTATCTTTTACTTCACCTCACATCTACTCACATCCTTGAATTTACTAATAAATAAAAATTAGAAACTATATAAGGTTAGATCAGGTCTTCTGATCTAACTGGGAAGAAAAATAATATGAATTATGATAGTGTATTATTTACCATAATTTTCAAGCTGTTATTTTCTGAGGCTATGATTCTGAACACAATTTCTTGAAAATACATTCCATTTATATCTGTACAACTAACTTCAATGGCAACAGCTTTCTGATATGTGTATAACAAAAATTAGGAATAAAATTCAATTGAAATTGATTTCAGCAGGACTAAAATATGACTAATGTAGTTCTTACTCATTCATAGCCCTTTTATACTCAAAGCAGTTCATCCAAGAGAACCAGAAATTAGGGTAGTGGTGTGGGTGGATAAAATAGTAGCTAATAACTACATATACTTTCGCTAGGGAAAAAACTAGCTGTGTAGAAACTCTTTCTAATTCAACAATAAACCAAATATATTTTATAGAAAATCCATTTGTATTCCTGAACCCATAAGGGTAGAGCTGGGCCTGAACTGTGTGGAACGTCAGCTGTATTTCAGCTTCCAATAATAGTTCAAACAAACAAACAAACAAACAAACAAAATTAAGGATCGCATTTCCCCCCTTGAGATGCAGAGGGGGGGTTAACATGGCTTAGATTCACTTTGAATTCTGAACAAAGAAAAAAACAGATCTCTGGAAATGATTGCTTATTAACTCTTGTTTTCACAGCACAAAACAATGCAATAATCGTGCGGATCTGTGTGTACTATGAGTTCTTCGGCATGCTAATCAGCAACATGTTTACAACAAAGACAGTCAATCTGAATAAGTAAATCAAATTATATTTAATAATATGTGTAATAATTCTTAAAAGGAAACAGCATGTTGGATTTCTAACAAGTTAAACAACATTTGGGGTAATTCAACTATAGACCAACATTTTCTGCCTCATATACAATCAGATATATTGACCGCTAGATTAAGGCTGGAAAAGAACATTTTAAATAATAAGTGGATGCACAGCTGTTTACTCCCACCAAAGGTTTTCCCCCATTACATTTTGCAGGCAGTGATTAGGCATTTTTGCCGTAGTGTTTGTTCAAAAATGTGAAGATAGCAGAGGTGCTGACTCTATGTTTAATAAAATAAGAACATTCCAACATATTTCAGTAATAAGATGCAGATCAGGTGGTGTGCTCAGAGAACTGAAACTCACAAGTATTGAAACTCCACTTGAAGATCTCACGCCTTTCCTATGCATGCATTATGCAGTTGTGTTCAAATCCATTTCTTGTCTCCTTTTCTGGATATAATGATAAACATCATCACAGAGTATACAGATGCATGAGGGGAAATAGTTTCTTTCAACTGCAGTTACGAGCTGTGCAGAAAATGGCAAGTCTCCTTTTCATTCTAAAGCAAAATAAATGATTACAGCATCCATTATCTCTTTAAAAAAATGGCATTCCACAAAGCAAATGAATCCTCATCACTGGGGAAATTTCTCTTTTCTTTCCATTACCTAGTTCTAGCCAGTGGTTTTACTTATTGCATTGGACGTCATCGAAGGAGATGTGTGCAGACCTTCCTTTGACATGTAGACGACACAGACAGTCCGGTACAGTTTGCAAAGCATTTTGGTTTTAAATACTTCAAAGAATGCTCTCCTCTTCAAAGTCAAATTTCACCACCACTGGCCGGCTCGTGTTCCACTTCTTGCTTCGATCCTTATCCTCAATGAACTCCTGGTAAGGATCTTTCTTTGAAATGGCTTTCTTGGAGCGAACATAACCGAAAAAGACAGTCAACGCCAGGAAAGAGTAAAACAACATGACAAAGAGAATGAAGAAATAGGCGTTGTCATATGGTTTGTATTTTGGTGTTTTCTCCTTTGTCACATTTTTTCCTGCATTCAGGTTTTCTTCCAGAATCTTCAGAACACACTGAGAGATGAGAGACGCTAAAGCTGTGTGGTTCATCTTCCTGCTGCTTTTGTCTAAAGAAATCAAAGTTTGCACTTTAGAAAACAGTGGAGATATGTAAAGACTTGGGACCTGATCCCTTTCATGCCTATGAGAGTTCTCTCGCTCTCTCACTCTCTCTTCCCTTCCCTGTTGACCTGGCTGAAAGCTGGAACAGTCTCTGTTGTTTCCTCTTTTAGCAAGGAATGCTGTGACACTCTTAGTGGGTCTCAGCCAGCTGATAATAATGCATCTTTCAAGATAGGCACTGGTCCAGACTTAAGTGGCCAGTATAAATAACCATCATCATAGTGAAACTGATTTCCAGTGTCTTTCTCACACAAGTAAATATTTATGCTTGGAATAGGATAAGTTAAGTCCTTGCATTCTAGACATGGGTTCAGTTCTATTTTAAAAAGAGCGGTATTTGTTTGCATTTTGACATGGTGGACCGTGGATATTTTCCTCATAGCTGTTGAGATGACAGAGCACAGTGTTCTCCAAATTCATAGAGACAGTATGGAATGCTGAGATCTTGAAACTGGTTGGAACAATTCCCCATGGAAAAATCTACCTTCTGTCTCCCCCTTCACCCTATGCCAGTCAATTAGTGGGCATGCTGATCTTTCGGCCTTTCATTGTCACCTGGGCCACACATAGCAGGCTCAACTATATATTCCAGTAACCATTTTTTAAAAACTGAAAAGCACATTCAGGAGGCTGGGGCATTGTTTATGGAGAAGTGGTGGACCCTTAAATCTTTTCTTTGTTACTATTTTTCTGTTCCAAATGTCCATGTAGAATCCCTAACTTAAAAACATTCATTTGGAGGTTTGTTGGAACAGGAGTGGAAGCAGCAGTGGGGCAGAATTTCAAAACAGAAAATGGCCACCAAGGAAATTAACTACATGCAAGTATGTGTATCAAAGTCAGTTTCTAAAAAGCAGATTTTCAGTGGGGTCATTCTGAATGCAAAAATAGAAGAAGAGCAAAAGAATAAGTAGCAGAGATTGAAACATTGCATTTTGGTTTACAACTGGAACAATCCTCCTGCCAGCAATGCCAGATTGTGGGAAACTCTGGAGTTATAGTTTAAAAGCAAAACTATTACTCAAAATACCTTTTCCAGAAGCTGCTCCAAAAGTGTTGGGGGGGGGGGCGGCAGCTCTTGTTAAATATAAATGCATGAAGTTAATTCCAGTCACCTGAATGTTTAGTCTTATAAGCATTATACTTAGTAATATAAACCCTGATTTTGGTTGGGAGAAGCTGCTTTAGGATCTCAGTTTTTACTTACAACCTAGTGCAATTACATGCAAATGAATTACTTTGAAATGAATGGCACTTAACCTGCAAGCATGTTTCAGACTGACGTGTATGTATTTTATCAGCGTCATTGTTTTCAGTGAAATTATGCATGCATTCAGCTTCACTGAAGGCAGTTTCACACATGTGTTCCAGATGTGATAGCTGCTGCTTTTCTCTTGGCATGATGGTCACCAACAGGAGTCCAGTGGCTAAAATATATCTGGATGTGGGTTCAAAATCTGCCTTTAGCTCTGCAGCTGTAATACTTATTGGAAGTCCTTTGGCAGACTCTTCCCATTGTTTATTTACTTTTTGGTTATTTGGTTATTTATTTTATTGATATGCCTCCTTTTCCCCAGAACTGAGACTCAAGGCTGCTTACAAGTTGTTTAAAAACATTTTTGAAGGACTTTTTATAGTGCAGTGGTTAAACTGCAGTACTACAGTGAAGACTCTGCCCACAACCTGAGTTCGATCCCTGGCTCATGTAGCTGGCTCAAGGTTGGCTCAACTTTCCATCCTTCCAATGTTGGTAAACTGAGTACCCAGCTTGCTGAGGGGACAATGTGTAGCCTGCATAATTAAATTGTAAACCATCCACAGATCACTTTAAGCACTATGGGGTGGTATATAAGCAGCACACTCTGGTTTTTGCTTTGCTTTAGAAAGACAGAAACAATAGAAAATTCAAATACAATAGATTTAAACATGTTAAAATAGGATTAAATTCATTCTAATGTTAAAATTAATGTTAAAGTACTTTAAAATATTTGATTAAAATGCTAACAATACAGTAGTTTACCTTTAGAAAGGGAGACAATACATTTAAACTCTTAGATACTTCATTTCTGGTCTGCCTGGATAAAAAGCCATTCTGCTCTGTTTTGGGCTAGAATCCTAGCATTTACAAGTCCCAGCATTGGCCATTCCTCCTCATGTTGATAGTAGTTGTAGTGCAACACACGCCAGTTGTGAAAGGCTATGTTTAGAGGGACCTCAGATGCAGCCAGTGACATAAGTGAAATGCTAGGCCTAATATGGGAAGCATTATAGTGTAACCTATCACTAGGAATCAATAATGATTTTGTCAGCTACAGCCTGAAAGCCTCCAGGGTGAAAAGACAGAATAAACTTTCCTTTACTATGAAAAGGAATAACTATAGAGCCATAGGGTTGGAGGAGTCCATTGAGTCCAACTCCCTGCTCAATAACTACAGTCTCTAGAGCCTTGGAAGTACACCGGAAAGAAATATCCTGCAAGAAAAATGCTGGTAAATATTTCTGTGAAAATTAAATCCTTGACTGTCAGTGACAAGTGGGTTACATGGAGTATTTGGAGGGAAAGAGCAAAAGGTTAAGTTGTCTTCACCAGAGGTTGTCACAGGTCATGTCTACTTGCATGATAATAGCAAAGCACAGGAGGCTATGTGGATTCCTGCTTTCTATTGTGTTTTACAGGCTTAAGTCATTCTAAAGTAAATTGTTGTTTTACAAAGGAGTGAAATCTTATCTGGCTGCAAGGGAAAAATGAGTTGGGCAGCCACAAATGACAATGCCAGCTGTTTCTTCCTGTGATCTGAATTTGAGGGAGCCAGCCCGGAGACTTTGAAGTGGAGAACACCTCAGCCAGCTAGCACTTTGCCAACCCAAGTACTGTTTCTCTAAGGCTGACCCCTGAACCGATTGTATGATGACTAATTCACATGCTACGATTGGGGGGTATATCAGTATCACTTATACTGCCTGCATTTGTCATTAGGGGTTTGTTGTAAAAAGAAAGATGAAAGTAAAGCCTGTAATCTTATATGAGCAGACTGTACGATTTATAGAAGAAATGCACCGCCTTACATTTTAACTATTTGTTTTAAAATTTGCCTTTTAAAATGATGCAAAATCCCCATAAAGAACAAATGCAGAAAGAAAGGTTGGACGGAGAAATCTTAAGGAGAAAGCAACTGCAAATCTAGCTCCTGACATGGACCGTGTTCAACTCCTCTTACTTATGTGTGTTGCCCTGGACATTGTTCTGTGGGCAATGTGGCAAGGAGAACAGAATTAGGAGCCCATGTATATGCCCACTGGAAATGTTTTTCTGATTTATTTCAGCAGGGCAAAATGAACATTTAAATAGTTATCAATCATCCCTGCATCAACAGACTTTATTGTTAGATGGGTGTCTATAGAAATCTGTGTTCTATTTTGAGCTATCCCTTTTTTGCTTTCCAGGGCTTAAACATAACCTTTCATCCTACCTGGAGTAGACCCACTGAATCAATGGGGAACTTGGTAAGCAAAGCAAAACAAAGAAAGGCTTGCTGTTTATATATCACCCCATAGTGCTTAAAGCACTCTTTGAGTGGTTTACAGTTTTAATTATGCAGGCTACACATTGCCCCCTCCGCCTGTGAGCTGGGTACTCAATTTATTGACCTCGAAAAGACGGTGGGCTAAGTCAACCTCAAGCCAGCTACATGACCCTGTGATTGAACTCAGGTCATAAGCAGAGTCTTCACTGCAATACTACAGTTTAATCACTCTGCCACAAGGCTCATCATGGTAAGTCAACACATATATACATTCCATTGATTCAATGGCCAAACTCCTACTGTAAATTTACTCTGCATAGGTCTCATCATCTGGCACCCCAGCAATATTGATTGAAAAGTTTCCTATTCCCCTCTTTCAGGTTCTGAGGCTCCCTAGAGCAACTTTTTGCCCTTGAGAAGCCTTTGGGAGCCTTGGAAAGAGGTGGGGTGCTTTTCAGTAGCTAAAACACACTGCCACCAGGAATGGGACCTCTGGCAATGATCTGGTGGCATTTTTTGCAATGAAAGACTTCCTCCTCTTTCCCGAGGCTCCCAAAGTTTTCCTCAAGGTAAAAGGGAGCCCTAGAGAATCACAGAACCCAAGGGGGGATTAGGAAGCATTAAACTGATTTACATTCAGTATTACCAATGCCAAATGATGCTATCATCCTACTTGCCCGGCGTAAAGCTCAACAGGAGGATTTTGTACAATGGATCTACTGCAGATGGACTAGTAACTGTGTTTAGGCCCAAGTGTTTCGCATTGTTTTTTTAGAGCAGCTTTTGCCAGTGGGCTTGCTGCTGATGAAGAGGCCTTTAAAAGGGTCTGTGGATTCCTATATAGTCCCCCTCATGTGTGTTTTTTAAATTGTTTTTAAAATATAGTTCTTTTCACATGACAAGCCACTAAATTGTATATTAATGTTATGGCTGAAATCTTGTTCTGTGACTTACAGTGCATCATTTCTGGCAATTGTTTTGAAAATAAAATGTTTCTGATTTCCCTTCACAAAGGTCCTGGGGCTCCCATGAGATCCCTTTCATCACGAGGAAGCTTTTGTGGGCCACAGGATGAGCAGAAATCATTAATTTCCAAAAATTGCTACCATGGGGAATCAGAAATTTATTTCCGAAAAATCAGTGTTGCTGATTACATTGTCAGCCTTACACAAATGTAGCTCTGTAAACAAAAGTTCAGTTGATGTGTTTTTCATTGTACTTTTGAAAACTCATGTTTTGAGCTGCCTTGAGTCTGAAAGGATGTCAAATAGTGTTTTATATATGTCTAGCTCTTTTGATATACTGTATATGCATGTATTTCTGTTAGAAATATATTGGTTTGCAACGGTAGTCAAAACCTCAATCCAAGACAGCAAGACAGTTTTCTCTGGTTAATACTGTTAATACAGTGAAATGTAGAGGTTGGTACATGAATGACTTCATTTCCCAAATACAAGGAAGGGGATTATACATGTGATATTTGAAGGTGCTAATCTTGGAACAGGCAGATGCCTTTCAGATCTAATCCGGCCAAGAAATCTGGTACACCTTGTGTGATACTTTCAATGAAATATTAATTTTTAAAAAGAGCTACTGTACTTGGAATTTCTGGATGAAGTAATTTGTATTAATGTGTTGTAAATTGTAAGATACTCATAAATGCTATGTAGATTTGGTTTTTTAAAAAATGTTAAAATAAAATAGTACATGCCTCTTATGGATAGAAAGCTGCCTTAAGAATGATGTAAACTAAGATCTTATAACTTAGTTTTAATAAATTCAAAGGGTCCTGTAGTGATTCTGGTGATTTGGTTGAAGCTTGTTAGAAAAGTATGCCGTGTGAGTCAAAAAGTAGGTTAATGTAATTTTTCTTCACTGAAATGTGATGGGAAAATTACCTTAGTCCTCTTGATCTCATGAGCAAATTTCCCCATTTTACAGTGGTTCCCTAGGTTCCTGTACCAAAATTTCAAGATTGAACTTGGGGTCCCTTCTGCATGCTATTACTGTAGATACAACAACATATCCTTGTGTAAACAAATAGGTTCTTCTTTAGTGGTGTTCCTAGGAGGACTGGCACAGACTCTTTACCACTTGAAGATTCTTAATAGGATTATCACAAACACAAAAAATGAGTCCTGATATGGGGGTGAAGAGTTGTTTCCCTTTGGTAGATTGCCCCCTTACCCCGGAATAAATACGCGAGACCAGAAATATGGATTAAACACGGGCCACACTTTATTGAATATAATCATTGTTGCCAATCATTTGGCAAAGGGGGGTCCTGCCGTAGTGCGGATTCAGGTTTCAAATGTAGGTCTAAACGGACCCTCCTAAACAACCAAAGTGGTAGTCCCTGGCCTCAGTTCTCCCAGTTCTGAAGACAGTGGGAAACTCTGCCGGCCCAAATTTGACCACCCCGGACCTTGAGCCACTCTCTCCAGGCTGACTGTTGGTCCGGGTGTGTCCCCAGTGCATCTTCTCCCCCCAAGCACTGTAATCGCACGATCCGCAGAGCTGGGAGTTCAGATGAGCTATAATTACCTGCTATTACTATGTGACTCCCCTCTTAAAATACCTGTTTAATCCACACTAACCACCAGTGCGACCATATTTCCACCTCCAAATGGCCAGCGCATCTAATCCAGTGTGGGATAGGCAAAAAAATCCCTGCCTCCAAGAGCCAATCAGGAGACGGGTCAAAAATTCCTATCCGGCCCCAAAGGCGACCGGTAAACTCACACTAGAATATAGGGCGGGTGGGTGGGATGTCGACAAGAAAGAGGAAGCAAAGAGGGGGGAACGGCCCTTATATAGTCTACCGTTCCCCCCTCTTCCCAAGCTGCTCGTGCGAGACTGCAGCAAGGTCTCACATCCTCCGGGGAAGCTGGCAAAAGTAAGCCACGCTGCCGAAGCCTCAGCTGTGCAGCGGCTTATTCATTTTGGAATAATGCATTCTTTAAAAAAACATGTTAGGGAAAATACAACTGTTAGTCCCAAAAAGAACAGAACCCATCAATGGGACATATATTAATGTTGACTTCCATCATCCCATTCATTCAGTGAGTCTGTTCTACTTGAAATTAACAACTGGATTTAACCTATTACAGTGTCACACCTTCTCCAACATTTATCAGAGGTTTTTGAATTTTGTGTGGATTAAGCTGCCTATGTGTTAATTCCTGAGTCTTGTTGTGGTTTTCAGTGCATGTAAAGATTGGATGTTACATAAAAGACTGGATTGCCCAGAAGATTCAAACCAAATACTACAATTAGGTGAATGTGAACCAGAGCTAAAGACAGAAGAATTCAGAAAAACAGTTCAAAAGATTAGTACTAAGCCTTTTAAATCACCATTTGATGTAGTTTACAATCATGATGTATTTAGGCACTGAACTTGTTTAATCCCAATTGTTGTGTGATTTTGTATGGACTAGATGAGGCCTTGTTACATGAGAAATTCCTTGATAAAATGGAACATGCCTTCCAGTGTGTTAAAATTCAATTATTTAAAAAACCTGCAGTTTATGAATGTGGTATATCATACTTCTATACCCACAATTCAAAATGCCAGGAAGTGGCCCAATATTGCCGTGTTGCCGGCAGGAAAAAGAATGCCAAGCTTTACATAGCAAAAGGCAGCCTGAGAGTAGACAACACCAATGGCAGCAGTCAAGATGGTCTTCAGGAAGCCCTCTTTTTGCTCACTACCATTCATAAAAAGAGACCAAGCAAAGGAAAATTCCAGACACTGCCTCTTTTTTACATTGGTTAACCACTTCTCACCCAAACACAAATAAATTGTTATAGCTGTTTTTAAACATGTATGAATGGTATGAATTGAGCCATTCTCAACATGGTTTTTTTTGCCACTGCCATAAACAGAATATGAAAGAAATATAGGCTGAATCAAGACTGTATAAGTTGCATAACAAATCTTATGAGGTGGTGCGTGAAGAATTGTTTCCAGTCTGTGTCCCCTGTTGAGAATGGCTGATACAAGATACACTCTTCTGCTCACTAGCAATCAAACTGTTCAGACTATGACAAGATATAGGCACCAAAGCTCTGCTAACATTGAATAAGACCACTCCCTGCCACAAAGTAAAGAACAGTAATTTCACAGCTTAAACAAATCAGCTTCTAAATATTTGTTCTCTGTCCTTTTTAAAATATCTTTTAAAATAATTTTACAACCAGACACAGAATTCCATTGCAAGCAAGATTCCCCGTTCAGCCAGGAAGGAGTTAAAAAGCTATCATCTTGTGAGTCAGCTAATGAGGTCCTGCTGACAGGGTCAAAAGTTCAGATTGCCCCAGATCTGAAGTTGATTTCCCCTTTGAAGACCTTTGTCAGGAGCCTGGTCTCAGAAATCCTGAGAGAATGTTTAATGAAAGCATTTGGGGCTGCAACAAATACAACTTTTAGCCTTTTGTTTCTGTCCATGGAGTTTTCTTGGCAAAGATACTGGAGTGGCTTGCCAGTTCCTGCTCCAGGTGGATCGCGTTTAGTCAGAACTCTCCACTACGACCTGTCCATCTTGGGTGTCCCTGCATGGCCTAGCCCATAGGTTCTCTGAATTACTCAAGCCCCTTTGCCACAACAAGGCATCAATCCGTGAAGGGGATACCACTCTGATGGCAGAAAGTGAGGAGGAATTAAAGAACCTCTTAATGGGGGTGAAAGAGGAAAGCACAAAAAATGGTCTGAAGCTCAACATCAAAAAAACTAAGATCATGGCCACTGGTCCCATCACCTCCTGGCAAATAGAAGGGGAAGATATGGAGGCAGTGACAGATTTTACCTTCTTGGGCTCCATGATCACTGCAGATGGTGACAGCAGCCACGAAATTAAAAGACGCCTGCTTCTTGGGAGGAAAGCGATGAGAAACCTAGACAGCATCTTAAAAAGCAGAGACATCACCTTGCCGACAAAGGTCCGCATAGTCAAAGCTATGGTTTTTCTAGTAGTGATGTATGGAAGTGAGAGCTGAACCATAAAGAAGGCTGACCGCCGAAGAATTGATGCTTTTGAATTGTGGTGCTGGAGGAGGCTCTTGAGAGTCCCCTGGACTGCAAGGAGAACAAACCTATCCGTTCTAAAGGAAATGAACCCTGAGTGTTCACTGGAAGGACAGATCCTGAAGCTGAGGCTCCAATACTTTGGCCATCTCATGAGAAGAGAAGACTCCGTGGAAAAGACCCTGATGTTGGGAAAGTGTGAAGGCAAGAGGAGAAGGGGACGACAGAGGACGAGATGTTTGGATGGTGTCATCGAAGCTACCAACATGAATTTGACCTAACTCTGGGAGGCAGTGGAAGACAGGAGGGCCTGGCATGCTCTGGTCCATGGGGTCACGAAGAGTCGGACACGACTTAACGACTAAACAACAACAACAAACACAACTGCTCTTTGCTTCTGTAATGCAGAAATACTTTGAATATGCCTTATAAAATTGTATGTGAATTCCCTGAAGATACATGGCAAAATGTACCTCCCTTTCTGGGAGAACTGTCACTCCATTACTTTCTGTAAAGCAAGCCTGGGTTTTATTTTAAACTCTTTAAAGGAAATCTGTCTTTTGACTCTGTTTCTGTGACCTTTCTGTCCTCAAAACATCTTCCTTCCAAGCCATAAAGCTGCCACAATGTGTCTACTTAGCAAAGTTCTTGCTGGTAAGCCTGTTTCATACATGCTCAGAGCGATAAAGAAAATATCAGCATTTCTCACATTTGAAAGGCCTTTTTTGAAGACCAGTTTTTTAACCCCTACAGCCTAGATTCTTTCAAAAAAAAAAAATTAAAAAGTGGGTGGGCTAACCAGTCTCTTGCAAGCTAAGCAAGATTGATATTTTCAATTTCTATGAGCTATTTTAAATCTGGGAACATTTAGGGTTGCCTATTTCTGATTTAAAAAAAAAAATAAAAAAAATACTTTAAAAAAATCATAACTCAAAACTCTTTGCCCAAACTTCCCCAAATTCAGCACACAGCAGGAGCAGATCATCTGTATATCAGTGCCAAATCTGGCACTGATCTGAAGTCCATGCTAAAAGTTATAATTTTTTATTTGTTTGTTTTGGCTGCCCTGATTTTTAGAATTGTCTTATAGAATGCTGATTTGCTGTGCCAGTACAAGATCAACAATCATTTGCGAGAAACTGTTGGTGAAAATGTTTCCAGTTTGGGTGGAAGTTTCATTTAAATTAAGACTGCATTCCCCTCATGCATGGACATCCAAAGGATCAGCTTTATATTTAGAAATGAACAATAAGGCTTGAGATATACCATTCACACACTGTAATTTCCACTCGATATTTAAAGGATAAGAAAGTCTTCTAGCAACGGCAGAGACAATGAATGAAGATTAAAAAGAAAGTACAAGATTAAAAGAGAAATGAACACTCAGCAGAAGGAACCAAGATCAAACAGTGGATTAACCATGTTACTTGTTGTTTCTCAGAAATTAAATAAGTATGGGGGATAAGGAATTTGTTTCCTTTTGGTCCTTGAAAAATGCCAATTATGGAAGCTAAACTGCTGGGATCGCATGTCAGTCTGCTTTGGAAATGTGAGAAATGGATGGGAAATATAAACACAGGGCAATAGCTTACAGTTATGTTATGAATTAAGACTGAAAAAGTATCAAGATTTAGTCACCGAATAAACTGTCACAGCTAATCTCCCATGATGAATTTGAGCAAAATCAGAATAGAAGCAATAGCTCTGTAGTTTTGCAGATTATCATTACCATGAATTGAAGCTCATGGGCCAAGAAAGTCCTTGCTCACCCAAGGGATTGTTAAAGTCAAAAGGATAGATGGATGAATAAGAAGCTGCCAGTACATCTAAACTAGTGACTTAACTGGTGCCCCATATGCCTTCCTTCTCCTTGTCTCTGCTTCCACCTCATTGCTCCACCTGCCATAAGTGTATCTGATCACAAATGAAATCAACATGACTGAAGAGGGCAACCTAATAGAGCCATCATTCATAAGCACACTGTCCAAAATCCTATTGTGTTTTTACTCCAATATAATGCAATCAGCATAAATCTTGGTGGTAAATTACCACAAGTTAAGAAGATGGCATAGGCATTTGCATTTGCAAGCTGTTGTTGCTATGTGCTATAAAGTCACCTCTGACTTATAGTAACCCATGAATGAACAATCTCCAAAATGTCCTGTCTTCAACAGCCCTGCTCTTCTCCTGTAAACTCAAGCCTGTGGGTTCCTTTAGGGAGTCAATGTATCTCATATTTGGTCTTCATCTTTTCCTGTTCCCTTCAACTTTTCCCAGCATTATTGACTTTTTCAGAGAATCTTAACTTCTCATGTAGGACAGCCTCCATTTCATGATTTTTGCCTCAAGAGATAGTTCAAGATTGATTCACTTTAGAAGCCACCTGTTTGTCTTCCTGGCAGTCTAGGGTATCTGCAGAGCTCTTGTCTAGCACCATATTTCAAACAAATCATTTTTTTCCTGTCAGCTTTTTTTTTACTGTCCAGCTTTTACAACCTGCATGGTGATCAGAAATAAAAGAATGTGGCTGAGCTTTGGTCTCCAGTGAAACATTCTTACACTTGATGATCTTTTCTAATTCCTTCATTGCTACCCTTCCAAGGCAAGTTGACACATGCAATTTGGTGGGCAACAGCAAATGTCTATGCTAACTTCTTAACTTGCAACAATGCGCCACTGAGATTTGCACCAATTGCATTTTGTTGGTGGGCATAACTAATAGGAATTGGCATGTATACTGTAGATTCAGAGTGTAGAAAAGTAACGTTAAAAGTAATTAGTCATGGTTATAATTCAAGACTAGACATGGGGACGAACAAAAAAACAAATTGAGATATTCGTTAAAAATTGCTGATTTGTTAAATATTCATCCCTTCGTATTTGTGAGTTCCAGAGACCCCGACAAATACAAAGGGATGAATATTTGTCCACTTTTATTTGTCCCCCACATGAAGAGAGGAAGGCTAGCCTTCCCTCTCTTCCTATGGCCTTCCCATTCTGCCTATGGGCCCGCCGATCAGCTGATCGACGGGCTGATAGCCAGCCGGCCAGCCCCACAGCCTATCCCCCACCCCCTTCCCCTCCCTACCTTAGCCGCCGCCACCATCCACTACCGCCTGGCACTGCCGTCACCCATTGCCACCCCGCTGCCACCGCCATCCATTGCCTCCCGCTGCGGTGGCCTCCGCAGCCACAGCCTGCCATAAGGGACACTGGCTGCCCTTTGCAAAGATGGTGGCTGTGGCTTCTTTTAGGGCAGGGAAGCTGCGGCTTCCATCTTTGCAAAGGGCAGCCTGGATTCCCTTAGCCTGCCTTAAGGGGGCTGCCACAGCAGGTGGCGGTGGATGGAGACTGTGGAGGCCGCTGTGGCGCAGGCTGCCATGAATGGTGGTGGCGGCGGTGGCGGCGGTGGCGGCGGTGGCAGCGGCGGCGCAGACTGCAGCAGCCAAGGTAGGGAGGCAACAGGGGCAGGGGGCAGGGGGCAGGCTGTGGGGGTGGGGAGTCAGCTTTTTTTTTTTAGACAGCCTCTGGCTGTCTAAAAAAACCCCTGACAAACTGACAAATTGTTTCGTGCTTCGTCGGTTCATGGGGAGGAGCTTTGTGCTTCATCAACTTTGATGGATCATGAATCAGGAAGAATTGCCAAAATGGCAGTTCGTCCCCATTTCTATTCAAGACCATTGCCATTATAGCTATTTACTAGAGATGGGCATGAACCGGAAAACTGATGGTTCATGATGTTTGTGATTTGTGACAAGCATCCCATTTTACTGAAGTAAAATGAAGCGCCAATGGGAAAACAGTTCAGCACTTCATTTCATTTTGGCAAAACAGGATTCACAAAATGAACCATGAACTAAACTGCAAGCCAGCCCCGTTCTCTCTCCCCCCCCCCCCCCGGGTTCCTGGTTTGGTTCGTGTCCATCTCTACTAGTTACCAATGTACTTCACAATTTCCCATTTTTTCCAAAATTACTAAAATAGTTATCTTTTGTAACTTTTAAAATGAATTCTGAAGTCTATAAGTTGTCAGTTTGTGCTACAAAACACACTTTCTTCCTGCCCACTTTGTTGTTACCTCAGGAGTCACAACATAGTAGTAGACAGCAACATGAAGCATCGTTGAAAGGAGAACATGGGATATTACTGCTCCACTTTTTAATGAGAGCACACCCCACAACTAATCTTTTTTAAATTTATCCCTTGCTGAGTTTTCATCATAATATAATATAGTTATCTCTTGGTTGCTAAGGAAGGAATTAATCAAAAGTTAACCAGATGTTATTTGTAACTGACCTTTGAGGGATTTCACTTTCTTCTTGTTTCCAAGCAAGTTCCTAAAACTAACAAAACGTTCCTGGTTATTTTTCAGTTGGCTGATTCAGGGCAGTGACATGACCGTGAGCCTTTGTAACTCACTGTGTCAGCAATTCAGGTGTCATATTCTCTGCTATTACTGGCTCAGCTGCTCTGACATCACAGCCTCTAATTTCAAATCTCTTCAGCAGGCCTTTAATCCCAAGGCTGATTGCTTTTCACATCATGGAGAAATCTTTTACCTTACACTCTGAGATTTGTGTACAATCTTATACCTCATTCATGGAGATCAGCTGAGGATTCAATAAAGACTAGGCACCATATCCTTGGCTCCCAGTAGTGCTTAGAAGTACCTTTTGTGGACTAAAAGTGTCACTGTAGATGCTGATTGAGGGATTCAGGCAACTATAATCCAAAAACATGATTTTTTTTCTAAGCTTTGGATCCCAGACACATGCTTTCTGAGAGGCAACATATGCAGCATGTGAAGTTACCTTATACTAAATGAAAACACTGGTCCATCCAGTCCAGTATGGTTGACACCAATTAGCAGGGGATCTCCAGATTCTCAAGCAAGATGTTTTTCTCATCCTACTTAGAGATGTTCCCTGAGATTGAACCTAGGAGCTTTTGCACAAATGTGCTCTGCCCCGAGGCAAGAAGAGCTCTTTATGCATGCTCAGAGGTATGCTTGTTCATATGACCTAAGTTCTAAGTAGAGAGGGAGATGTACACAAATTATGCTGGCTCACCACTGAAGATGTTTTCCCCCTACACACAAGGTCTCATCGGTCTGGCTGGGCACCAGAGAAGGCAGAAGCAGCTGGCATAGCCCTTCTCTCTCCTCACACAATTCCAATGGCACGAGTGTTTGAATATGATTTGACTGAAACAGGAATTTGAACCCATCTCTAATTAATTGTTGGTCAATCCTTGATCTGAAAACCCTTAAAATGAGACTTATGGCTGGGCTTATTATTCATTCAGAACTCCTTGGTTTCTTACTGGCCTATCATACCAGACAAGGATTTCTTGGGGAAAATGTATTAAATTGATCTGATTCTATTGCATAAGAACATCTCAATTCCTGCTCCCTAAGCCACTGAACTAGGTTTCCCTTGACAACCGTCTATTGCCTGACACTGTGCTTCTATCTTATCTGGCTCGCTGAGGAATGTGAAAAAAGGCTCGGCTGCAGATAGTGCCCGTACAGCAACAGGGCAGTATTTCAGCAGCTCTTGTCTTTTGTGGGCCCCATTTCAGCATGTTGAAAAACATGTTGAAAGGGGTAAAAGTTTCTCTGGAATGTGCAAAATCCAGGAGAGTCCAAAGGGAGGCTGTTGTAAACATCTAGCAGAAGTGCCCACCTGGTTCACTGGAGGGTTCATCTCATCCAGCCTCAAACTACATCCTGGAGGTAAACATAGGTGAAGGAGACCTAACAGGAATGATGGTTAGAGGAGGGGATCACAGAGGCCTAACCAGTGCCAAATAGAAGGGAACGAGCACTTCATGGGATTTGGAGACAGTTAACGCAGCCTAAAATAGCATTTGTCTTTTTTGCAGTCACTTCATACTTTTCGCTCATATTCATTTTGTGATCCATAACAATTCCAAGATCCTTCTTGTTCATAGTATTACTGAGCCAAGCCACTTTTTGTAGGAAAACATTATTGGCAACACAAGCCAGAAATTTCTTGGAAGGGCGATATTGGGCCGAATTTGCCTCCCAATAGTTATCAAGAGAATTGAATTCTCCCATTACTACTGCATTGTGTCTCTGAAATTCTTGCAATATGTTTTTCAAAGGTTTCATCCACACCTTCTCCTTGATTGAGAGGTCAGCAGTAGATTCCAACTGTCACATTCCTTTTGTTTTTCTCCCCAGTTATATTAATCCAGATGATCTTGATGGGACAAACAAGCTTATTCTCTTATCTATCTATCTATCTATCTATCTATCTATCTATCTATCTATCTATCTATCTATCTATCTATCTATCTATCTATCTATCTATCTATCTATCTATCTATCTATCTATCTATTTAATTTATACCCCGCCCATCTAGACCGAAGTCTACTCTAGGCGGCTAACAACAGTACAAATAATGACAATATAAAATAGAACAACAACAATAATACAACAAGAGATGGCAATGAAGTAAGTTAGGTATTGACAGGAGGGAAGGCCTGCCTAAAGAGCCAGGTCTTAAGTTTGTTCTTAAAAACACTCAGCGAGGGGGCCAGGCGAATTTCTGGGGGAAGATTGTTCCAAAGGTGAAGGGCCACTGCCAAGAAGGCCCGATTTCTTATTCTCTCTCCGGGCCTCCCTCAGCGTTAGGCCCCTCAGCCGCCCATCCTGGCTAAAGTGAGTGATGGTTGTATTTCTATGCAGGAATATGGATTTTTTACATATAGTGCAACTCCACCTCCCTTTCTATTCTTTCTGTTCTTTTTGAACAATTAATATCCTCCAATAGCTGTATTCCAGTCATGGGAGCCATCCCACCAAGTTTCAGTTATCCCTATCAAGTCATATTTACCCCCTTGAACTAAGATTTCCAGTTTTTCTTGTTTGTTTCCCATACTCCTGGCATTCATATATAGACACTGGAAATTGTGTGATTTGTAGCCTGCTTTCCTCAATACATTTTTATGAAGACTATTACTGGACCCATGAGAGATGCATACTGTGTTCCTCTTACTGTGCATAAGCCTTTATTTGTCTTTAACTCTGAGTTTGAATCTCTCTCCCTCTTCCAATTCAGTTTAAAGCCCTCCTGATGAAGTTCTCCATGCTGTGGCCAAACACATTCTTCCCATCACTTGCCAGCAGTCTGTCTTCCAGAAAGCATAGTCTGTGATCTCAAAATCTGAATCCCTCATGTCAGCACCACCTTTGTAGACGGTTGTTCATCTGGAGTATTTTTCTTTCCCTTTCTATTCCTTTTCTAAGTTCTGGTAGGATGGACACGAAGACTATCTGGGTCCCACAGTCCTTGAATTTCCTTCCCAGAGCTTCAAAGTCTGAGATAAGTCTTCTTTGTAGTCCCTCTTGGCTGTGTCATTTGTTCCCATATGGATGAGAATAAAGGGGTATGCATTCATGAATGATGGCAATTTTCTGTCACATCCCTAACCCATCCTCCAAGGAGACAGCATACCTTGCAGTGTCCATGAATCTTCTCAGCATACTTCAGCCCTAACAGTAGCCAAATGACTCTAGGAACCAAAGAAGACCATGTCATTCCCATTTTTCCCTCGAAGTATCTGAGACTCAGAAATGTATCCTCCTTCTTGACATGCAAGTTCAATTTACACACTTACAACTAATGACAGGTAAGAGCACAACTGGAAGTGTTACTGCTATACCAGGTATTCTGAGGGTTGAAATAGAAAAAAAAATCACATTTCCAATCCTTTGTTTAACACTCTGTTTCCTACAAATTTGTGCAATATCCAGAGCTTTAAAATATGAAGGGGTAACTGGCATTTGACCTTCTTAAATCATATATCTGCTGCAAAACTCTCCTCAGCATCATGGCTTTTCTGAACAAGGAGAAAAACCTTTTAAAAGATTTTCAGTAATTTAAATGATCACCATTTTGTACTTCATGGATCCTCTGAGTATGTCAATTGGTTGATATGACAGGTTGGCTTTCAATTAAATAAAGTCTATTTGATATTTAGGGGCATCATTCAAATCTCCTGTCATGCAATCTATTGTCATCATCACTAGGATGCCACTATAAAATTAAGAGATGTGTACATAGCTCTCTGTTTCCATGCAAGAGCCCTAAACAAAATCATTTACTTGAAGGCAAGGGTTACAATATAGTACAGTATCAAGCACACTTGTAATTAACAAGCAAAACAGTGCTTTTCCCTGAGACAGAATGTAAAGGATCACACTGTTTAATTGCCAAATTGCTGTATAATGGATTCAACAATAAATACATATTTATTGCATCATGCTGATAATGAAGTCCTTGTCTAGAATTCTTCTTCTTTCTTCTCCTTTCAAATAGAGTAACAGTAATTAAATTTTTAAAAAATGAGAGTATAGAATTTAACAATTTTATTTTCAATAACTTACACTGAAACAAGTTTTCAAAAAAAACACAATATGATATAGTTGATTTTAAAAAAATTCTGACTCAAATCTTGTAATCTTATTGCTGGATAGCTCAGTAGTTTAGGTACCTGGCTACTGAGCCAGAGCTTAGGAGTTCAAATATCCACTGTGCCTCCTTGACAGGGGCTAGACTTGATGATCCATAGGGTTCCTTCCAGCACTTCTAGGTTGATGATGACAATGATGATTTTTTTTTCCAAAAATTAAAATAAGGGAAAAAATTAACTGATTAAAATAATTTAAAATCCAATTAAAATCAATTTCAACCATTGATGTTTATGTACCTGTTCCTCTGTGATCCTTGCAGATGGAACTGTCTGCAAGGGACAGAAGGAATTTCAGGTTGATTGCTACTGTGCCAAAAAGTTGGGTACCAGGAACTTTCAGTGCATTGAAAGAATATGCTGTATTTTACAGGTACATAGAAACACCTTCTGGTCCCTTCATCTCACACAGAGTGGAGAGAGAAGAGTAATGGTCTCTTTTTTTCTGATCCAAAGAGGGGAGACAGGAAAAAGTCAACATAATAGTGGAAGAAGGATTGAGGACACTGAATAGTTAATGAAGCCTCTGAGCTACTTCCAGATCTAAGACAAGAAAGCCATAGTTCCGTCCTTATCAGCAGATGTTCTTTCATATTTGTGTATGAAGCGAACTTGATTAAATTAGCCTGTAAAGGTCAAATGAAATATGTCTTCTCACTTGTATTTTGATTTTGCCTGACATTGCCTGATAGGCTTGATAATAAGCTATGCCTGCCTACAATGGCTTTATGCTTTAGACATTTGCAGAGGGTCATTTGTGTTTGTGTAATTCAAACCCATCTTACCAAGAGAGAGAGAAAAAGGATGTATGTGTGTTTGTTGTTTCCTACATGTTGTTCCTCCTGTACCACGGTGGCCTCAATGGAAACAAAGCTGAGTGAGAAGGACTGTAGCGATCACCCTGCCTATGCATACAGTATGTATGAGTGTATCAGCATGCACCAATAAGAGTTGTTGGGAGGTGGAGCTAGTGGGACATAAAGGGAGGGGTGAAGCAGATAGGAGAGGGATAGTTAGTGGGGAGTTGAAAAGCAGTTAAGGGTGTTAGAGAGAGTTAAATGTGGAATAAGTTATTACGAAACAACTGAAAGCTTTAACGTCTTTTAGGAATCTACTTAAGTGAAACTCAAGATTTTAACTGTATTCAATAAACTTGGTTTTGTTAAAAGTTACATGCAGTATGGACTTTCCAAGTAAATAATGTTGACAGAGATCAACTGGTGGCGGCGTAAATAGGAACGTGGTGTGGGCCTTAGATTAGTGAAATAATCCAGGGACACGCAAGGGGCACATCACAGGTTTCAATAGGAACCAAAAGGGAAAAGCAGAGACCATTTTTTCTCAGCCATAAGATGTGTGGCATAAGTAGAAAACAGAGACTTTTGAGCATACTCTGTCACCATGGCCAAGTCACAATCACTTGCCACACATCTGTGATAAAAGCTTAGTGGAGGAAAGAATTCCTCAAGTTTCCCATGGTTGCCTATATCTCCCTGAGAGGGGTAAATCAATATGGTGCTGCTGGGAATCCTAGCAACACAACAATCCAAACAGAGGGTATTAAGAATCCCCTTCCTCCTATAATGGCACTTCTCTTTAAACTGTGGGCAAACAAAAGAATACAATACAGTAAGTGCACCAACTGAAGGAAAGAGGAAATTCAGTGCTAGAGCGAGAAGATCCTAGCTTCAGTGTGTGAGTTCACCATGTAGGAGTGAGAAGGATTCCTGCCTGAAACCCAAAAGAGCCTTGCCAGTTGGTATAACCTGCAGGACTATCAGGCAGTTGGTCGGTCGGTTGGTGGTTCATTTGTTCCTTCTTTTCTTGACTTAACACCACTGTGTAAAGCACCTTTTAAATTAAGGGTGGGAAACATATAACTCATGGGGCCCACCAGTGCCCCTTAAATTAAGAAAATGAAAAAAGATTGGCTCTGAAATTCCCCTTCTGCCCTCTAAGAGACATAGGGGCCATTTTTTCACATTTTGTGGGCCTCCCAGAACCCCTAGGGCCTCCTGTACCTCATAATTAATTCTTTGCATTGTCCACTGGAGGATTATTTATTTATTTATTTACTTTGGGTCCTTATAGTGGGAGAAAATCAGCTAATAAATTACACACACACACACACTTTGTGAGGGATGTGTGTTTCGATAGTGGGTGTGGCCATTCAAGGTCCAGGGATGGGCATGTGAGGCCCTTACATGTAATGCCTGGAGAGCAAGCATCACAATCAAAATTGAGAGTGCTATATACTAGAAACCCTAAAAACTCCAAAAAACATAATTTTCTGTGCAAGTCAGTTGTCGATGCTGTATCATGCAACTCATACAATTCAGGACCAAAAGCAAAAAGAATGCTTGGCAAGTTTTCATAGCTGTTTATTAATTATAAATAGTAAATATTTACTGCATTTTTATATGAGACTTTTTTTTTTTTACAACACATGTGTTGTTGGTAGAGGCTGCAACAGAAAGTTATTGTTTCTTTTGTTCCATCACCCTTTAAGACCAATGTGTGAACTAATCTCTGTACTATTACCCTAGACTTACTCACTATTTTCACTGGGTTGAATGCTAAAAGGAATGTATCTGTGCCCTACCTCGTTCATTGTTCCAAGAATAAAGTAAAATAAATAACACTGCCTGCCATCTTCCTGCCCCTCCTAACATTTCAAAACAAAAATTTATTGACATTTGAAAATGTCACAACACAAAATGTATGTAAACCTTGGTTTCTATTGTTTTTTCCCCATAGATTGGATGCCACTGTATAATTTAAAATTATATGACAGTTACAAAGGCAGAGTGATTTATGTCCTGTATTTTGCTAAAAAATAATGTAAACATAATTTTTTTAAAGTGTATTGTCTTCCCCTAAAGTCACCTGCTGAACTAATGAACCGCAGGCCACCTATAGAGACCATGACACCTCAGCATATTAAAAGAGTGAATTATGTACTGTAAAAATAAAAGTACCTGGAAAAATATAATTTTGATTCTATATATAATGCCTTGGATGTTACCAAAGCTTGGTGAGGTATGACATATTGCACATTGTTAAGCAGTCATTGAAATCAAAAGTATTCTGTATTTTTGCTTGTTTCTTCCAGGAGGTAACATCGAATAGGAAAATTTCACATACAAACAACCTTGCAAAACTTTTCTTCATATTACACTTTCTCATTTGCTGTAAGGAAGGAGGGGGGAACTTGCATGTGACATTTATCAACAACATGATTACAAAGAACAAGAAGATAACCAATAATTTATTTCTGGAAGTCTTCAAACATCTAGTCTAGCTTCCTACAGACCTTAACATTTCCTTTTGAGGTCAGTTTCCAGTGTGTAAAACAATGTTCTCCTGGCCATGCTTTACAAACCAAGCAAAGTCATCAGCTGGCATTTCATGTAAAAAAAAAAAAGAGCTTGCAGGAGTCAGTTGCCACATTACAGAATATGGCATCCAAATTAATTCATGGCTCTCTGTCAACCTAAAATTGGAATGCATATTTCAGCTCAGCAGTTTGAAACACACTGTCCTTTGTAAAAGAAGGAAAGGAAAGGAAAGGAAGGGAATTACACATCAGTGCTGAACTGTGCTGCATTTTATTTGGGTTCTTGGTCATAGTCTTTGTCTTCTGAGCTGCTTTACTCCAAACTTCTTACTGAAAGGATTGATTGGTGAAAAGAACTTAACGGTCCTGTTATCTCTAGTATGATCACTTCATTCTAGGCTGCAGTTGGATGAGAGGATCACTCCATTCCAAATATTGGAGCAAGACCAGGAACAAGACTGGTTTTCACTTGAAGTGGACAGTTCATCTATGCAATATCTGGCTTCAGATAATGAAAGGCACCTGTTAAAAAAATGCAAAAGAAGCTTAAAGTCATGCTGTGACAACCTCACAGCAAGGGGCAGTGTCAACTACAGTTGACATTGTCATATTTAATACTGATGTATCAAAGGAAAGGGACTAATATTTTTATTCTTAGACAAGTTTGACAAAACTCTCTGTATCTGGGATTATATACTATAATGATTCTTGAGCTGACCTCATTAAAAACATGTGTTTCTAATAGTGGAATGCCAGTGGTTATTTCATTTTGGACAACCCCTCTGTTTTACCTAATGGCAATCAGATTTCATGTCTCAACAATTAATAACATCAAGATGTTGTTGACATCACTTTAGAAAATAATTATGCAGCAAAAATCTTGCTGGAACAATCTACCAGCTTAGCAGTGAACGTAGCTCTACTACTATGAAAGGAAGAGAATCCATTTGATTTAGAAGCACTCTTGACCTTCCTGCATTTCTACTACAAACATGTATGTCTTGTTTTGTTACTAAAGATGTATGCACCACTTTTAATATACAAAATATGCCCCTTTCACCAGCTTGTGGGTGGGTGTAATGGTCTGAGAAATCTGATGACCCTACTAAACTTTAATCAGCGCTGCTAAATGTTTTTCCAACAGTATTGCTTGAAACAATTTTCCTCTCCAGAACACTCGGATTTGAGTGACAGTCCATAAGTTAACATTAACATCTCTTGAGGTCTGAGACGATGTAACATTCTACATGGAAACCGTGGATTTACTAAAGGTCTTGCTTCAAAGTAGAACTAACTTTACAATGGGATGTGCTTTATGGTAGGGAGATGGAAATATATTTTCACCTGTCTCTCGCTGATGACTTTCTAGGGAATGGTGCTGAGCCTAGAGAAGCTTGCTAATGGATAGGTAGTCAACGTTTGGATTAAGGGGCTATGTGCCCTCATTATAACTGTGCAATGCAGACTATTATAGTTTCTATTCTACAAACATGGAATGGAGGATAAATGATACTTGTCTGGCTCAGAGATGGGAAAGTTTTTATGGGTTTTTTTGGGAATACAACTCCCCGTACACCTGGGCCAATCTGGCCAATGGCCAAGCTGGCTGAAATAGTGGCCCAGGCAGTGGCATGTCTACTAAATGGGTGGGGTATGAGTTTAAACAAACAAACAAACAAACAAACAAATAGTGTGGCAGTGTAGTCCAGGAGGGTAATGGTTCTTATTTTGGTTTTGCCAACAGGTGGATGTGAACTTGGGTTCTGCAGGTCAGAACTGATTTTTAACGAATATTCTGATGAAATGTTTAAAATAAACCAGCATAAAATCTAATCGTTTTCCTAAAACTATAACACCCTGATCTGGATCAGTCCCTTACAAAGATTTCTACCCAAACCTACAAAGCATAAAAATATCAATAAAACACCAGTACCAGAAATTACAATATTAAAACAAGATGATTAAGGAGCATTGTGCAAGAATCCTATGAGCATGTGAAGTCATCCTCCAAAGGTCACTGTTATTGTTGCCTGTCTTGGCCACTGAACTTATTAGACTAAGGAAAGAAAAAAATTCCATATAACACCAATACTGTGTGGAGCTTGCCCTGCATCTTTATAGCCTTTTTGCTGCACAAATTCCATCATGGATCTGGTGTGCTCAAATGTGACTTAAATGTAAGCCTTTGTAGTATTGCCCTCTGATGCCAGATCAGGGTGGAGAAATTGTTACTCTCAGAGCTTCCCCAGCTCTCAAAACCCCCAATGCCAACTGTTTGGGCAGAAACAAAGAAGCAAAACACCCTTATGCTCACTAGGAGACACAGGGACAATTTTTCCATTTTCCCCATCCCATCTGATCTGAAACCCCTGGAATTGATGTTCCATTATTTCTATTTTGAAAAAAGCCCCTGCCCCTTGGGCCTATGACAATTGCAAGGGAAGCATTGAAATATTTCCCCCTGAACCCATAGATAATGATGTGATGGTGATGGCGATGATGACGATGACGATGACAATGACAATGATTATGTCTGGCTCCCAAATCTTTGAAAGCTGCATCCAAGAATTGGATTTTACATAGATGTCGACATGACCTGATACTCACTTTGTCCATATTGTCCGTACTGATATCCTGTGACAGGGTCCATACTATAACCAGTGGTGCTGTATGTCGGTGGGCAGTAAGACTGGGATGTAGGCAGGCTATCTAAACTTTTCATATGATCTAATCTTTGACTGCAGCTAGCTGAGACTGTAGTGGTCGGTTCTAAGCCCCCAGTTAATGGTGACAAAGCATAGTCAGTTTGGGGCTGATGAGGTACACCGCCATGATTAGTTAAAAGGCCCATTACCTAAAACAAAAAGGAAGATGTGGGGGAAAAGGTTAGTAAGCATGAAAATTCATACTTTAAGCAATATGCAAGAGCACTGAAGCTGATGGTTTTCTCTCCTTATATCATTATTACTAGCTTTTCCCCTGCCAAGTCCAAGGTGAAATAGAACTAACAAATGCCTAAAAAGTAACTTACAGCTGATATTCCTGCTCAACCCCCAATGCAACCCTAGCCCATCCCATGTAGCATATGATAATGCCTCTTTTTCGGTGTTGTAATGTCTAACTGTATGTAACCATGGTTTAACTCATTTTAAGCTGCATAGATTGGAAACACATAAGCCACAACTAGATTCATTACAGTTATTTTTAAGCCATTTTTGTGCTTAAATAGAATACCAAGATTGGCCTAACTCATACTCAGATGGTATGTTTCCATCAGAAAGCATATTCTCAACCATCCCAGTCATGTTAGAGTGGATGCCATTTCTTAGACAGATCTCCTGTATGGAGAATTAGTGCAGCGAAATCGCCCCAGAGGGAGACCACAGCTGCAATACAAGGATATCTGCAAGCAGGATCTGAAGGCCTTAGGAATGGACGTCAACAGATGGGAAACCTTGACATCTGAGCATTCAGCCTGGAGGCAGGCAGTGCATCATGGCCTCTCCCATTTTGAAGAGACACTTGTCCAGCAGGCCGAGGCAAAGAGGCAGTCCCGAAACCAGCAAAACCAGGGAGCTGGACAGGGGACAGATTGTATTTGTCTTCAGTGTGGAAGGGATTGTCACTCTCAAATTGTCCTTCTCAGCCACACTAGACTCTGTTCCGAGTCCTCCATACAGAGCACGTTACCATAGTCTCTTGAGACTGAAAGATGCCTAATCTAATTTCCTAGACAGTGAGCCAACTCAGTGGATTTGGAAGTAATACAAAGAAGTTGTCTTCGGTAGCTCTAACCATATATTGAATTAGAAACATACTCAAAAGGACATAGCTGGTCAAGATAAGCCACCAGAAAACAGAAAGTCTCTTCATCAAGCATATGATCAGTGCTGGTTGTGTAAAACTTTATGCAGTGCCAACATACAAAAACATACTATTTTATCATTGTTGTTGCTCAGGCAGCAGCCCTGGGTATTCTACTACTATTTCTTGTTCAGTATTTATTTTGCTGCAAAAAATGTACGATACATGACACAGTTTATAGAATGAAATTATGGAAAGTAACTTGAAAAAGTAATTAGTTATAGTTAGTTACTATTATCCTTAATAGTATTGTTTAGTCACCATTGACGGCAAAAAGTACCATTCGTAGCATATAGTGAAAATGAAGTGCTTCATCCATGACAACTCTTTCACTGAAAGTCCTGAGTAATGAGCAGACATGTGAACTCACTCCATGGACTTTTTTTCCCCTTTATACCCCTGTTCTTAAAATGTACTGCCTTGTATTTCAGGACGGTGCCCCTGCCCCGATCACAGGCCATTTAGGAATACAATTAAAAGAAAAGCAAACACTGGAGGTCATTGCTTAATTTCTGTTAAATAGCAGTACTTCCCTACACCTGCCCCATCCTTTAGTCAAGGCAAGGATGATGCAAGATCATCTACCACTCCCTTATGCTTAACCAATGCACATTTGCAGTTCATTTCTCTGACCACTGCACTAGCTATTTACAAGGAAAGGCTAATAAAATGATGTTTTCCTTGTGTGCTAATTAGCCATTCATGATGGAGCCTTTTTTTTTTTTACCCAGATGGCAACAACAGCGACAGTCCCCTGATCAGTATGATCCTTCCCTTGGAAGTTCCTTTTTGTTGCAAAGGGAAAGTAGCAGGTACAATGAACGCCTGTGTGTTTTGTCCTTTATGCTGAAAGAAAATACCTAAATAGGAGTGAACAAAGTGTCTCTCTCCAGATGTTGTTAGACTGCAAATCTCATGATCCCTCACTAATAGCTACCACAATAGCTATCAGAATGGGTTCCTATTAGCCATAGCTTCCTACTAGCCATAGGTAAAGGTAAAGGTTCCCCTTGACATTTAGTCCAGTCGTGTCCAACTCTAGGGCACGGTGCTCATCCCCATTTCCAAGCCATAGAGCCAGCGTTTGTCCGAAGACAGTTTCCGTGGTCACATGGCCAGTGCGACTAGACATGGAACGCTGTTACCTTCCCACCGAGGTGGTACCTATTTATCTACTCGCATTTTTACATGCTTTCGAACTGCTAGGTTGGCAGGAGCTGGGACAAGCGACGGGAGCTCACTCCGTCGCGTGGATTCGATCTTACGACTGCTGGTCTTCTGACCTTGCAGCACAGAGGCTTCTGCAGTTTAACCCACAGCGCCACCACATCCCCTACTAGCCATAGATAGGCCCAAAACAAAGTGCTGGTTATGGCCTATAAAGCCCTTTGTGACTTGGGTCCAAGCTATTGAACAGACTGTAACTCTCCATATAAACCTCTTTGAGTCTTAAGATCATCCAGGGCGGTCCTTTTTTTCAGTCCCATCACTTTTATAGGTTCATTTGACAGGGACCCAAGAGCAGTCCTTGTCAATGGTTGCAGTCAGGTTTGATTATACTGATTATAATAATCTTAGGAGTGCAGAGCTAGAAGAGATCCTATGGATCATCGAGTCCAACCCCTGTCAAGAAGTTACAGTGGGAATCAAACTCCCAGCCTCTGGCTCCACCTAAACTGAGCTATCCCGCGGTTCCTTGTGGAATACTCAGCACCATGAGGCTAGGCTGGCCCCTTCTCTCCTCTATATTTGGTGGCAATTTAAAATATTTTTATTCCAACAAGCTTCTAGTGTTTAATATCTAATTATAACATAGCTAGTTGTCCTATGTTCTTTGCCGACATAGCCTTTTTAATGCAATTTTAAAGTCTTCTATATTTCTTAATTTGTTTTTATATGGTTTTAATATTTTTAATTGTTTTTTGTATGATGTTTTTAATTCTTGTCCTTTTTTAATGATTTGTGAGCCACCTTAAGTCTCACTTAAGAAAGGCAGAGAGAAAGGCAGCATAAAAGTGCAATAAATAAAATTAAAGTAAAATTAATATTGTCTTCCTTTGCACAGGTCACAGCCTCCTCCTTCTACTTTTAAAAAGATTTCATTAAAAACCTTATTCAAAACAAGAAGTGGGCTTGCAGTCTCTTTCAACTTTAATCTTTCTTTCTTTCAAAAAAAAAACCACAACGTATTTGTGACAGCACTATGGCACGTGGAAGGAGGTGGATGAAGAAAACCGGCCACCAGAGCTCTTCATCCCAGTATGTAGAATAATGTCCTCCCACAGTTTTAGACACTAACAAGACTAATAAAACCCTTGAAAATTATTATAAATGGTTTTGTGGCATATTAGAAACTAAGATGTCTATTACAGTGTAACCTTGATGGATTTTGCTCCTACGCCCTGGGTTTTTCCTATAACCATAGCTAAAATTTTGAACCAGACTATGAGTGTCCTGCATAGTTAAAAGAAAAATGAGCAAAATACAATTGAATAGGCTCCACATCTTCCACCAATAAATAAATATTCATAAAAACAGGGACGGGCAGTCTGGGTTCATCACCACTCTGGAAAGGGAGGCCAGAGGAATGTTTCAGCTCTCTCTCTCTCTCTCTCTCTCTCTCACACACACACACACACACACACACACACACACACACACACACACACACACACACACATAGTGATCGACTAGAGATTGGGAATATGTTTCTAAACTACTATAACTCACAGAATCCCAGTACCAGTAGAGTCAATGGCCACACTGGCTTTGGAATTCTGAGATCTATAATCCCCCCATCCCAAAAAAATAAAGAACCTCACATGCTTCCTGTCTCCGCTCTGGACCTTGTGCCTCCTCGAGAGCTTTAAAATCATTCTTGCAAAGAATATGTTCCAAAGAAATGGCTATGACAGTGCATATTGAGAATAGCTGAACATTTTGGGGGACATGTGGCAATTATATCATAGAATAATCGACTCACAGAATAATTGAGTTGGAAGGGGCCTATAAGCCATTGAGTCCAACTCGCTGCTCAATGCAGGAAGCCAAATCAAAGCAGATCTGACAGGTGGTTGTCCAATTTTCTCTCAAATGCCTCCATTCCCAAGACAACATACATGTGAGCTACCAAATAACCTCCCCGAAATTGGGGGGGGGGGGAGAGGAGGAGAGGATCCATATAAGCCTTTTTATAAATTACCATATTTTTCCCATCTAGATCTTATAAATAAATAGACCACCTTATAGTTAAGGTAAATATCAATACGTTTCTTACTCTGGAGCTGCCACATTTCCATGCTACCACCAGAGTGCACTTGGCAGTCCACTGCAATATCTCAGAATGTAAATAGGATATCATGGCTATGTACAATTGGACACAATTGGACCACAGCACCCTAGGTTGCACTGCAAGAGGTTCTGAGGCATATCGATCAAACCACACATGTCTTCAGTGGCACTCCTGAGAGTTGCCATGTTTCAGGCTTTTTGGTACCATAAATCTAGGTTCCAACATGAGTTATTTTCAGGATCATTTCCTTTGAGTCTGTAATCTTGTATCTGCTTATGAAGAAACAAGAGCTACTGAACTGGGTAAGGCCTTCTTCTGAGGGGATGTGTCAAGGGACTGAGGAAAGTGAAAGGAACATTCATTCAGCTCTGACCTAACATTTACACTGAAAATGGCAAACCAAGAAGAGAGCCACCTGGCAGGTATCCTTTGATTTGTATTTCTGCACTGAGCAGGGGGTTTGGACTCAATGGCCTTATAGGTCCCTTCCAACTTCATGATTCTATGATTTTCACTTTTGTGCCAAGTTTTCTAAGTCAACCAGAATCTAAGGTTCTCATTGTTTGTCAGAGAATGAACTTTGCACAATGAACTGCACCTAACTACAATTGTTCATTCTGGTGGTATAACTATTACTTGATTCATTGTTCAAGGACAAGTTTGTTGCAGTCAAGATAACTAATCAAATCCTGATGATGCTTGATCAATTCCTGTTAATCTGGAAAGGAAAGGAAACAACAAAAGGCTGGAGTGGATTTTTTATTTTATTTTTTTAATGTCACCACTCAGTTTTGGCAGTATGTTTCTCTCGGCAGCAAGAGAGGTTAGACTATTTTCTGCAATGGAAGTGGCAAATGAGGAGTGGAAAGCCTTGGGAAAATGGGCAACCCCCAGATTGCCACTTATCCTCTTTTAGGGATGGCAGTCCTCCATTTGAAGGCCTTCCCGAAGACAATCCACCATATGAAGGCATCTTCCATTTAAAGGGCTGTCCATTCCATGTCTGACTGAAATACAAAGAACCATAATGAAGGTGATCAGGGACCTTGGCCATCCACAATTAGCAGCCCCTGGACTATAGACTTAGCAGGTACAGAAATAATGTGATCACAGTTTTCCCGCCTTGGGTGAGATGTATTTTAATTCTATTTAAATTATTAAAAGAACATTTCCAGTTTTGCACTAGTAAAAACAAATGAGCACATGCAAATTTCCCCCTCATTGATGGTGTACAATTGGCCACCTGAGCTGGGGGGACAGGCATTTGGCCCACAAGGGGTGTGTGTGAACTTCTTCTCCGAAGAAGTCTAAGTCATGTTTTAGCCCACAATAATTGTATAAAATAGCTATGGGTAAAATCCTAGTATCATGAAGCACTCATTCATTTTAGCAAAGGATGATGCTTTTCCCTACTATTCTTTCATTTTATTCTAACTTTCTCCAGAATTCAGATTTCAATTCCTGTGGATAGCAACATTCACTAAAATTCTAGATGTTCATTGCTACATATACATATTTTGCCAGTTCATGAAAAAGTAAGGTAAATTAGGTAACTTTACGTTCGCTTGCTTTTTCTAGTCATTTATATCAAATATAGCTGCTGTCTAATGTATCCATCTACTGCTCATCTTTGAGGATGGGGGAAATATTATTAAATCAGAACCAAAATTGTCATCTCAGAAATACCTACAAAGACTTGCTGTAGTTGATTAGTATCTAGATAATTAGATTTTGGGCTCTTTCTCTTTGAAGGCTGTAAGGGAAGCAGCCTAAAGGCAGAAACTCTGTCTTATGGTATGTGTCATGACCTTATAGCACCAGAACAAGGAGTGACTGGAAGGGCATGACAGGCTTCCACCTAATCACTTTGTTAGAAAAGCTATTTAAGGACTTATTCTGGGACTGGCTCAGCACTTCTGTTTCTCAGAGGTTGTGGAGCAGAACTTGGAAACATTACTTACCTTTCAGCCAGCACAGCTACTATATTTATGTATACATAATCCAAAAAGGTAATTTATACAAGCTGTATACTCCCTCCAAAGTATACTTATCCAGAAGAAGTTACAAAAAGAAGTATTGAAGAAAAATGTTGTGACTTCTGCCTGTTGGTGGAAGCCAAAGCAGTTTTCTTGAATACTGTTTTTTAGTCACTCTTACAAGTATACATATACTGGAAAGAGTGACTAACAAACTATAGATTACTGATTAACTGCATACCTTAAACAGATCCAGAAAAACCTTGACTGAAGGGCTGTTTAATTTTCATTATGTGTTTATATACCCAAAGGGAGTATACATATGCTCAGATATGCTGGCTAGGGGACTCTCAGAATTGTAGTCAAAAAGTAACTTTTCCAAACTGTGTGTACACCATAGCATGTTAAATCTTGAACATTTGAACTCAAGCTTTTGCTGATGTAAACAGAAGTGCAGTCGAAGTTGCTTCTGGTACAGTTTTCATGAAGCAATTTTCCTCACAATTTGGTTTATTTTGCAAATATAGCTAAAGTTAAACTGCTTTTTGAATGTCCCTAAAATATAGTAGTTGGACTGCTGTTTTATCTTCATTCTATTCTCCGTTGCCACTGTGTTAGCACACAATTTTAGAAGATTGCCTGAAAGGATTAAAATGTTGTTTTGGTTTCATTATACGGCATGGTTGTTTTGTTTTATTTCTTATTATGTGAATTATACATTTTTTCATTTACCCACTTCAGGCTTCTAAGTAGGAATGGTAAGAGGGAAAATGAAAATGAGACATATACAAAGGCGCACACTTTTAAGTTGTTCAGGAAATTAAGCAGTATCTATTAAATAATTTCAGAAAACCATTTAAAAACAGTTCAAAGGTGCAGTCAAATTCTGGTCATTCCCCTCCCATGGACTCCATTCAGCTCTCTCTTACCCACTTGCATAAGATTTGGCTGACCCAGGGATCTTGCTCAGCTGTGTCCCACTCCCTCCAGGGCACAAAGCAAATGTCTTTCCTCCCACTGAAGTCAAAGATCAAACTCTCTAGTTCGTGCCACATGTTTGATGCGATTAAAGCGTAAGAGGGAAAATAAAGTATTTCCTATGTCACATATAATTTCAAGATTTTTTCATGAGGGATACAATACAAGCCCTTTACTAGTGTGTCCCCTTTGAGTCTATACCACCAATGACCATGGTTCATTGTGCACAATTCCACTTTAAGCATATATAATTCCCAGAGCATTACTGTTTACCTGCCTTTCTTTAGTCTCCCAGAGGATACAGTGGGAGTGTTACCTCTGTTGTCAGCAGATGTAGCACAAGTTATACCAAACAAGTAATTTTAATTAGACTGAAACCACTCATTTGTATTCGTTTTCAACACATTTCAAAGACAGAGCTGTGTTAGTCTGTCAGCATATCAGAAAAGAGTAAGATTTTTCTGGCACTTTTGAGACTAAGAGCTTTTTCTTTCTTTCTTTCTTTCTTTCTTTCTTTTTCTTTCTTTCTTTCTTTCTTTGCTGTAGACGTGCTTCCACTCCCCACTCTCCAAAAAGTCTCTTGTGGATGAAAAGGCTGTTGTAGTGGGAACATATTATGCAGGATTTGGTCCTGGATAGTTTCATTCTTCTTTGTCAAAATATTTATCCTCTATATTTCAGCCGTCTCTCTCAGAATGTACTGTGTATTCCAGTTTCTGCCTTGAGCATAGTCTTCAGAGTACTGGACTTACTAATGAATGCAGTGGAAAGCAGGGAAAATCCAATAATATACAGGTATGTTGCAGTTTCCAGTAATAACAAGCTCGTCTGGAGTGAGGCATGGATCCTTTTCCCCAAGAGCTGAAAATCTGACCCTCTGTATTTAAGCAGAGGTGGATGATAAAAGCTTAAATATGGCTAAGCAACATCTGGCCTATTATTATCAAGTTATTATAGACAACCCATCTATTTTCAACAATGTGTAAATCTTATTAAACTCAGAAAAAAAAATTATTTCATTTAAATGAAATGCAATGCCACTTATTATGACTGGTATTACAGCCACTTGGACTTACCATAGGCATCATAAAATCCTCACATGTTTTAATTCATTTACGCATGCCTTTCATTTAATATGCTCTGTAACCATGTCTGCAATTAATATGATTTATGAGAGACAAACATGTGCTATATTTCGGGCTAGAGTTAAACATTTCTTCTCCCCCTTCCTCTTGATTGAAAGATATAATGAAACAGCACAAAGAAAATGGTTGGCTGTTAACATATTAAGTTGAACCGACAGGATCATGAGTAAACTTTAGTGGAGTTAATGATATCCTCTTATCTGACCCTGACACATTTGCAGCATGTAATTTACAGAAGCACTGTCCAGGGAATCTTGACAAATGCTCCTAACAATGTCAGGGCACTGTTCCATTCTAATGTAAAACAGATGTGGGTCAGATACCCTCATTCATCACTACACTGAACATTTCAAACTGCTGCTAAGATGGATGGCATTACCTGCTGTGAACTCTTTTTCACTAGGAAACCCACCGCCTCATTCCACCCACTGCAAGAGAGTTTTCCACATCCCCCCACTCACCTCAGAAAAGCTCACATTCTGTCATTCACCCCATTGATTCCTGAGGGATTTAAAACACGTGCCAAGAAGAGCAGCCTTTAAAGTGACAATCTCACCTCAGTTAGGTGGCCCAAGGCAAGCCTTTATCTCTCAGCCTCAGCAACATTCACCAACACCCTGCCCCACACCTTCCCACTTGCAAGATGGGATAATAACACTAATGCCACAACCACTGACATGATTATCATTGTGATTAGAGCAATAATATATGTAAAAACCCCTCAACACTCACAATGCACTATAAAATTATCTCTCCTTCTTTGGATCATCATTTGTTGATACCATAGACTGTCTGAGTCTTTACATGGGGAGGGTCCCTCCTCACTCTTCTATGACCTAGTGGAGTTATTCAGTTGTGGTGTGGAGGGCAACTTTATCTAAGGCACACCCACGTCACCTTTTATGATGGATAGTCCACCACTGGAAAGGTTGCAAAAGTACAATCCACCTTTTGAAGGTGTCCTCTGTTTGAACACCTGTCCCACCCAAGTCTATTTTCTGGGGGAAAGAGCTTATTTTTAATAGGGACTTGGACTTGGGGCTTGGAACTCAGGACTTGGTACCAAAGACTCAAACTTCAAACTCAGACCCAAAGATGTTGCCAACATCTCTGGAAGCAGACTCATGTTGGTCTATTTCAGCATATGTAACCAAAAAAAAAAAAAAAGAGAGAGAGAAAACACAGTCTTGTGATGGCAGGTTACAAGCCATGATGGGGATGTATAATCTCCAGGCTTAAAAGGAAGGTACCTCAAAATGCCAGATGCAGGGGAGGGGTATCAGGAGACAGGTATCTAGTTGTCTCATGTGCTCCCAGAGGCATCTGGTGGGGCCACTGTTGAGAGACAGGAAGCTGGACTAGAGGGGCCCTTGGCCTGATTCAGCAGGGCTCTTCTTATGTTCTTATGGCAGCATAGGATAACACATATACAATACATAGACATACATTTATTTTATTTTCTTCTTTTATTGAGTAAACCGTCCCGTACAGGACAAGACATTGTAATCCTCAGAATTATATATTGTTGCAAGAACTACATTGTAAACCTACAGTATAGACATTCTGATACGTTGTCACCTGAAGAACAATAACACCTACTATTTAATGGAATGAGGAAGCCTTACGAGGCTCGTATGCATAGGCTTGAAGGCTTACTGTGCTCTGGCTGGAAAGCTCAGTAAATCGGATTACCTGGTTGCAGAGTCAGGGGGTTGGAGTTCAATTTTCTACTGTGTCTCTGAAGAGCAAGCCTGTATAGCCTTGGGCAAGTTGCACAGTCTTGGAGTACACACACACACCCCGAAGAAGGGAATGATGTACCACTTCTGAATACTTGATGTCAAATCTGAAGGTCCAAAGATGTTTGCAGTTCTGGATATGTACCAGGCACTGCAGTTTCCACCTGGAATCTCACCACCTTCCTGAAAGTTGGTATCAGCTGGAAGATGCACAGCTCTCCCATATGAACACTAGCTTGGGATGTCCCAGCTCATTGTGTGCTTGTCTCATGTGCTCCCAGAGGCATCTGGTGGGGCCGCTGTCAGATACAGGAAGCTGGACTAGATGGGCCCTTGACCTGATCCAGCAGGGCTCTTCTTATGTTCTTATCTGTTCAAAACAGATCTATTCAAGTTCTCACAAGGCTTTATTTTTTATGGTTGCTATTGCTGTTGTATAGCAATGCTGTTGAAACAGGCTAATAGGGCCATCTCCTTAAAACCATTGCAAACCAGTGTATTATTGTTGCTATGTGCCAGCAGGTTGTTTTTTCAGGAGAACCCTATGAATGAATTACCTCCAAAAGGTCTTATTGTGAATCACTGTGCTCACACCTTGCACCATAAAGGCTATGGCTTTCTTTATTCAGTTAATCTTATGTTTGGTCTTCTTCTTTGCCTTATTGCTTTCCACTTTTCCCAGCATTACTGACTTTTTCCAAGTCATGTTTTCTTGATACATTAAGAACAATAGCTTCAGTTTAGTCATTTCAGCTTCTAGTAAGAGTTTTGGTTTGATATAGAGTCCTTCTGTTTGTCTTCCTGAAGGACTATGGTATTTGTAAATTAGGACCAAGTAATACATAAAACAGAAACAACAAATCGTAAGTAAAAGGGTTCTCCTTCCCCACCCACAACCAGTATAATTCTTTAAAAATATTCAGTAATTTGCACTTTGGCATGTGAAATCTATTGCTTAGCTACTAGAGAAGATAAGCATCTTACTAAATGGTATGTGACAAAAGGAAGAAAACTATGACTTGACTTTTGATCATTCAACTAAAGTTAGTGGAATTCGCTTTGACTGGGCTAAAACATCTTATATCTGAAAACCTTCACTTGTCAGTGATTGTCAACAGTCAGTGATGCTGTTTCTGAATCTGAAATATCTGTTCACCTCATGGTGTGCACTTCTAATAGTAAAAAGCAAAGTGTGCTGCTTATATACTGCTCCACAGCACCTAAAGCACTCTCTGGGTGGTTTACAAGTTAATTATGCAGACTACACATTGCCCTGCCGCCTCCAGCGAGCTGGCTCATTTTATCAACCTCGGAAGGATGAAAGGCCACGTCAGCCTCAAGCCAGCTACCTGGGACTGAACTCAGGTCGTGAGCAGAGTTTTGGCCGCAGTAGTTCGAAACCTCTCCAACAGTCATGGCTCCTTTGTAAGGAATCATGTAATTTGTAGTTTAGCGAGGTACTTAGGTAGTCTTAGTGCCCATCCCTGTACTACAAATCACACAATTCCACAGAATGCAGCCATGGAATTTACCAAACTGCCATAACTGTGCAATGTAGATACGCCCTTCAAGTAGCATTGAGAATTTACTTTTCAGGACTTCTTGCAATGCATGAGGACTACATGCTCTCTTTAAAGTGCTTTAGCCAAGTCAAACTTCATTCCTTGTTTCCTTTAGCCCTAGCTTGGAAAGAAGAACAGGGATATCCAAGTGAATTCCTCAGCCTAAGGACTGGGCTAGCTCTGGGCAAGCACATTAAAATCCCATCCCAGTATTAGATAGGGCCTCCCTCAAAGTGGGTGGAAAACCCCCTGTTGGCATGTGTCTTTCAAACATGATTGCCCAAATCTCATTTATATGTACTCCCACACATATTCATAAATATGCACATATGTATATAAATGCAGCTAGATGGAGCAGAGATAAGAGACTGTATCTGTTTCAGAGGGGACCAGACGATGGGGAAAGGTTGGGAGGGATGCCTGATGCCATGGACCAGAAGTTACCCATCTCTGCTCTAGGACCTAAATCATGTTTTCCTGACTCTTCCAGTGGTTCTTAAAGCTTTCACCTGCTTCAGTGAGATCCTTCACCTATAAAGTACATCATCCCTAAGAGGCAGCTTCTAAGAATATCAGAATCCCCTGATTCTGGTTGAAGACATTTTTGTTTCATGTGACAGAGCACTAAGTGTCTCTCTATAACCGCCACAGGTCAAGGTGCCCATCACCCTGGATTAATTATTTAGGCACCTGAGACAGAAATATCAAAATCAGAAAGTAAAAATGCAATCAATATGTATGTCTTCACAATCTGCATCTGTTTCAAAATGTCATTCAAAATTATTTACATGAGGCAGTCTCACTATTCTGCCTAATGGTAAAGCAATCTATGATGAAGATTTCTTAAGACTACAAAAGATATGTTAGTATAGGGTAAATAGCTAAGTTTTTTTTTCAATCCTATGATATCCTAAATGTTAAACCATCTTAGAGTATTATATAAGCCAGTCTGATACCCCCTCATCCACTTTTGCTTAGGGAAGGATGCTATCATAATCACTGTCCTTACCCTAGTAAAGTGGCTTTCTGTCTCTATGCAGCCCCAGGAGGCCAAAATGTGGCACCCTAGGGGCCTCACATCCCCATTTTTCATTTTTTTAAAAAAAGGATTTAAAATTTCCCTTGTGCCTTCTCATTGAGTGAAGCAATCTTGCCAAGTATTAAGCCCCTCCATCACTTCTAGGGACCCCCACACGTGATGTTTCAAATACATAAATAATAATTATTATTAAAAATACATTTCTGGCCTATAGAGTATGGAAGGAGGCATTTCACTGATGGAATGGCTGCAGCCTTCACGGCTTCAGGGATGGACATGTGTGCCTCTCAGACTTCTGGAGGTTGCTCGTCCCATAGTGCAAGCGTTTGAGATGAAACACATGAATGTTTTGATTCAGAATTGACCTGTGAGATCAGAAGTGCTTTGGCACTTTGAAACTTAGCTGCTCTGTCCTTTAACTTTTAGGTGTCAGCTGCATTTGTCAAAAGAAACATACTATATAATACTACAGTCCAATTTGCAAGAAAACAACAACAGCCCAGTCAATATGTGCACAGAAAGACATAGTACGAAGAGCTGGTATAACATATAGTTTACATTATTCCCCATTAATCACAACTCCAACAAGATAAGTTTTGTTTTAAAATACCTTTGAGTGGAACACAAGCTGAAAGTTTTGTTTGTTTTAAGCCAGCATAGACAGCCCTTGACATTACACCTTGACACCATTCATCACTCCTTTGTTCCTGTAACAATCACTGTCTGTGACAGAAGAACTCTCATTGATAATGAACAAAGCAGACAACAGAGGAATATTCAATCAACCTGATGAGAAATGCAGGCTGGCTGCTCTGTGTCTGAAAGGATGAAGCATAGAGAAGGAGTGGCCATACCTACGACTCATCCCAACAACTCTAAATGTCTGAGCTAAGTCTCTATTTCTCAGTCTATTGGCCCAAATGTGGGATACTTCTCTCAGAACTGTTTCAGATGAGGCATTTATCAGGCTATCTTCATAGGCTGCTCTTAACACATGATTCGTATTGCCTAAACTCAACAGAATCAATGGTCTGTTCCACTTTGTGCAAAAGTTATTAGAGAAGAAAAATATAAGGGATTTGCCCCCGAGCATCCCTTGTGGTACCACTCAAAGACAGTTCATGGGGGAACACAGTAAATCTCATTCCTTCTTCAGAAACACATCTACCTATATTTCCCCAAGAGTTGTAGGACTGGTCAGTCGCTTGGTTTTTCCCCAGCTCTTCCACCACTGACTTTCACAAATGACACAGTTCTCCTTTAGTCTAGCTAGGGGAGAATATTTGACCCTCAAGCTATTTTGGGTTGCGACGCCTACAGTCTCTTACATGTGCTGATCAGCCAGTTTTCCCCACTATGATAAAATGTGTTCTACTTCTGTTTTACATATAGTGGCCAGAATCTTATTCATGTTGGATAAGTTTTGCATAACTTGCCCCAGCTAACTGACAAGTTCCTGGGGCACGTCTCAGTTGTGTTTTTGGTCTTGTGTTTGACTGCACAATGGAGGGCTTGATCACACCTGCCGAAAGAACACCAGTTATACCCATTTTGCCATTTTTAGATAGTTTCATAATTTTCCATTCACATGACTCACAGCCAACATCGATTCATTTGCCCCAGTGAGTGGCTTATTTTCCCCTCACCAGGAGGATTGTTTTAAATTGTACTGATGATGAATCACTTCACTTATCATTTCATTATGTGTGAATGTTGCTGTCAATTTATTTCCTTTGCAAAGGGTTCAGGTTTATGGGCATTGTGGCCGCTCCATGGCCACTCTGCTTCTATCCCTTTTAAAAAAAATAAGGGATATCAGTAAGCCACTTGTTTTGGTTAATAGTGGGTGCTACTAGTGAAAACAACATGAATACATTGCTCAGAAGGAGACAGCTGGAAGGAGACAGCCTCCCACCCTCCTCAGTGGGTGAAAGAGGGCATGAAAGAGAGACATTTCCACTTTGAATTATAAAGGGGTTTAGCATTAACTCTCTCTCTCTCTTTTTAAAAAAACCCTGCTCTTCATGATACGCTTCCTCCTCCTGATGCTGTGCAAAAGGGAAAATCAAAATGAAAACCAAAAACTGAGAGGGAGAGATATGCAGGAAAAGAAAAGAAAGGGGAACGAGTAAGTAAAGGAGGGAAGGGAAAAGGGGAGGAGAGAAGGAATGTACTGCTCTATTGCTCTACCGATATATCACTTTGGTTATTTTTTCAAAAAAGGAAAAGGAAGGGCCTGATTGCTCCAAGAAACAGTAAAGAAAATGAATCAATACAAAATTAAAGAGCAGTGTGGTCTGCTATAATGGTTCAAACAGAAAGAAATGAATTGATGCAGTTGAAAACAATGTGAACACTCCTGCTGACATATATACCATGTGACTGCTGAAAAAAATGTATTGGTACAACAGAGGAAGAAAAAGAATCAGTATAAATGGGTTCTTTTCTCACGTGTGATTGAGCCCTCAGATATACACCAGCAATTCCCTGCAGCAAGTTATGTAAACCTTACCTGAAAGCATTTATTGATAAACATGCATCTCATTATATAAATTAGCATAAGCAAACATTGTATGAATTTCTGTCATTCATCATGCTTTTCCTCTTTTTTCGGTAACTCATAAAGTGGCCACCTTGGTTGAAAATAATACACTGAACAGAAAAAGAGAGCTTGCTAGTGCAGCATCCAGATAAGTACTGTGGAGATGTCAATATTCTTTTATTTCCACTGCATTGTTTTCTTGTTTAAAAGACACACAAAGGCAAAAACAGAGACACAGACAAACTGAGTGAGTCAGAGAGAGAGAGAGAGGTATTTACATCCCCCGCCCTGAGGAAACAGTGAAAGATTAAAATACAGTTTTCATCAGGGAAACATCACAGGGAGAAAGGATTAAATATTCTCATCTCCCCTTGCCACAGTTTTAAACAAAATAATAGGTCTCCACAGTTGTGGTGTAGGACAAAGAGGAAAATAAGCAATGGAACATCCAGCCACAAATCTCCCATGTAAGATAAAACTTGGTTCTCAAACATTCATTTTTTGAAAAGCATAAGCAAAAAGCATGTTAAGTTTCTTCTTTTAAAACAAAAACAAAAATGGAAACAGTTCATCAGGTGAAACACATTTAAGAAGTCTCTTGAAATTGTGCCAGTGTAGAAAGAAACTGGGTGATTTATGAAAATGTTTCCCCCACCAAAAACAGCATAAAAATAGGATGGGCCACCATCTATTTGTCAAGAACTAAATCAGAAGGGAATTCGGCAGATTTACAGCAAGTGAGAAGCTTTCTTGTGAATTCTGAAACAAGATGTTGTCCCTCCTATTGCCATAAATTCAGCTTATGCTATATATGTCATACTCCTGTGGTGTTTGACAGCTAGACTTGATAAATGGTAAGGATCACACTGAGATAAAGAAAAAATGGGGAGGCACGGGGTCTTGTGAGCACATTGTTGCATACAGACAATCTCAACTTCACTTCCTGGCTTCTCCTGTTCAAAGGGCCTGATACAAGTTTATACAATCTGTTCCTGAGAGCCAGGGAAGCGCATCACTAGTACTACCACCCAGAAGACCTCAGGGTAGACCAACATTTTTTAAAAAGGTAGCTTTCTATGTTCCTATCTCTTAACTGGAGCCTGAAATGGTTGCTTTTTAGATTACAACTTCCAGATTTCATCAACATGTACCTTTTCACATTTTTGAGTCATTTAGCAGCTTTCAGCAAGGACAAAAAGCAAAAACAAAACAAAAGTAAAAGCATTGTGGCACTCTGTGGTGTGATACACTTTGACCTTGTGACACACTTTAACACATGGATGAATCTAATGAAGTGGGTTGTAATCAGGGAAAGTTCACAGGTACATGAACTTTTGTTAATCTTATCAGTGTCACAATATTTGTGTTTTTGTCTTTGTTTGCAAATATTGATTGATTGATTGATTTCCTTGATTTAATTTGATTTGATTTATATACCGCCCATCTGGCAGCCAAGGCCACTCTGGGGTAGAATGCAAGAATCTTTCTGCTGTATTTTCTCTTGCATTAATTAAACACACACACACACACACACACCCCTCACATTCAAGGTGTGAAAATGTTTCAGGATTTTGGCAAATTCTTCAAAAATGAACTAGAACAAAATCTGCAATGACCAAAATTGGTATGTGCAACTATCGGTGTTGATAGGGCCATTTTGTAACTCTCCTGCTGTATATGTATTAAATATATGCTACTTTTCCTGGAAAAAGAAATGGCAGCCCTATTTCATCACTTCCATGGTTCAATACCATGGGCTTCAAATCTAGATTTCTATAAAGTAAGCACTCCAACCAGGTGTCAATCTGGTCCTGGATCAGTATTTGTCAGTTTTAATTGATCCAAAGTCCAGGCAATGGTCTGAGAAGAGTTACAAACTATGGCTATGGACTTGCACAAAGGACTGTGGGCAGCTCCACAATTCTTATTCTGCCTGTCCCCACTAAGGGCAATTGGGGACCAGGAAAAGACTGAGTTTACAAGGGCACCAATGAAGAGTCCCAAGGATGGAACTCAGGGACATGGGTTGCTGGTGAAAGAATCAGGCCCGTAAGTCCTCCCACCCACACAATAATGTCAGAGTTGTCTCAACCTTTCAGTTTGGAGTCCATGGCGGAGAGGTCACCCACCACCTTTATTCTTGCAGCCGGTGGCAGCACTCTCATCCATATTTATTTATTTTTTTAAAAAAAATCTCAAGTTCTTTAAATCCTGTCTGTGAAGAAATTTGCAAATTCTGGCAAATATGAATAAAAAAATGAACTGAAACAAAATACTCAACTAAACCCACCTAGAAGTGAGCACCACTGAATTCATTAGGACTACCTCTGAGTAAACATGCATAGAATTGTACTGTGTATCAAAAAGATGTAAGAATCCTAGGATCAAGATGCAAATCAAGCCTTTATATGGTGAAAACAGAATAGTTAGACATAGTTAGGTGGCTGAGTCACGTGACTGATCTTACAGGCATTAGACATGCAGTGGATAGATCTGTGTGTATCATCTGATCTCCCCTTAAATTACCCTGCTACCCAGTGAAAAATGTTGTCCTGTTGCTGATGTTGAAGTATAATTCAGTAGCAATCTGGTAATCTTTTGCGTATGGATTCAGGTTTTGTGGGGTAGAGAATCTCCTCCTCCTTACTCAATGTTTTTTCTCTCTCTCCCTGTTGCTTCACAAATGCAGTCTGAAATGGCCTCTATGATCCATAGCTATGAATTCCTCAGTGTTGTTTCTCTAGTAGGAAAAGCACCATTTCCAGATGGAGGAACTCACTTTTGGAATGTCAATGGTCAATAAGCTGTAATGTTTTTGGCTATGTCTCTCCAAGATCTCACTTGATCCAAATGTCAGTGAGCATCCCTGGCATTGTGCTTACATCTCTCTTCACAGTGTCCTAATTTTTGTATTAATTAGGAACATCATCCCCTGACGATGGCAACAGCATTGTCTCTGTTTTGATGGATTAACTCCCAACCCTATAAATGTTTTATATTTAAATCACGGGGCACTGCACACTGTGAGTCTAACAGCACAATAAAATGTCAAGCCTTTTGTTGGAAACTGCACTTAAAAACTGAAATTCTTCAAAACCAATGTTAATTAAAGTCTTACTAGAAATATATCCACTTGTTTTCATATTGGTTTCCCTCCCCCGCAATCCCCACCCTTCTACTAAGGTCTAAAGCCATAAAGTTCTATATCCCACTATGTGCTATAGGAATCTCTGAAACTTAATTACATTTACTGCTACAAAAAAGGGTTTATGAACTCTTGCCTTTAGGCAAAAATGTTTATTTCATTGCCTTTGCTATTCGTTCTTTTCAACTCCATTGCCTTTGAACTCTTCAGCTGCACAGAGTTATCACCATGGTGCAGAAACCAGGAAGTATACTCTTAAGATACAAACCACAAGTTGAAGCAAACGAAGGAGGCAAAGATATAGGAGTCGTTATTTTGGCCACCCTTTGTGCTATTAAAATCTCATTTTCTGCCTATTAGAATGCCCTCTCCCTGCTTAGGCAGTGGTGATAGTCAGTGATTAGTGTGTAATTGAGTATAATTGTCTTTTCACTTTTCATTTGTGTCATTCCAAGCTTCCCTCTGTTTTTCCCCCCCTAAAACCACACAAAGAAAGAGCAGAGAGAAGATAAAGCTGTTAAAACTCTCCCTCTCAGCCCTGAAGAGATCCCTGATTGTAATTATAGATTGCTTTTTTCGTCCTTTGTGACATTTGCTCAGAATTCAGTGGACAGCTCCTTTAAACACCTGTGCCAAATCCACATTAATAAAATAAACTACCAAATATTTCAGCAGTCACTCATAATGTCAACCCCCCAAGGCATATGCCAGAAGTAGGAGATTTAACTAACCAACCTTTTTGAGACTCAATTATCAAGGCAATTTATTAACATGGTCATCCAAGAAAAGCTCATGCAAATTAGGAAAACAATTATGTCCCTCACATACAGTTATAGGCTTCCTGAGAGCAGCAACGCTTTTAATTTCTCCATTGATAACTCGATTACCACTCAGCCTGATGTGTACTGCTCATCAGCTGAGCCAAGACTCCCTTGCATTCTACTTCTATGGTTAAACTTGTATACACGCACACGCACGCACACAGACGTGTACATAAAATCTTCATTATTTTCACTATAAGCTGATAAAGGAGCAAGGCCACAAACAGTTGTGGGGTGAAGAAGAAAGCTTTTAAAAAAATAAATTATGAAAGTACTGTAGTACATAAGAAATGCCTGACAATTGAATACAAGCAGCAAGTCTTCATGATTACGTTATAAAACATGGCCTTAAACTAAATATAGACTTTTGATTCAGTCAGTTGGAAAGTGGGGAGGGAGGAAACTAGCAAACTGAAATCATGTGGCTTATATAAAGAATACTTTATGGTTTAAATTTGGCAAATCATCGCACGATGGCCTTGAGGAACAGGCAATTGAGTTTGGTTATACAGCAAATCCTGTGTCTGAAAAAGTAAGACTGACCTGAGGTGAAAGGCCGTTGCCAATGGCAGGGTTCATAGGATTTGAGGGCCCAGATGGAGGCACAAAGCTGTCTGTATAGCTGGAAAAACCATGCCTTGTGCTGGGGAGGCAGTAGGCAGAACTGCTCTCTGGGTTCGAAGGCAGGCTGCTTTGGTGGACGGTGCTTGGTGGAAGAGGCTGAGGTCTGTGAACTGTGCTGCTTGGGTCTGACACCGCTGCAATGAAAAGGGACCCATTTACATTTTCCCCACATTTTGCATGCAAAATTCAATGCTAGAAAGTATTTAAGAAAGCAATAATCAAACAAGGTATGAATATTCTTTTGCAGGGGGAGGCAACCACTTGTATTTCAACAACTTTCTCGTGCCAGTCACATGACATACAAAGTTTTGGCCATTGTGGCTTGCATCAGTCTTGTACATATCTTCCATGCAAACACCTTTTCCTGTTTCGGGTTTCTTCCTCACTTCCTGGATATGGAAAACCATCATTCTGCATCATGGCCAAATGACATAAACTATGATTTGTGTAAACTAGAGTATGAAGCTGATAGGAAGGAGGAGGGAAGAGAGGGAGAAGAAAGTATGTCATAGCTTTGGTTTGCTGTTATTAAGTCCTTAAAAGAAGGCTGTTGTTAAGTCCTTAAAAAAAACTTTAACATGTCAACATAACACAAAGGAGTAGGACTCTTGACTTACTGGTATGGTAATCCAGTTTCTAATATTGGGTATTGTAAATATTGGGTATTATAAAATACCCAATTCAAGACACCTCCGGTTGGCTAGTCTTCTTGACCCATTTTTAAAGAACTATAGCATCGAGCAATTAAGAAATCCTTGTTCCATGAAACTTTTGGAGTCATATCATAGTGAACCGGCTTAGAAGATTCTACTAATCACCCCTATCATACCCCCTCCATACAATTATAATTCAGAGTTCCTTAATGGAATACATTCCCTGACAACTGAATTATTTTAACATTGGATGGTACAGTAGATATGATGGTTTAAGAACTGTTCACTGAAATTCTAGAGATCAGAACAAATAGTCCTTTCTTGGTCTGGCTGTGCCTTGCTTTAGGATTTCCACTATTATCAATCCCACCCTGAGCTAGAACAGTCATAGAATGTATTGACTGAGCAGTGATTGTCACTTGTCCTGTAGAATGTAATCAAACTTTCTATTATTTTTTAAACCTGTCAAACTATAGAATAAATCCAATTCCATATTTCTTCACCCAGCATGTTGTTAGTCTGTGGAACTCCTTGCCACAGGATGTGGTGATGACATCTGGTCTAGATGCCTTTAAAAGGGGATTGGACAGATTTCTAGAGGAAAAGTCCATCGCAGATTACAAGCCATGATGGGGATGTATAATCTCCAGGTTTAAAAGGAAGGTACCTCAAAATGCCAGATGCAGGGAAGGGGTATCAGGAGACAGGTATCTAGTTGTCTCATGTGCTCCCAGAGGAATCTGGTGGGGCCACTGTGAGATACAGGAAGCTGGACTAGATGGATCCTTGGCCATCCAGTCCAGCAGGGCTCTTCTTATGTTCTTATGTTCATACTTGTACCTGATTACTACTGCAACAGGACTGTCCTCTTTCCTTCATGCAGTCTTTCTGTTAATGAGGGGCTCTGGTATGAGGAACAGGGGGTTGTTGTTGTTGTTTAGTCATTAAGTCGTGTCCGACTCTTCATGACCCCATGGACCAGAGCACGCCAGGCCCTCCTGTCTTCCACTGCCTCCCGGAGTTGGGTCAAATTCATGTTGGTAGCTTCGACAACACTGTCCAACCATCTCATCCTCTGTCGTCCCCTTCTCCTCTTGCCCTCACACTTTCCCAACATCAGGGTCTTTTCCAGGGAGTCTTCTCTTCTCATGAGATGGCCAAAGTATTGGAGCCTCAGCTTCAGGATCTGTCCTTCCAGTGAGCACTCAGGGTTGATTTCCTTCAGAATGGATAGGTTTGATCTCCTTGCAGTCCAGGGGACTCTCAAGAGTCTCCTCCAGCACCACAATTCAAACGCATCAATTCTTCGGCGGTCAGCCTTCTTTATGGTCCAGCTCTCACTTCCATACATCGCTACTGAAAAAATCATAGCTTTGACTATGCGGACCTTTGTCGGCAAGGTGATGTCTCTGCTTTTTAAGATGCTCTCTAGGTTTGTCATCGCTTTCCTCCCAAGAAGCAGGCGTCTTTTAATTTTGTGGCTGCTGTCACCATCTGCAGTGATCATGGAGCCCAAGAAAGTAAAATCTGTCACTGCCTCCATATCTTCCCCTTCTATTTGCCAGGAGGTGATGGGACCAGTGGCCATGATCTTAGTTTTTTTGATGTTGAGCTTCAGACCATTTTTGGCGCTCTCCTATTTCACCCTCATTAAGAGGTTCTTTAATTCATCTTCACTTTCTGCCATCAGAGTGGTATCATCTGCATATCTGAGGTTGTTGATATTTTTTCTGGCAATCTTAATTCTGGTTTGGGATTCATCCAGTCCAGCCTTTCGCATGATGTATTCTGCATATAAGTTAAATAAGCAGGGAGACAATATAAAGCCTTGTCGTACTCCTTTCCCAATTTTGAACCAATCACTTGTTCCATATCCAGTTCTAACTGTTGCTTCCTGTCCCACATATAGATTTCTCAGGAGATAGATAAGGTGGTCAGGCACTCCCATTTCTTTAAGAACTTGCCATAGTTTGCTGTGGTCCACACAGTCAAAGGCTTTTGTGTAGTCAATGAAGCAGAAGTCGATGTTTTTCTGGAACTCTCTGGCTTTCTCCATAATCCAGCACATGTTAGCAATTTGGTCTCTAGTTCCTCTGCCCCTTCGAAATCCAGCTTGTACTTCTGGGAGTTCTCGGTCCACATACTGCTGAAGCCTACCTTGTAGGATTTTGAGCATAACCTTGCTAGCGTGTGAAATGAGTGCAACTGTACGGTAGTTGGAGCATTTTTTGGCACTGCCCTTCTTTGGGATTGGGATGTAGACTGATCTTTTCCAATCCTCTGGCCACTGCTGAGTTTTCCAAACTTGCTGGCATATTGAGTGTAGCACCTTAACAGCCTCATCTTTTAAGATTTTAAATAGTTCGACTGGAATGCCATCACCTCCACTGGCCTTGTTGTTAGCCATGCTTTCTAAGGCCCACTTGACTTCACTCTCCAGGATGTCTGGCTCAAGGTCAGCAACCACACTCTCTGGGTTGTCCGGGACATCCAAATCTTTCTGGTATAATTCCTCTGTGTATTCTTGCCACCTCTTCTTGATGTCTTCTGCTTGTGTTAGGTCCCCTACCATTTTTGTCCTTTATTATGTCCATCTTTGCACAAAAGGTTCCTGTAATATCTCCAATTTTCTTGAATAGATCTCTGGTTTTTCCCTTTCTATTATTTTCCTCTGTTTCTTTGCACTGTTTATTTAAGAAGGCCCTCTTGTCTCTCCTTGCTATTCTTTGGAAGTCTGCATTCCATTTTCTGTAACTTTCCCTATCTCCCTTGCATTTTGTTTCCCTTCTCTTCTCTGCTATTTGTAAGGCCTCGTTGGACAGCCACTTTGCTTTCTTGCATTTCCTTTTCTTTGGGCAGGTTTTAGTTGCTGCCTCCTGTACAATGTTATGAGCCTCCATCCATAGTTCTGCAGCCACTCTGTCCACCAAATCTAGTTCCTTAAATCTGTTCTTCACTTCCACTGTGTATTCATCAGGGATTTGGTTTAGATTATACCTGACTAGCCCAGTGGTTTTTCCTACTTTCTTCAGTTTAAGCTTGAAGTTTGCTATAAGAAGCTGATGATCAGAGCCACAATCAGCTCCAGGTCTTGTTTTTGCTGACTGTATAGAGCTTCTCCAACTTTGGCTGCAGAGAACATAATCAATCTGATTTCGGTATTGCCTATCTGGTGATGTCCATGTGTAGAGTCGCCTCTTGTGTTGTTGGAAATGAGTGTTTGTGATGACCAGCTTGTTCTCTTGACAAAACTCTATTAGCCTTTGGCCTGCTTTGTTTTGAACTCCAAGGCCAAACTTACCTGTTGTTCCTTTTATCTCTTGACTCCCTACTTTAGCATTCCAATCCCCTATAATGAGAAGAACATCTTTCTTTGGTGTCGGTTCTAGAAGGTGTTGTAAGTCTTCATAGATTTGGTCAATTTCAGCCTCTTCAGCATTGGTGGTTGGTGCATAAACTTGGATTAATGTGATGTTGAAAGGTCTGCCTTCGATTCGTATTGAGATCATTCTATCATTTTTGAGATTGTATCCCAGTACAGCTTTTCCCACTCTTTTGTTGACTATGAGGGCTACTCCATTTCTTCTACAGGATTCTTGCCCACAATAGTAGATATGATAATTGTCTGCATTGAATTCGCCCATTCCCGTCCATTTTAGTTCACTGACGCCCAGGATGTCAATGTTTATTCTTGCCATCTCCTGTTTGACCACATCCAGCTTACCAAGGTTCATAGATCTTACATTCCAGGTTCCTATGCGGTATTTTTCTTTGCAGCATCGGACTTTCCTTTCACCTCCATGCACGTCCGCAGCTGGGCGTCCTTTTGGCTTTGGCCAACCACTTCATTAGCTCTGGAGCTACTTGTCCTTGTCCTCCGCTCTTCCTCAGTAGCATGTTGGACGCCTTCCGACCTGAGGGGCTCATCTTCCAGCGTCATATCTTTTAGCCTTTTGTTTCTGTTCATGGGGTTTTCTTGGCAAAGATACTGGAGTGGCTTGCCAGTTCCTGCTCCAGGTGGATTGTGTTTAGTCAGAACTCTCCAGTATGACCTGTCCGTCTTGGGTGTCCCTGCATGGCCTAGCCCATAGCTTCTCCGAATTACTCAAGCCCCTTCGCCACGACAAGGCAGCAATCCATGAAGGGGTACAGGGGGTTAGCCCATCCTAAAGGGAAGTGGTGACATACCCCTATCCTGTCCTCTTTCCTCCGTGCTGACAGAAACCATTCCATTAGTGAAACAATTGGATACTGGGCCATATTAAAATGTAAACATACCATACCAACATGCTACTGTCACCTTAGTACTTATTGCAGTCACAGATAATTGCTCCCACAGAATGCAAATCACTATTGTCAGCCTTAGTTTCACAGCTGGGTCACAACTACAGTAAAGGAATCCACATTGTATGTGGCTCAGTAACACATAAATCCTATTCAGGGTTGAGTTAACCAGAATGTATGAGAAATGGTCTCCATCTCTTCCCTCATTGCTTTTTCCACATGATAGACTGAAAAGGAGATCCTATGCTATGTATGGCAGTTCTCAGTAGAATCCTGAACCATGAAAACTCAGTTTGTAAACATGTGGAGAGGCTGTAAGTGTGGAGGTTTTTCTCTTTCATCGCTTCTTTAGGTTAACTCTATTTTAAACATTTATACAGTGTGTAGGGGTGTATTTGGAGTCTCTGGAAGGGGTGTTCAAATGATACCTTCCATGTTGAGACTGACATGCTTGAGCAACAGAACTCACTTCAGTTGACCAGGAACTGAACTTGGAATGTATCATGATGAAGACATTTCTTAAGAGCTTCGCTACTGTTAAAGTTTTGCTATTCTGAAAGGCTAAAGAGGATGAAAAGACACAGTAAGGCATCATTCAAGAGAAACATTGATTTCTGCCTATACCTTGCGGAATAGAAGTCGGCTGGTAAGAGGATTCAGATAACTGGTATGTTGGCAAAGTTGGCATGGCAGTGGGTGGAAATCCGCCTGGAATCAAGTGATTGAAAGCCATCAATTGATTTGCTCCAGCTTGCTTCCTCCATCTAGCTCGTCGATTACTAAACCAGACCTGCAAATTATTGACAAATATAATAAATGAATGAAGCATTTGAAAAAGGTGTCAATGCACACACTGTATTTCAGAAACCTTGGGTAAATTTTGAACCAGTCCAGATTTCAACATCTTCAAGAGAGATCCTCTTAAAAATACCATCAGTTTCAGATGCCCACTTAAAAAGAAGGATGGAGAGGACCTTCTCCTGTGTTGCTCCCAGACTGTGTACCGCATGCCCTTCAGAACTATAACCTGTTTCTACTCTGACTAGTTTTAAGAATGAAGTAAAACAGGATGTTTAACCTGCCCCAATGTGTTATTTTTAACTGTATGCTTTGTTGTTTTGAATGGCTTTCATGTATTTATTTGATTTTAATGGTTTTTACAGGAGGATCATTTTACTGTACTTGATTTTATTATTTTTTAAAATTGAATCTGATTTTATCTGTTTTTATTCTTTTAAATAGTTCATAAGCCATCTTGAGTGCTATTTTGTAGTGGAAAGTCAAGATATAAATATAATAAATGAATGAACAAATAAGTAAATCATTGCTAGGCTACTGTAACATGCTGTACTGAGGAGATGCCTCTGAAACTCTAGAAGCTCCAACTGGTCCAAAACTAAGAAGTTCAAGGATTCAAAGGGATGCAATTGTGTGCACACATTCTGCTTATTTTAAAACAGCTGCTGTATTTTCTAATACGTTTCCTAGTTGAAATACTAAATGGCTTGGGTTCACCTGTTCTCATACCATCTCATCACCACCTAAAGATATGATGAAGATGCTTCTTTGTCTCCTGATAAGAGCTTTGAAAAGTGATTCTATTTTATTTTTGCCCATGGATTCATGGAATTATAGCCCCCAAAGTAACATTTCCAAGCTCAGGTCCTCATGCAAGGGTATTCCAAGCATGTGGGAATGCTTCTCTTGTTGCCATGTCTTTAGCAGTGAGCCACCTCAGTTACGGAATTGCCTCCTACTGAATATTTCTTTTGCCCCTGCCGTTTTTAGTTTCTGCTTCACAGTGCAATCTAATATTTCCAGGCTGGCTTTTCATTCATCTCTGTTTTTCACACCATTTCTGATGTTATTAGTTGATCTGCCTGTGGTCTATTAGAATTATTTAAATCAGATCAATTTTCATATTATTGTTTTACTGTATTTTAAAATATATTATTAGCATCCTTGAGCATTTTTTTATCATAGAAATGACGTATGCTATAAGTTATTTTAGACCTGTGACCATGTTGGCTGGAAGAGGGGAGGATTCTGGGCACTGTAGTCCAAAAAAGGGACATTTCCAAGCACTGTGCTGCAGCACCACAAAGATAATGATCAAAAACAGCCACATGAATGCATAAATGCTATTATCTCTATGACTGTTTTCCATCAGCTTCCTTGCATAGGCAGTGCCTCCTGGTTTCCTTCTTGCACCTTAATCAGTCCCTCTCCCCCCTCAGTTAATGTCTTTCCATCTTCTAGTTACTCTCCAGTCCACATCTCCCTTCTCCTTTCCTTTCCTTCGTGGCCACTGAAATAACCAAAAAATACATGAATACTTCTGATATACAGCAGTGCAGCAAAAGGAATGTATTTTCTGGCTTAAATTAGACATGTCTTTATCAATGCACCCGTCTTTTGATTTGATACGTATTTGGCATTCATCCTTGTAAAGCCCAGACTCTGTTTAGAAGAAACTATCCTCTATTGTCTTGCTGAATTCCCTTTTCAAACATTTTTGCCTAGTTGAACGAGGGATCTTATTGCCTTAAAAGCACATTGGAAACTCTCTGTTTGGGATACAGCAGTTGGACTGTCAAGGCCAATTTCACTAAGGCGAGCCTTGAGGAAGAACTGCAGCTTTGAAAGGATACCCAGCCAGCGTCAAGGAAATCGGATGTTGCCTTGTTCAGTTACAAACTACTTAGGGGGAAAATGATAACAAAAAGGAAAGATGTAAATATTAGGAAGGGGAGCTGGAAAAGGTCTGTGAGCCATCTAGTCTCTTCCATGCCAGAGGTGAATATACTTGACAGATATGTCCAATCTAATTTGGATGCTGCAAGTGATTGTCTCTGTTTCCTCCCCAGGAGACAATTTGTTAAGAAAATATTCCAAGTAATAAGACTTTGTTTTATCATGTCTTCTTAGACCATAGCCTGGAAATATTACCTTTTGGACCACAGCTTCCATAAACTCCAACCAGCATGCTGGAAGTTGTAGTCCAAAAAACAGTGTTTCCACGCTTTACCTTAAGCTTTGAAGAAATCTCTCCTCCTAAATCTCTAACACTGAACCATTCTTCTAAGCAGAAGCTTTCAACATTATAAGCATTGGCTTGCACTTAAACAGGAAGCCCTGGTGTTGATTTAAAAAAAACACATGAGGCTTCCATATTAAAAATATTCTATGCAAATTATTTCAGAACTGAAATAACTGGCTCAGGCAAAAAGTGGTTTTGCACCCATTCTTAAACATTTGTAGGTGGCTGTTGTTCTTGGACATTCCTTGCAACAGAATTGAAGACAGTTTCCACTTTCAAAATTCTCAGCATCTTTCACTGTGAATTGGAATGCTGAATATTTGCCAGTAGAGCTGTGCCTAGTTTGATCAGTTCTCAAATTAGGGAATACAGATCAGGGCCCAATTTGCCCTTGGCCCTTTTGGAAATAGTCTGAGCTGACCCATTTCTGTGTCCATGTGTTTCCAAAAATCCAGGGGAGTGGGTGGGTGGGAGAAAAACATCGGGGAAATGCAAATGCTTATAGTAACTGGAAGAGCAGGAGGGCTTCCCTCCCTCTTCCCTTGGATAGGGGGAGACAAAGAAAGTTGTCTTTTATGTAAGTAATATTGTAGCACTACAGCATCAGAAAGAAAGAAAAAGGGAACAAAGCAGAAAGACAGACAGACTGAAATGTCCTAACTTTTGACCTAGGCACTCAAAATGCATATAAAAATACAGGCATTCTTCCACACATGCATGTACACAATCCAAGTACTAAGTTAGGGCTGTACTGAAGTCAGAGCAACTGGGGCTTTGCCTAATTCAAATTATTATTTTGGAAGCAGGAGAATAATTAAAATATGTATGGGAGGTGGAAATTTACTCATCATTACATGTCCTTTATTTTATTTTATTTTATTTTAGTGGTACAGATGTTTCCTTAAAAGAAAAATCCTAGATAAAAATGTTTACATAGCTAGTGACTTCATAGATTTTATCCTTCATACTGGAAAATATGCCTCAGGACTGTAACTTTGTGCAGCATATATGGCTCTAATTAAGCATAAATGGACATGGGAAAATCAAGAAATGGCTGCTCAGCTAGTTGGTAGAATATAGGGAATGAATGAAGCTCTGTTGAAGTTAACAAGAACTTAGGACAAACTGTTGGGGAACTAAAGCCAAATAATCATATTTGGGTTTCTTTCACTGATGAGTAACCCTGGTCAGTTTGATTCTATTTTCTTGGGACAAGAAAACAGCTGATCTACCTCATTCTCCTCTTTATGAGATGTTGGAGTCACGAAATGAGCAGGCTGATAGTCTATGTAGTCATAAGTAATTAGGATAGCAAATAGTCTTAGAGAAGTTAAAGAAGTCAGCCACACACACAGGGATGTCTGCCAGCAGTGCTCCTGGTGGGCGACCAGTCTGAGGAAGCAGAATGAGAAGTCTTCTGCCCTGCCCCCAGGAGGACTGTGCTTTTATTAACCTTACAAGCTCACAGATAGTGGACAGTATACAGATAGGTTACAGAGTTCAGATAGGACAATGGTTACATCATGTTATTATGATTGGCCTAAGGAAAGGCTCTTTAAGCAAGCTCTCTATCACCTATGAGAGAGAAGAAGAATGGGTAGCCACGCCCCTCAGAAGCAGCTGCATCGTGCTAGGAGAGTTTGCCCTCACTACAACAATAATGTGGCTTAGCAACCTTGGGAATGGCACCCCCACATTGAGACACCACAACTTGTTGGTCATTTCTTCTCTTGAGTAAAAATGGGCCAGGAGTTTTGAAGACTTAAGTAGCTTCGTCTACTTAAGCCTCTCTCCTATCTTTTTCTAAAGTCATGAGGTCTTCTCATTACCTCTAGAATTCCATAAAAAGTTATTTATTTTGCTTCAACTATGGACATCTGCCCCTTCTTCCAGTCTTTGAAGTGCCTGCTCAAGTGTGGAGTTTCTACTCACTTCTGTCAATGATGAAATTATATCAGGTTTTACTACTCTTTCCAGAATCTCCAGTAATAGGCTTCTGTGGTTTCCTTGAAGATCCTAAATGAAGTAAATATAATCCTCAGGGGAACCTCAGGCTCTTTTGCTGAATCCAGCCTTCCTGGGGACCCAATACAGCCCTTTTTGGTTTCCCAACCTCGCTATGCAGGTGTGTATATCATACTGGTACAAACATGTGTAGGCATTTATTTTTGAAAAGTTCTTACAGCCTTCTTCTAGTTCTATCAGCTGATTCTTTAAACATCACACTGCCTGACATGTTGTCTCCCCCCGCCCATATTGCAAGGATATGGATAGTTGTTTAACTCAGAAATTTGTGTGGCTTTGTAGTTCTGTAACTGTGGATGACTCTCTCTGGCCTGGCTATTTTTTTCAACTGCAAAATGAGTTAGCTTTCAAATTCCAGCCATATTTTCGCTTATAGTCTTCCATCCTACATTATCTAATGAAATTTAAAATATTCCACAATACTGTTAGACTTCAAGTGTAAAATCAGAGCTTGCAAGTTTACTTTTTTGAAATGCTTCATTATCTAATCTATGACAACCCCCCCCCCAAAAAAAGAACTCTTTTGCTTGCTCACATTACCCAAATGTTTAAAACTAATTTGCCAGAACAATATTGGTGTTCTTGTAAGGTTTATGTAACTTGCTGAAGTTAATTGCAGGTAAATGACAAGTTGCTACGGTGCATCTCTGTCACTTCCTTGGTCATGCATCAAACTGCACAGTGGAGATGAACCCTTGAACCTTGTTAACTATTTGCAATTAGCTGCAGCAAGTTCTGCAAACCTTACATGAACACCACTCGGTGTTTAGATGCTGTATTATTCTTTCTTCATTACTTTCCATTCCTTTTAAAAAAAATAAACCTGATGACAAAATAGCATGAAACATAAACAATTCTGCTTTAAAGTGCCTTTTATAAGTAACTAGAAAGTAACTCTGTGTGGTGTAGTGGACAGAGTAACAGACTTCTAGAACTCAGGGGACCTGGATTCAAATGCCTGGTCAGCCAGAGGGAGGGTGGGAACGAAAACCACTCCTTAAATATCTCACTTACCTTGAAAACCCTATTAGAGTGTCTATAATGCAGTTCCAACTTGATAGCACATAACAGAATCTGTTATTCATTACATGAAAAATGTCACAGTGTTATCCTTACTTATTTCCTTTCTTTTAAAATGTACCTTTGTTATGTTCTCATTACAAAAAAAAAAAAAAAAAAAAGGAAAGCAAAGCAAAAGAAAAGGGGAAGAGAAATCTTTGTAAGTAACTGCATTATTTGCAATACTTCCAAGCTCTGGGTGAAATGTTCTGTTAAGAACTTCTGCAGTTCTGCTGAACATCTCTTGCCTGCCTTTGGAGTTCCAACAAACTTCTTAAACTGGTGTCTGTTTTATAGCCATGAAGACTGAGAAAGATGCCCTTGACTTGGTTTGTAATCTTGGCTTAAAACAATGGCCTGGTTTTTCAACATATCACTGCCAATTCCCATTTCCCGCCTCCGACTGCCCGGTGTTTCCTTACAATGGCATAAGGAACACTTTTGTTACGAGCAAATGAAAAAATGCATTAAAAATTTTTTATATTGTTCATTGCTGGTATAAGACCAGAGAGAAACTAAAAGGAACTGAAGAGAACTGAAAGGAATGGAAAAGAAGAAGCTAGGAGATAGAACAGCGACTTCAACCTGGCACCTTCCAGATCGGTTAGGCTACAACTGCTATAATCCCAACTAATCTGGCTATTATATGCAGAAGGCTGTGGCAGAGACTTAATAACAGCAGTTCCCAAATTTAACAATTTGTGCCAATTGTTTCTAACCTACTTGTATGCCTGCTATTAGTTCTATACACATCTATGAACTCCCAGTTTATATATACTTCTTCATAAATCCAGAGAAAGGTTAATGAAACCCATGCTGGCTGGACAGTTTATGTATCTGGCTGGTTTATGTATCTGGCTGTGGAACCAGAGGTTGGGAGTTCAATTCACCCCCCATGCTTCCTGTGAGTACCATCAGCTTGTGTGGCCTTTAGCAAGCTGCAAAGTCCCAGGGCAAACCCACGAGAAAGGAATAGTATCTCTGTATTCTCTACCTAGAAAAGGGTTGACATAAGTCAAAATTGGCTTGATGGTATATAATTATTATTATTATACAATATGTAAATTAGACTTCTTTACATAAAGTTTGAATATTTTTTCTCAGTGCAGATTAAGGATTTCCTTAGCATAGAACTAAGGCTTATAGAGATATATCGGCACCCAACATGGCCACAGATACATCCTGCTGGGGAACTCGAGAAGCTGTGATTGCTGCAGCTACTTGCAATCTTTTTAGAGCTCTCTATTGCAGTTATATAAAGTATGGACAACTTTTTACAAATGCCCACAACTTGGTTCACTTAAATTCCCAGGAGACTTGTTTTTCCTAATGTTTGAAACGTTGGTTGACTGTCCTTCCTCCCCACCTCCTCCTTTTGCCATACTGTTTTCAGCAAAAGGTCCATATGTTCAACATAGTGGGGAATTTGCTAGGTTGTAGATCACAGACTTGAGTGTGAGACAAGATGTGTCTCAAGGGAACCCCAGGAAGCCACAAGGAATGTAAAAAGTCACAGGGTTAAAGCCACATTAAGACAGCTGTTATGTTAATGAGACTTCTGCTTTTCTTGCACGTGTGGGTCACTGCTTTAGAAAAATATGAACATTCATTGTTGCCTTTAAAGCTCACTCTGCCCAGAACTGTGTGTGCAAGAAAGAGTGTACTCCTAATTAGCTATCTTTCTCTGTGTGTCTCTTTTTCCTCTTTCTTTTCATATATGTGTTTAGATCTTTCTTCACACATGTGCTTAGATCTCTACATTATTATTTTTTTAAAGGCATGCACCCGTTAAATTTATTGGCAAGAAATCTTTCAGGAAAATCATCTTCCTTGCAGTATTTGCCTTTTAAACAATCTTGTTTAGATAATGGTACCATGCCCCCACTAAATTTGTTTAAAAATACAGTTTATGCATGCTTACTTTAGATTGGCTTTAATGTAGTACTATAGATCAGTATTTCTTCTAGCTCATACACTACAGCTGAAGAATGTTTCGGCCGAGGAGCCTATGATATTGGTTTGGCTGCAACACAGCATCATTGTTTAATAATAATCTAACAATAATAATAATCTTAGAACTGCAGAGCTGGAAGGGACCCTATGGATCATTGAGTCCAGCCCCTGTCAAGGAGGCACAGTAAGGAATCAAACTCCCAGCCTCTGGCTCCACAGCCAGCTACTTAAACCACTGAACTATCCAGCAGTTTAGAGGTGTTGCATCCAAAGTCAAGATGGCCATGATGGCATTCATCTTCTGAGAGGAGGCAACAGCAAGAAGACTAGTACTGGCCAGGTGCTGGGGTAAATGTATGACATCTACTTTGTCAATAGATCATTGAGGTCCATCAGTGGGCCACATGCAAAACAGTGGCTCACAAATTGCTTATATAGTATTTCAGAACAAGAGAGGTCAGAACACATGCTGAGCGCAGAATTTTTTTTTTCCAGTATAAGAACTACAGCTTGCACTATATTTGTGCTCACAATTTAGTCGGTTCCTCACCCTATGCTCCTTAGATGTGACACAGGGGTTTCATAATTAACTAATAAGAATTTGTTTGCTCCTCTCATGAGTGATCCAACAGAGTTACTATTGATTCCACTAGTAGAACTATTGTTTTTCTCTTTGTGCTGATTCCCAGCAATTCTAATGCAAGTTTTAATATCCTTAAAACTAACTGTAAATGATGGGTGTAATAACAGAATATAAACATATAGGCATCCTTCACTGAACAAGTGGACTTTTTGATTCCATCATGAGCCTAAATTTCCGATAAGAGAGACCAATGGGATAAATGATACAAAATGTTGAGAACCATTGTGCAAATTACCTAGTGATTTTTCACTAGATTCCGATGTACTTTCTGTCTGACTGTGCCATAGATCAAACACAGACCCAATTGTGAGCAAAGATTTGAAATTGGAAAAAAAAAATCAAAGATGTGTTTTTGAAAGTACTAATTGGTAAACTTTAGGGATAATTGGAAATTGGGCTTTGAAAAGTCTCTAGCATCTTTGTGCTTTGTGGTGTGTCCAGAGTTCTGCCACAAGGAGCATGTTCTAGACATCCTCAGTATTGCTCAGTTTTAATGTTTTAAAATCATTTGAGATGGAGCGGGTTTTTTTGAAACTTGAGTTTCAAGAATGATGAAAGTAGTGAAACTTCAGTATATTTCTTGTATAAGCAAAAGTCAAATAAGTCAAATAAATCTTATGATTTCAGCTCTGTTTAGAACTTCAGGAAGTAACCTTGAATAGGGTAGGAACTCCTTCATGTACAAGCCCATTTCAGGTCCTGTAACAAAACTCATGATTGGTTCTTGGCATTCTAGTACTTCCAAAACTACATTTGGCAGTTCACACAGCCATGTTCCTTTTATTTTTCCACATGATCATATGGCAAGGGTGCATGATTACACCTGCTCTCACCACCAGTCCTGGTCACCATGCATTCACTTACCCTTTGTAAAACAACTTTATATGAGTAGACATGCATGCATATGATCCCCTCAACAAGTGGGGGAAAGTAGAATTCAAGGTGTAAATGACTTAAAATTAACAAAACTAACGAAGAGCTAAGATGCTACTTTAGTCACCCATCATATCTTCCCCAGAACCTCCTGCCCAGCCCTCTGCTTCATCACTGGTTGTTCCCTCTTGCTTAGACTACCTTCCCATTTGTACAAGAAAACCACTCTCACTCGAGGGTTATCTAATGGGACAAAGAGAAGGAAACCTCATAATAACAATGGCATAATTCCTTGTTCACTCACAGCTTGGCATATTCTGATATACCTTGTTCTACACACACATGCACACACATAATTAGTCACAGGCAGACAGATGAAAAATAGCAATTGCATTTCTGCTCATCCTCTCCCTCAACTAAAAACAAAATGGACTACTTGCAGACTTTAAGTAGCATATTCACCTGGACCCGAGCTTCAGTGAGTTTAGCTCTTTGTGCAAGTTCTTCCCGGGTGTAAATATCAGGGTAGTGGGTCCTCTCAAAAGCTCTTTCCAGCTCTTCTAACTGTTCAGCCGTGAAGGTTGTTCTACTACGACGTTGCTTTCTCTTTAACGGCAAATCAGGCTCAGAATCTATATCAGACCCTTCATCTGACTGTGGTGCTGAAGCTGGAACAAAATTAAGCAATCAGCAATTAATGTTTGACTGGCGGATGGGGGAAGAATCGAGAATTAAAGTAACAGGAGGGGGCATTGAAGAAAAATGCTTTATTCAAATTAGTTGGGATCGGCCAATGAAGCATACAATGAACAGCCTTGTCTCAGAGAGCAACAGCACATTTCATTCACATGACTGAATAATTCTCAATAGTTCCTTCAGTTAATATAGTCACTTTTCTTCTTTTCTGAATATCTGGAGGCAGATTCAAGTTTCACTGCCTGGGTTATTTATTCAAATATATTCAACACACAGTTCTCCAATGAATTCAAATATTTGAAATCTAAACCATGCAGCTTCGTTGTTGCTGTAAATTAGTCAAGTAAATTATAAGGTCTTGTTGCCAAATCAAATACACAAAAGTGCTGATTAATTTAAATGTTCAGAAATGAACTTTAAGTCAATTGAAATAGAACATTTTTTGCCATGACTACTCAGGAGTTTGTATGAAGTGAGTCAGTATCTCAGGCTACCTATTTGGACATTAATGGGGTCCTAGTAGTTTTTCAATGGCTAATGCATTAGGGCTGCCACAGTGATTAGTTAATTCCATTTATGTATTTCTGCTTCTGTACATTAACTACACAGAAAGCATGTCTTAAACAAGTAGCTTCCACATATGGCACTTATATGCTTTTTGCTTCAGTTGAGTAGTTTAAAATATGGAAACAGTGCATTGAAAGGGTGAATCATCCCTGCACCAATCTGACCCTCAACACATACTCCCAACATTGGTTTTCACTTTAAAAACAGCTTATTGACGATTTGATTTGTCTTGAACATCACATATTTCAACAAGTCTGATCCTAAAAAAAACAGAAAGTTAAAACAGAAATCCAGTATGAATTTTTATTAAAGAAACCATGTAATTCAGTTTCAGCTACATACGCTAAATAACTCAAAATTTTAAAACCAGCAAATATATTTATAGTGCAATATATCCACCAACATCCTTCAACCTGGGATGTCCCATCACCCCTTGTGGTCAGTTGCTTGCTCGGTAGGGGGATTGGATTTTGTTATGCAACAAATCTCAAGAGCACCAATTTGAGGAACACTGTTATACATATTGTCTTAGAGGTAAATTAATGATGTATTGGAATACAGTACTGATTTATTTATTTGGCCTCGCTTAGGAGGGAAGAAAACCAGCTCCTTTTGCAAGAGGTACAAGCTTCATTAAATGTCTGAATATACACAGGAATATCTGTTGCTGGCTCAGACATTCTCAACTTCTTGGCTGTATGCATGAATTTCTGCCTTGCTTGGATATAACTATTAGATTAGCCATAACCTGACCTGCAATTTATTTCTGTGGCCTTGCCTCTGCACTTATTTGTTTTTTCCTTCAACATGCAGACCTGATTTCATGTATTTTATTATTAAAGCACAGCAAAGTCTCTACTGTTTCTCAAAGTACCTTGAGTTGATTACACAGGAAAGGATTCAGAACCTTAAATTAACTGGCTATATCAATTAGTTTCCAAGAACCAGAGATGGGAAATATTTGCGTGTTGATTTTTTTTTAAAGTGTGTTCTACAGATCCCAAAATACCACTGCCATCCTGGGGCATGTCTCTTCTTTGTCAATAATATTTACAAACACACCAGCAAGTCATTTTTTACTTATGGTAACCTGAACATGCAATGTTCAAAGACTGGTTCACCATTGCTATCACCCAGTGAGTTTTCTGGCTAAGCAGGGATTTTAACTCAGCTCTCTCAGGTCCTGGTCCAAAACTCTATCCACTATACCGTACAGGCTCTCACTAAGAACATATATCTAGACCAATGAAAGAACAAATTGTGTCTGTAATGTTTCATGTGTAAGCCTCTGTCACACAATCAGCACAGTATATGATTAACTTTCACTCTAATTCTTCTGTTTCCAGAAATCCTTGTTCAAAAGTTTTTCCTTTAATATTAAACAGATGGAATCTTAAGCAGCATGAAGAGATATGATCTCAAAGCCTACGCAGATCAGCATCCCATCGGAAAAACACATTACAGAATCTTTTCACACATGAGAATGAAAAGCATACTTGAGTCTTTTGTGTCATGTGTGAACATTACTGGGCAATAGAAAGTGGAATAGCACCACTTTTAAAGCAATTCGGTCAAGTGAATATAAATCTTGTACTTACATTATAAAAGGACAAACAAGTTTGGGCCTGAATCCAATTGTTTGTCCCTACTAGGGTACATCCAAAGAATCAATGGGACTAACAACTGGGTTCAAACTTTCATATGCTGGAAAACTGTATCAACTATCCTAGGCCTACTGAATGTAATTTAACTTAATTCTAAACAAGTATTAGAGGATTTAGCTATCAGGTCTTTGGTGACATTAGTGTCTGTGACCAGTTTTAAACTTGCATGACCATCCTTCCAACAGGTGTTATTTTGAAAAAGTTATTTGTTACATTTTCATCCCAGCTTCATCCAAAAAAAAAGGAGAGGACATTGAGGTTAACCTCACAATAAGCTTGTGAGGTGGGTTCAGCTGAGAAACTGCTGTTGCCCCAAAATACTTAGCAACCTTCAAGGTGGACAAAATGTTTAGGTCTCAATCTTAGACTCTATCTATTCTCGGTCTGCCATGACTATTTCTGATACCTGTTGATTGACAAGAAATGGACTTCTTTCAAGAGAAGAAAGCCAGAAGCAGTCATCTCTTGCACTGTACACAATCGTTACTCAGTTGCTTCCCTTATTGCAATATTGTTCTTCAAGTCAGAGCTTCTGTGGAATAATTGTATTTTATCAGCAACAAACTGAAATTTGTTCCTGATAAACATATTTACCAGCCTGAAAGAGGCACCCCTTTAAGCTGTGCTACATCATCATACAAAATCAGTAATGCCCATGATAATAATCAGTAACGTCCATGATATAATTTGGGAAAAGAAACGCACTGGGTGAAATCTTACTACTGATATATGCCTATAAATGGGAAATCATGCAATTCTTGGTGGCAAATTGTTGCTCATTCATGAGGTACTGTTTGCATTCCTGGGCACACACCCAGTTGTGCAAGTGGGCACATACCTAGGAATGTAATCAGCACATCCTTAATGAGTGACAACTTGTCACCAATACTTACGCAACTATAAATTGGCAGTAGGGTTCTAGCCAAGTATTACTTTCAAGTATTTGATGCTTCCATCTGCAGTTGGTGCGAAGAATCCACCTCATGGCTGACCAGTAACATCCATCCTGAGCCCTTTGCTAGAATTAGTGTCTCTTTGTGCAAGCTCCTTTAGGATTACTACAAAAATGAAGGACAGATATTTGCATTTTAAGAGAGGGAAGGCAATTCTTTTGCACTTCCATGAATAGGAAACCAATGTAGTTCAAAGGGCTCAAGCAGAGCCCCAAGAATGGGATCCAGTTAGCTGATTAGTTATGTTAAAGTGATGTAATACTGGTTTCAAAAAGTCTTTTTGTGCAAGGTGTTGTAATTTTAATGAAAATTATTGTTGCTATCTCCATGAGGGCTTTGAGTCTGTGCTTGGGTGATTTTCTAATGATGAAGAGGGATGGCATTGATCTTGTAGGAGTGGTAACAGTAGGGCAAAAATCAGCAATCTCTAGATATCCAGCAGCCCCATGCGACTATTGTGAGATTTTGGAAGGCCACACCTGTTCCTGCAACCCCCACTTCCCCAAAAATACTCTTACAATAAACATTTTTGTATTGACAAAGCCTTCTGCACCCTCTAATGACCAGTTTTCTAAATATTAAAATAACTGGAATGTGGGAGACCACAAAGGTGCTAAAGGAACTTCAGAATACAGCAAAATGGCATCCAACTCCTTCATAGGGTACAAGAAGACTTTCTAAGATTTGGGGGTGGAGGTGGAGTGCTGAGGGAGCATTTGGGCCCTGGGAAACTACATGCATTTTATAGATCAAATGTTAGCCACCCCTGCAGTGGTGAGATACATGGCACTGGGATTTGAACAAGATAGATATGGAGAAGTCTGATACAATATCATATGCCTCTTCCTTCCTCCCTCCCTTCCCTCTTTCTGGCTATTCACCCAGCTGAAAGATTTCTGACCTGCAAATGCTGTTACAGAATGCCTGATTGGCCTACAATAAAATCGCTAGTATCCATGTTTTGAGAACTAGTCAGATGGCTGACCTGGCTTGTTATCATCAAGACTAGTTGCAGGAGATGAAAGAGCTACCCTTTCCCATATATATGCCCTTTTATTCAGTACAGAATCACCATAGACAAGAAGGGAGTCACCGTAGTTTATAGGAATTCCATCTCCCTTTCTGGTATCCAATTTGGTGGGGTAGCAGTATGGAGTGTTTGGGAGCCTGGATGTTTACACTTTGATCTGCTAGGCACACCACCTATCCTGATTATTAAAATAGCCTGGGACAAAGTAATTGGAACCCCTAGGATGATTGTCCCAGTTTTAGTATCCATGCCATGACCATCTTGTCTAAAGCAGTTGTAGTCATGGAGCTGTCCCAATATATCAGTGGCCCAACACAAATAGCAAGACACGTGTTGGATCTGGAATTATTGTTCATGGGTGGTTCAACTCCATCTTTAACCCATTCCAGAAGGGGTTCCACTTCTTGTAAAGGATCAGGTTCACAGTCTGAAGAACCTACTGATCTAGTACAATCATTGGAAACACAAGCCCCCCCCATGGGTTTTATCAGCTTTAGCTGGTATGCCAGTGGCAACCATGCCTAGCCACAATTGCCCATACTCTGGAGACTTCCCACTAAGTTTACTGCAATCTGTGGTACACAGGCTGCCTTTAAAAACTATGCATTCATACAGAGTTGTTGTCTGGTGTCACCTTATTTGCCATCTTTCGAGTCAATCCTACAGAGTCTTGGGTTTTGTAGCTTGGGGATGTAGTTAGAATCTTCTGCTTTAGTCCAGGGGACTGCATTGGAGCTCTCTAGCAGAGAATATTCAGTTTCCCCCAACTAAAAATGCCAGGATCTCTCAGGATGGACCCATGGCACTAAGTGGTATTAAACAGCTATAATGATGAACTGTGGATGCACACTCAGTCTATTTCTAAGGGAAAGAATGTGATTGGTTACACCTTGTAATTAGTTTAATCATAGCCTTGTATTTTTGACTAAAAAGATAAACAAAAAGTTAAGAGCTGGAACCACAGAAGTTTGAATGGGTACTACAGATTTCCTAACTTGTATCAGTTAGGCCAGAACTCTACCTGGGCCTGCTGGTAATTAGCTCGGTATACCACCTAATCATAGGCATTTGCTGGATTCTTCAATTGATCCATAGGGTTTGGGATCCAGTAGATCCAAAGCTGTACAAGCTCCATCCCAGACTACCAACAAACCACTTGCTTTGGGATTTCTTGTCTATTGCTCATGTTGGAAGAACCATCACCCTCCACTTTCTGATCACATGGGCACAGCAAGAGCTTCCATTACAGCAATAAGGTAGAGTTTCCTTCCAAAAGTGAAGGTTGGTAGTGGCTCACATATACTTCCATCCAGCCAATGGGGGTGGGTGAGTACAACTACACTGTCTGGTTATAATCCTAAAGGTCAGTATTATGATGAAGCTTCACTGAGCAGAAAGTGTCACTATTGAACTAATGCAGAATCATACCAATTTCCACTGTGCAAGTGTTGATATACCTAAAGGAAAGCCAACCTTCAGAAAATCGGCAATCTGACCCAGAAACCTGATCTACTGCTATCTTGTCCTGGTGACAGATCGGGTCTGCAGGCCAATCACAGGGGTATGGCTGAGGATGCCTTTGCCACAAGCAGCTGGGGAAAAACATGCCTTCTTATTTTGTGCCCTGGGTTGAAGTTGTAATTGCCCCAGACTAGTTATGGCTCTGCAGATTAGGAATGTGCAAATACCATCTACACTTGGAGCCAATTTGCATCCAAATATTTTAAGCTATTTTTACATACTTGCCTTTGTCCAAATGGTGAAAAAACATGAAAATGGGGGAATATAAAGGACTGTGATTTATGGGTGGGGGTGTAACTCAGTGCAAAAAAATACTGCTCAACCTCTGATGCACAAGCAAAGCTCCCACTAGTTTCCTTCCTTCCTTCATTTCCCATGTGCTATGTTTGAAGGAGCCATGCAGTTTACTCCTTGCCCAGTACCTGCCCTTCCATGAATCTATCCTGCATTAGCTGCCATTACAATCTGCCTGTCAGTCAACCTTGGATTTCTTGAAACAAAAACAGTTGCTCTGGATTTTAAACCTCTGAAGCATCGAAGCAAAATTCAGTGCTTCAAAGAGCACTGATTCAATTCAAGCACTGCTTCAGGCTTCTTCCCTTCCCTCTGGATCCCTCCACTTCATTTTCTCAATAAATTCCAAATCTGAAGCACATTCTCAGTGCTTATCTTCAGCTAAACCATACACAGTGTTTCAAAACATGTGCACATATATACAGTATTGAACTCTGACTCCAAACCATCTTACAATTGATGAAGGAAGGGGGAGAGTAATCAGTCTCCAAAGAGATCAAGTCCAGAATAGCAGTCAGAATCCGCAGGATTACAAATTCCTCCTTTTAAGAATGGGAGGAGAAACCCATAAGCGCCAACCACTAGTAGAATAGCCATGGACTTTAATTAAAGAAAGAAATACAGAATTAGAGTAGTTCTTTGTCCCTTAACCCCTCGTGACCTGTTTAGTGGCCCCAGGAAATACTTCATCCAAGTTAACACTATTATACAGAAAATCTTTGCACAATTTCATAGGGATTTGGTCACATGGAATTCCTTAATTATCAGTTTCCCCAAGGAACATCATAAACAGACATGCCTAGGCGAAACACTGAGTAACAATTAATACACAACGTTCATTCTGTTCATTGTTTGTCTTCTCTGTGGGATATTTCATTTGAATAATTAAAGAGCAAAACATGACAACCATTTAAAAAGCATATATTTATTACAAATACAATACAATGCACTTCAGAATTATCTGAATACAAGAGACTTTCCTCTCCAGCACTTGAAGGGCATGGTTTCATTAGCAACCATTCAGCATTATAAAATTTAACCACTACACTGCTCCAGTCTTATTCTTTCAGCCCATAATGCTGAGACATATCTTAAATTGCTTTAATCTATGGTGTGCTACTTGAAACCAGGCAAGCTGCTTCAAATGCAGTATCAATTTTCCATTTAATTGCATCCCTTAATTCACATTTTATAGTTCTAGCTTTCAGTCATTTGCTGAGTTTTTTTCACAACATGACTGGATAGAGTAATCTGATATTTAGTGTTGGTCCTGTGTTACTGGCAGAATATTCCAAAACCCTTACCGACTTTTACATTCAGCACCAGAAAAGCTGTAGCATATTATGATCCTAAGAGTATAGTACACTGATTTTTCATTTTATTTGCAAGTTGGTGACATGTGGAATTGTAACTATAACTGCAGCATACCTTTCAATAACACTTAATCTGACTGTCAAAATATTATCTGTATTAGCAGGAAGGTGGGTTTCACAAATTTGTTCCTATGTAATGCATTCTGAAGTCCTGAATAATTCTATGTAATGGATGTATTAACTGCAATACATTTGTGGGACAATGAAAAGTAACACTGAAATTTTCATTTGGCAAAGAGGCAACTGGCAAATTTGGGCTTCTTACATACAGTCCTGTGAGCCCCTTCTACACATAAACCAAATACACCTATTTTAATACATCAGTTATGGAGAGTATGTAGCATGCCTGATGCTTGCTTCCCAATTTGGAGTATCCTTTCTGGAGTGAAATCTATCCAAGTGACCTCTATCATGTTTACTCGGGTGCAAGGCAGGAGGAGGAGTGCAAGTAAAGCCGATACCCCCTCACAGTCTCACAGTAAATGACAAATGACACTTTCTCTTTGTGAACTTTGGGATTTTTGTTGACTTATTTGGCGGCTTTTGTTGAGTCCTTAGAAATGGCCTGTGGCTGAGGCCTATTCGACCAATTTCCACGCTCCATCTGGGGTATCCATCAACAGGGCCTTTTACCCGCATTCAGGGCTCTGACACCTGCCTAGCAGGATGCTGGAGACACAAAGAAAACTGAAGTGGATGAGAAAAGAGGGGGGTGAGACTGTGTGGATTTATTTTTTAAGGGGAGATTGAAATGGATGCTCTGTAGGGGTTAATCCATGTCTCTTCAGTCCAGAAACTTCAGCACCTGGAAGCTTCCTTTCACTTTTTATCCCCTCTAGGGAAACCAGTACAGTCTGAAGATGTTAAATATCTGATTTCTCTCTTTTTTTCTTTCTTTCTCTCTCTTTCTCTCTCTCTCTCTCTCTCTGTTAAAAAAAACACTCAAGAATAAAAACTGTGATAGGGACCAACTGAGCCACTTGAAGATCTTTCCGAGACACTGTGGTCTGGGTAGATACTCTAAGCAATAAGTAGCCTAGCTTCTTCTTGTTTTCAGATCCTTGTTTGTCTTAACCAAAAGGTTTCCCCAGTTGTTATTTTAACTGCAGAGAGAAAAATATTAGAAGAACCTTTTACTGCCAGTGGAGGGTGATGGAGAAAACAGAGTAACCCCTGAACCACTTTGTCCAAGCATTTCCATTTAAGGAAACATTTCCCATTGGAATCGTCAACATAATTAAGCAGTTAAGAACCAGCAACTCAGCGCCACTGCCTTCCAGAACAGACACAGGCCGCTTCTTCTGCTTTTCCTTCCTCTTCCCTCCCTCCCTCTCTATCCCCCCTTTCCCCTCCTCCCACTAGTAATACTGTGCCATTCCTGTCCTCGCCTCCTTTTGAAAGCTCCAATTCACAGCAAGAGGTCATTAAAAAGAAAATAAACCCCTGCCAGGTCTAGGCTAATCAAAATAGTGCAAATAAATTCTGACACTTAGCAACTCCCCAAGTGCTCACAACCCTGGGAGGGGTGTACAGATTACTTATGAATATGGCAGGCAGCAGGAGACAAGTTCAGAAGGTCCAATGTCAGTGTGCAGCCACCTGTGCATTCTGTCAAGCTCCTATACTACACTTCTCGGTTCTTGAGGTTTGTTTAAGATCAGGACCTAGGAACTCACTTTGCACCAGAGAACACGATACCCAGCATACTGCACATATCTACAGATGTATGTGAGGTGCCGGGATTCCTGACCAGCCTCTCAAGGATTTCATTTAACCTCATATAAATCAAATACTATTTTAATTACAGAAAATTTTGGCAGTTATTTGCTCAAATCATTCACACATTTGCTCAGAAATAATTAATGGCAGTCATTCTCAGTAAGTTCATGAGAATACATAGAACTGATTGACAATACTGCATTGTTTTTATACTTCTCTGTCCTCATTTCATCCTTTGGAGGGGTCATTGTGTAGACATTGCTTTTGTTTCATAACACATCACCTTGGCCAATGTTTTGAAAAAGAAATGTACAATCAAAAAAGAACAGGTTACAAAACACAAAATTTAAAAAGTGATCTTAGAAATTAGTCTATTTGGTCAAAATACTATTGGTTATGCCTACCAGCATAATGTAATTGATGTAAATCTTGGAAGCTAATTGCCGCAAGTTAAGAAAGTGGTGTACCCATCAGCTGTTGTGGATTGAGTCATGTTGACTTCTTAACTTAGGGCAATTTGCCACTTAGATTGACACCAGCTCCATTACACTGGCATAAAACTGGATTTTGGCCATTATCTAGGAAAAAAAGGATCTTCCAGTAGAGGATACAGTTTTTTCCCCCTAACTTGCTGTAGGACTTGAAGTTGCATTGGCTTGAAAAAAGGATTTTAAAAATTAAATGAATAATGGAGGATCAGGGTCTGGAGTTTTGCATTAATTGAAACATTGACACAAGTGAAGGTGACAAAATACACTCAAGCCGATGATACCTTCAAAGAAATATGTCACCTCTTAACTATGTACATAAGGATAATGAACATGTATACGTTCTTCCTACTTCTTCTGGATCCCCAAGGCCAATATCCTATTGCTAATTTCAGAAGGAATAGATCTATTGATTCAGCTTTATTTCTGTAAGTGCTGACTACCATTCAACAAATGATTCAAAGTGTCTAGTCTTATTTGGGACTAGCAGTAAAACACTGGTGATTATCTTTATGTCAGGACCTTAACTTCTCTGTAATACGTGTAATTGTCAGTGACAAATATTGGTTGTTGTGGTTGTGGTGGTTGTTTTATGAATTGTTTATTATGCTGTTTCATATATATATTGTCTTGAACTTTTTTTCTCTCAAGAAAGAGAAGGCAGTAGGTCTACCAGAGAATATCAGCCCAATTCTAGCATATCTGCCGCAATACAGATGTTGGATTTCAGCAAAGAACTGAGACCCAGCAAGGGTATAGATTTAGGATTGCTTAACATAGATTAGTCACAGAGGTAGCTGGGTTAGCCTGTGGTTGGCTGCAGCAAAACCAAAATTCTTTACATATTATGGCACCATCGTTACTAACCAGTTGATTTTACACAAGCCTGTAGACTACAGCCACTTCATGTGATAAAGTCAAAATAAAACTTGTTAGTCTGCAACATGCGATTACATTTTGTTTAAATTGTTTAGAGATTTTCTCTCACTTCACACATTGAAGCAACCATGTTAGTAAAACATGGAGGTTTTGTTGCTCTTCTAAAAAGTACTAGCAGCAGTCACAGTCATTCTTGCAATACAACTTTCAAAAATGTGTTTTATAAACTAAATAAATGATACAACAAACAACCATTATGGCATGCTCGTATGAGATGGTTGTGTTCCAAGAGTGCTTCCTAGTATTTCTATGTATTTTGGTTTTTATAATTCCAAAGCTCTTAGCTCCTAGCATATATCATTTCCCGCCAGTAGAAAATGTGGGTTCCAGCTATGTGACTCTGATCTACTGTAATTATGCTTGTTTGAAACTAGATTTAAGCAGGTCCAGTTGCACTATGAAGTTTGTCCCCATACTTCCACCACCACCACCCAGTAAGTTTCCATGGCCAAGCAAGGCTTTGAACCCAGATCTACTGAGTCCTAGTCCATCACTTTATCCTCTACACCACACTAGCTCTCTCACATAAATATTGCTTGTGGTGATGACTTAAGTACACTTAAGGGGAAAATTGAAATTGGAGACTGTGTCTCAGTTTCAGGATAAGAAAGAAGAGGATGACTATTCTGTTCTTGTGCAACATGTTCTCAGACTCTCTAAAATGCTTTCAATGATAGCATTTATCTGGATGGGCTGGTTTAGAAATAAGCAAATCATGGTCTTCACAGTTTAACTAAACTAAAGTAGATGGAATTCCATTAAGTCAGTGGTGCTAAAGTAATTTTATTCTGAACATTCACTTAATTCAATGTAGATATGACTCAAAATTGTTTGTACCCTATTTAAGAATAAACATATATTGCTAGCTTTATTTCTTAACAAAACCCACATCTGTTTTCTAAATCTTTCTCCCTCGCTTCATTGTCTCTTCCATGAACAAACCTGACACTTCAGTTGAATCTGATAGATATTTACTCAAAAATAAGTCCTTATTGAAATATTTGTAGTTTTTTTAAATGTCTATATCACTTGCTATACTACAGTTACAGCACGTTCAGTACCCTGAATTCAGTGGAACTGTTCCCCAGTAAATATCTATATAATTGCCACCTAAAATTCCATTTACCCTTGTGGATAATGTTTTCTCAGAGATAAGAAAGCCCAAAAGACAAGGAAATGTGTTACTTCTATTTAATTAAATACCTTCTAATAAAGTAAATGTTAGTTGACAAGGGTCTCATAAAATAAGTTATGGGCCAAGCCTCTATGTTTCAGCCTCAAAAGCTAACATATAAATAGAAAAGTAATTTAACTGTGTTATTTCTGGAGATGCCTTTGATCAATGCACTTTCTAAGGGTAGCGCAAGGAAACAGTAGCTGGAGCAAAAGAAAAGAAAAAGAGTGATTTTTACTTACAATTGTCAAGAGACTGACTATTATTGCCCATATGTGCCCCAATCATGCTCCTTATCATGGGCTGGCTATCACGACCACTGGGAGCTGTTAATGAACTGGGTAATTGAGCTGCTGACATGTGTTACCAAAACAAAACAATGGGCAGAAGAGACAAATGAACATTTTATTTGCCAATCAGAGTCGGCTCTGCTTTTCAGAAGGCTGAAGCTAAGTAACTGGCTGAATACATCAAGCAGTACATTGAAAGCAAGCAGATGCGCACACAATAATAGTTAACTGACAGCTTACGGCCCATCTGTGCATTAACATTTTGTTAAAGAAATTACTTGACTTGCTAAAGAGCCCAAACATACAGCTGCTCAGAGCACAGCAGTGGAAGAGATAAATCATTAGTTAAACCATTTCATGCTTAAAATGACTGTGCATATTAACAGTTATCTCGGGATGTTTTGTCAGTGGTATAGCACAAGTACAATATACCATCAGAAAAAAAAATGTTGCAGGCAGCTCACGGCTCAGAAGAAAAATGCAGCACAACACAAACAATTTAACTGAACTGATAAGAACATTCAAATTTGTTTCTTTGTATGGGTATACACACTCAGCAACTCGTAAGATATTGAAATAATATGCAAAGGCCAAAATAGAAACTGTGCCAGTTGCTTTGCTTGTATATAATTTCTTTTTTTAAAAAAAAGATCAAAAGGAAGATATTCTATTTTAAATAAAATAGGCACAGCTCAGCTCTGCTGAGGAATAATGCATAGTTTTAGATTCAAACAAAATGATGAGGGAAAGGCGCAACAATCACTGGAAGAATCGTATGATTTCTTACCCTCATAACCATGCAAAGTGTGTGTCTGTAGGAACACTATTTCAGACATTTTAAACAGTGAATTACCCAATAATGATTATTAACTGATTATGTCTGTATTATTGCTGTGGTATAACATATTTTATTTTAAAGAAACAAGAATATTCTCAACATCTCAAAGGAATCAGCAAAATAGTTTCAGTTTAACAGACCATATATCCTCAAAAAAGGAAGAAGACCATTAAAGAATGGAAGATTGACATTCCAAGGTAGGAAGGTTCTTCTCGGACAAGGTTAGAAAACTCTGGTTCTCCAGAAACAGATCATCCTCAACTTCCATTTTTTCCAAGTTAGGCAATAGTGAGAGATGATACGAATTAGGAGTATGAAATGAACTGAATTCAGATCAGGATAGCCTGAAGTACTGGTACTAGAGCTCTCCACAGCCTCCCCTGCCCAAGACCAAATATAAGTGCACAAATTAATGCCTGCCCCACCCTGCACTGTTTTCCATGAAAACCCCTATTCCTGCACATGGGAAAACATAAACAGCAAAGGTGACAGAGTGGATGGTGCAGGTAGAATCGAAAGGCTTCTGGCCAGTAGCTGTTAGTAGAACTGGTTCATTTTTATTTATATTTGCCCCTTTCTATTTTCTACCAGGGGAAAATCTGGGCGCTAAGCCACAAAGAAGAGAGTAAGTGCAGGACTTCAAATGGCAACAGGTAAGGTCTTTTTTGATTCCTTCTTAAAAGGGCCATGCAGAAATATTGCTCTTCTCTATACTGTTTCTGTTGTTTCTCCTGTTTCTCAGCCCTTTTATTTCCCTCAATTGGCAAATCTCTGATGGTTTAAGCAATGATTCTGAAGCAGGAAAGGCAAGGAAGGTTCATTTCTAAGGTGAAGTGTAGAGATGGGCATGAACTGAACTACGAACCGAAAAAATCCATGAAGCGGGCTTGTTCATGGTTTGGTTCATAGCTCGATTCATGCAACCTGTTTTGCCTAAATGAAACAAAGCAATTTTTTCTCCATCTGGTGCTTCATTTTGCTTTGGCAAAATGGATGCCCCCACCCTCTTCCCACTGCCCCCATTGCCTCCCTACCTGGTCCTACCACCTTCTCTTTTTCCTTCTCCACTGCCGTCATCTTCAAAGGCAGTGGTCTGGCTTCCCTTCCAGGAGCTCAGCCTGCTATCTCTGCACATCCTCACTCCTGTCAGCTGATAGCTAACTCATATGCAGAGACAGTTGGCCTGAATCCCAGATGGGAAGCCAAGGTACTGTCCCTAAAGATCGCAGCAGTGGAGAAGAAAGAGGAGGAAGAAGCAGGACCAGGTAGGGAGGCAACAAGGGCAGCAAAAAGAGAGTGGGGTCTTAGGTTCCCCTGCCCCAGGCATGAACCAGAAAAAAAATACATGAACCAGTTCATTTTCTGGGGTTCGTCTGTGGTTCATGGTTCGTAAGTAGCCACAAACCATGAACCACCCTGATTTGGCATTTCTCTGGTTTGTGCATCTCTAGCAAATCCTCACCCTTTTTCAAACACTTGAATAGAGCTATTTCTTTCCTGCCCATACTCTACAGAGCAGTGGAAGAAATGGAAATTTATAATAGGATGTACTGTGATGGTTCCAGTGCTCACTGGAAGGACAGATCCTGAAGCTGAGGCTCCAATACTTTGGCCATCTCATGAGAAGAGAAGACTCCCTGGAAAAGCCCCTGATGTTGGGAAAGTGTGAAGGCAAGAGGAGAAGGGGACGACAGAGGATGAGATGGTTGGACAGTGTCATCGAAGCGACCAACATGACTTTGACCCAACTCCAGGAGGCAGTGGAAGACAGGAGGGCCTGGCGTGCTCTGGTCCATGGGGTCACGAAGAGTCGGACACGACTAAATGACTAAACAACAACAACAACAACTGTGATGGTTATAACAATAAGTTACAAGAGTTTGGGCTAAGTTCAATTCTTTCCCTGGCTACATTTTCCTGATGAAAATAGTCTCCACATGTTTTGCTCCACAAGAGAAAATTGACAGATTCCTATAAGGCACCTGTAATATTTTTTCCAGGCACACACAAACGCTTTTGGAGACCTATTCTCATTGGGAAAACAGTGCAAAAATTCATCTTTCCTCCTCAAGCCCATAGACTTGATGCAAATCCCCTGCCTGTAGCCATTCTTCAAGTTTTACACTACTTGTTTGCTTGCTTGCTTGCTTGCTTGTTTTTAAAGTGAAGGATCAAGTCTCAGATCTCCTGACATCCAGTTTGGTTTTAAACACAGTGCACATTCTTATGGGGTTTTTTTCAGTCTAAATAAGGAGCTTTACTTTCAGACCATGATTTGAAATGCATTTCCTAGGAAGTAAGCCCTCAAACATAGTTGAAATAACTTCTTAGTAGATATGCATAGGATGGCACTGTCAGTTTTGTATTTCCTCTTGTTGTCTTTCCCACTCAAGCAGTGTTAGCACAAATAGTAGATATCATTAAATTCTGTTAAAATGGAAGGCAACTATGGTTACCTGATTCTGCATTTGGTTGAAGTTTTAGATTCAGATCAATGAATCAAGACATTGGTTTTGGGCAAAGCGTTTGTGCCTCGCCATTTTATCTGCCTTAGGGAAGAAAAGTTCTAAATATGTACTAGGAATAAAGCAGATAATAGACTATATACCAGGATTTCCAAAAGACTCAATACAAAGAACATTTTCTCCATTCATATACAAAAACTTTGTGAGGATTAACATTCCAAATTACAAACACAGAGGAGCTTAAGAGGAAACCTAAATACTTTCTTATGTATTTGCCAGGAACATAGAATAAATTGCCTTTATCTGTTCAAGGTCAATATCAATTGATAAGAAAATGGTTTGTAATTAAGGAGAAGACTAAATAGCGCAGCAAGAAACTAGTCGACCTGGGTAACAAAATGGACCATGCTGTCAAGAGAAATAATGATAGAGAAATAAGTAAAATTACAGAATATAGATTGAGTGAAATGAAAATCATGAAATTGCGAATAATTGGGATGCAACTCCAAGATTTTTTGGCTTTCTCCCACACTTCTAAAGAAGGACATGATTGATTGCATTGCATTTGGTGGGATATTAGCTGTTGTTACAGCTGGCCCAGGTTTCCAAAATGTCAAAACAAAGCAATTGTTGTTGATGTTTTTAAAAGGTTGTTGTTTGATTTTTTAAAACTGCAGTCCGACACTCATATTTTTTTTCACACACAATTCAAGAACCAGTCTCCTGAGAGAGACTAGAAGATCTCAGCTGAGATTCCTTGACCGCACCTAGAGGAGAAAATTTTAAAAAACTGACACCATGATTCAGTGAGTGTCTGCTAAACAGGTTGGTGACACTGTTTTACTGGGGCTTATTTACTATGAAGTGGATTTAGGATTTTAGTCTATAAGTGAAGTTTTGTATTAGGATTGGAAGCAAACATAATAGAACACTTGGTAAGGCTCAAGTAATCAGAACTGGTGGAAAACAAAGGTGTAAATCAATAAATACCCACTGTGCATTTTAACAGTCCTATAGGAAGGGCCAAGGGTAACAAACAAACAAAAACATCCCAACAAAGAATACTGCAGTCCTCCATCACTACAATTACTAGCACCATCAACTGACATGGAAATGAAAAAACACCCCTATACATACAACCATCATTCTGCCTCCTCCTGAGAATGGAATACTGATGGAATATGATGAGCATAAAGACTAACTGTGACAATTTATCCTGCAGCTCCACAGCTTGGTTTGCCGAGCAGTTGCAAGAAGATATACACCATCATGTGACCTCAGTCTAAGCCCTTCCTAGTGCCTCTCTGGTTGGGGTGCCCAAGGGAGACGTTGGGGTGCCCAAGGGAGAGCTAGGGCTTTATGGGAGGGTTCAGCTGTGACTCACCATCTCCTTTGGTACCACCAGTTGATCCTATTGGTGTTGGATATACTTTCAGTCTCCCCTCTGCTCAATCCAAATTGCTGTATTCTTTTAAAACATTTTGATCCTATGAATGCCAGATACAACATGAAAGATCCATAGATGTACTGCTCCATCCTGGAGTGACCAGAAATTCTGTACTCCACCCCATTCCCACCCCGGAATCACACAAATAGCCCAAGGGTGGTCTGGTTTTGCACATTTGTCCCAAAAAATAATGTACATACCTATTGTTAAATACAAATTTAAAACTGATGATGGACACAGTGGATACAGTTTTTTCCTTCCAGTCCTTCCCTTGTAAGCCATTGCTTGCTTTATGCACCAGCAGGAACTAATAACAGGGTTTCATTTAACATCAGACAAGCACAATTTGTCAGAAACACTTTTGTTCCACTCAGATTGTTGGATAAGCCCTCCCTCAAATAGTTGGTAAGTCCCCTTTCACCATCCACAAGTAGCATGGGGAATTTTGGGAAACCATTCACACATACCCTGTGTTGCTCCTCACTAGTACATTCATTGTACTACCATGGGCGAGAGACCTCCCCTTCCATTTTGCCATCACTGATATAAGCCAGTTAGTTATCTATTTCATGACCTTTACTATGTCTTCCAGCGTGTGCTAGGAACTTGTGGTAATTATGGTAGCAGAATGCAGCAGGCTAGTAAGGTGAATTCATGGTTATCAACTAGGAGTAATCACTCAGGATGCTCATAGTAAGGTAAAAGGAAAACTCTTATTTTATTTTTCCAAGGAATCCTTTCAGCAAAAAACAGCAAAAACAAGATGAAATGCAGACTTGAGTAGAGAAGTCCCTAGAGCTTCACAGCCGTCCCTCTATAGCCATCTTTTGCAGAGACACTGAAAAGAACTAAACTATTTCCCTGAAAAACAGGAAAGTGACTTAAGGGTGGCATACTAAGAGTGATGATTTATAGTAAACTACTAGAGGCCAAGATAAGCCAATCCCAGGTAGTTATGTTAATAAAAACCTAGTTTTTATGTATATGTTAATCACCCCCACTAAATTTGTATGGCACATTACTGCACTTACGTTAACAACCTGACATATAGGGAATGGTTAGGATCAGACTGAATCCTGAATCTGAAATCTGAAACCCTGTTGAGAAAATGAGATTTACTTCAATACACACATTACAAGAATGCAAAGCATAGACATTAATTTGTAGTGACCTTTATCAACACTGCTGAACAACAATCAAAAGATCTTTCCTATCAGTTTAGTGTGATCAAACAATTAACTGAAAAGAATCTCAGCAGCTACACTGGCCCACATGGCCTAATCCTTTGGCCTATATAATAAAATGTTGACAAACCTAGAGCAATGCCACCAACTTTGCTTCAACTTTGCCATTAAGCTGCAACATAAGAAGATTATCACCAGCCTCAATGAAGGATCTTGTGTGCCAAGGCCATGCTGAACATTAACAGTTGATGGTGCGGGTCACATCTCACTGATAACTCTGAGTTCCAGGGGATAGGCAGAATGTAAATCAAATAAATATTTAAATAAATAAACAAATCCCTTGGCATGTGACTTCTGTACCCATGGTTTGATCCTGCAACACTGGATGAAACAGTAAAGCAAAGGAGTGCTTCAGGGCCTGTTCAGAAATTCTTTCTTTCACTAGAGCTCTCACATCTGGTATTAGCTTTCAGATCTAGCAGGGCAATAGTCTAATTTGCAATTGAGTTTGAGGCATTCATTGTGAAAGACTGACTGTTCATATAGCCTTCAGTTACCGCAGTATGCAGTAACTGGGCAATATGCAAGAGCTGAGTTGTGTGTGGCCTCAGGGGCCCAAAGGAGCCCCTAGTGCCCCCCTGCACCCCCAAAAAATTGTTCAAAATGACTCTTCTGCCTTTCTGTGAGTAAAAGAAAAGAAAAGGGGTGAGAGTAGGGGGCCACATGAACAGAAACAGCCCTCCAAGGTCCAAGGATAGATGTGTGGAGTCCTGAGACATCTGTACATTTATTTCTCCTGCCCGAGTTGCAGAAACACCGTCATAATAATTACAGGAGTTAATTGGTCAACATTTGTAACACGGCATTTCACAAAGGCTAAAGCAGCAGCTCTACTGTTTTATGTTACATATACAGATGAGTGGAAGTTCATGAATATCATTGCATTAAACCCAATTACACTGCATCTGTTTGCTATTAATTCAGTACACTATATGTTCAATAGTCCAAAGTACTATATAAATATTGTGTCATTATTATGCTGTCAGTGGTGACTTCATCTATCTGTCTGGAGAAAAACAACAGCTAGTGTTCCCACCAATCCCTCTCCTCTCTTCTGAGTTTACATGGAAACATTAAGGGATGCCTGCATTTTATATCTTTGTAGGGCACGCAGCTAGGCCAAACAGGGAGAACAGAATGCTTTTTAATAAATGCAAATGACATGGCTCTTAGATTGGGTTGCTACAGGTTCAGCCCTTCACTAAGAAGGAAATGAACAACATTCCACTGTTACAATCAAAAATTGGACTGGAGGTTAGGACTTTAGATTTTATGGGTTATATTCAGAAAGCATTTCACCCAAGACAATTTAGAGATAGAAGGGGAAAGAAATGACTTAGTTACAGGAGTAGAAAGTTGGAGGGGGTGACTTCCCATAGTTTTAAAGGTATTTGTGGGGTTTGTTTCTCCTCCATAGACTTTTCCTTGAAGGTCTTTTGGTCTGGACTTATGTTCAGTACAAGATAGCCACAGCGTTCCTTCTTACTATACACTGGCACTTGTGTAACTTTTGTAATCCAAAACACAACTCCTGTAAAAGTAGTTTATTATTTCCCCATAATCTACAAAAACTGAACAAGCTATTAAAAAGTGTCCTATTTTTAAATATGTTATGTTTATGGCACTGAAAGGTTTTAAGTTTTGGATTTCATCAGTTACTGAATTGCATTGTAACTATATGCATACTTAGCCATATAAGCCATCTGTTAGGACTGGGGTCAGTGGTGACTGGTAACTCCAGTGTGGGGGAGTGAATTCAATTCAAGCTTTAGTTTGCACTTTACAAGTGTTATCCAAGGTGCTGAACCAATCCAGCAAAACACTTGTGTACTGGATTTAGGAAAGCCAATTTTAATAATTTCAGACAATTACAAGTAAGGTCCCATGACAGGAGATTCTAACAGAAAAAGAAGTCCAAGATGGATGCATTAACAAAACAAATGGTATCCAAATCCCATGAAGTACTAGTTCCCCTCTATTCAGCATTGATCAGGCCTCATATTGAGTACTGTGTCCTGTTCCAGACACCATACTTTAGGAAGGGTGCCGACACTGGAACAAGTTCAGAGGAGGGCAACAAGGATGATCAGGGGACTGGAAACCAAGCCCCAGGAGGAAAGACTGAAAGAACTGGGCATGCTTAGCCTTGAGAAAAGAAGACTGGGGAAGACATGATAGTACTTTTTGAAATCCTTGAAAGATTGTCATACAGAAGAGAGGAAGGATCTATTCTCAATCATCCCAGAATGCAGGACATGTAATAATGTGCTAAAGTTATGGTTGAATATCAGGAAAAACTTCCTAACTATTAGATCAGTATGACAATTACCTTGGGAAGTGGTGGGCGCTCCAAACCTGAGGTCATTCAAAAGAAAATTGGACAACCATCTGTCAGATCTGCTTTGATTTGGATTCCTGCATTGAGCAGGGGTTGGACTCAATGTCCTTATAGGCCCCTTCCAACTCCATTATTCTATGCTCTATGGTTCTAATTTTTCATGCTGTAATAAGCAGGGCTGCTAGGGCTTTTCACTTGTCCCCTGATATGATCTGTATCCAACAAAGACAGGTGGATTGGGACCTCTTTGCTTTTGCCCTTTTAGAGATACTTTTAAGTTATCTATGTCTATGTTATTGCTTATATGTGTGCATGTCCAGATCTCCAGTGAAAAACATTCCTATAAATAGTGAAACACAAATGGCAAACCTAGATAATAGATGGAAGAAATAGTGCAATTGCACCAGGACCCAGAGTGTTAGGAGGCACTGAATGGCAGGCAGGATAGAAGAGTGGTAGGTAGAATAGAATGGTTTCTGCCCAGATCCACAGCAGTTTGAAGAGCTGGGTGCTGTGTTTCATTTTTCTTTTTCTTTTTTCCAGCCAGCAGGAAGAAAGCAGTGATCAAGGCAGCCTCCTAAGGCAGTTACAGGAAAGGGAGTGAGGGAGGGACTTTAAAAGGGCAATTGGCATTGCCCTTTTTGATTTTGTTTTAAGAGGACAATGTATAGAGCCTGATATTTTTTAAAATACCACCTGGCATTTCACTTCATCCTCTTCCTCTTCCCTTTCTCAGCTCTCTCATCTCTCAGCAAGTAGGCTTAATGAAGAAGAAAACACCAGGTTATTTTCACTGAGCAAGAAAATAGTGAACAAAAAATGCATCTCTACATTATCTATCCTTTCTTCCCCTTTCTCTTTTTCCCTGGATCTGAAATGAGTAATACTATAGCCTCCTCTGGCTGCTGCTCCATGGCAGTAAGGGCACAAAATGCTGGGTGACTAAAGGAACAAATCTCATGCATGGTATAAGTTCAGATGATTTAATCAACAAGGTTGCAACAGGAACAACAATAAAAGTTCATTTCCAAAGAAAAGAGCATACTACTGCTGGCACCAACTCAGCATTGTCCTTCCTTTCCATTTCTCTTTTCCAGCATTTAATTGATGCATCTTTTTAATGTAAACATTTTTCACCCTATGAATGGCAGACAAATGCAAGGGATCAGTGAGGACTGCCATTCTGCCCTGTGAATGCCACTGGGCTCCACCCTGTGGCCACCACAGAGGCACGTACATACGTAGTCTTGATTCTGCATTCAGCCAAATAGGGTGCAAGTCTCAAGAAAGGATTCTTGTACCTATTTTATATAAGAGATTTTTTTTCTTCCTAAATTCTCATTTTAACTCGGATCCATCACTGTTTTGTCCTGAGAGGACAAGGTGGTTGTGGGGGAACACTTGACTATTGTGCTTGGAGAGAAACAAATGTGACACAAAGATGTGAGAAGCAAAGTAGCAATACAGTGAATTTGGTTTTCTCTTCCCAAATGGGGCATATTCTATGAACAACAAACACCATCTTGCTGTGCCCAAAAGAAAGTACTCTCTCCAGTTAAAATACTTGCTCAACAGAATACTGAGGTTTAGGAGGAAGCTCCACTCTTTGCATGTTTAAAGGTCATTTTTTGTTCACTTTTTGCATATAAACCATAGTAGGCCCTGGCATGGAGAAGATTTACTACATAGCTACTCCAAATCTCATTTGGTTTGCAGCAATGCAATGACTGTTTTTTCCAAACATAAATTCTTTTCCCTCCCTTTTTAATGTAAATAAATACCCCTGCTTTGCCTGCATTTTTCTGAGCTTCATAAACAGATGATGAGAGCTGTTCCTTCCCTTTGTTCAAAATCAAAACAACTCTCCTGACCTTTATAATCAGCAAGGAAAATTAAAAGCAGGCAAATGCTTACGATAAATTATGAAGAAGCAAGCATGTAACTTCATAGAAGAACAGACTGTCCAACATTTCATAGAAAAGATAGAGGTGCTTTTGTATACTAAGAAGCAATGCACCTAACCTCACATGAAGACTCATCATCTCATCTCACACTTCTCCACCAATTACACTTTGCCGACAGAGGCTTTTCTACATGTATCTATGCTATATTGCTTTACTCCACAATAACTTGTCCTGCACTGAGTTTGAAAGCTGGACAAGCAAGCTCTATGGCATCTTAAATACTTGCAAATGTCTGTTCCATCTGATGCAAGAAGCACTATTCAGTATTTTAACTTCTTTTGAACACCCTATCTGTAATTTCCCATGGATGGTGGTACCTGAAATTGTGGATCATTCTTCATGAATCTGATAAACTGAAATGTACTCCACAGAAGAATATGCCATAATGAATTTGTTTGCTTTTACAGTGCCACAGGACTGTTAGTGGCCTGTGCATTAGCCCACTAGTAGATCAGCAGTTCTTGCAGCCTCTAAGGGGTGCTGAATAAGAAATCGGGACCCCAAATCCTTACTTGGGAATCACAGAGTGGTGATGTGGCCGCTGACAAAAGAGCAGTTCTAAGCATGGAAGCATGATATTATATCTGGCACAGCTCACAGCACTGTTCTCCTGCATGATGCTGTAGTGGCATCCTCAGTGGTCCAGCTGCCATCTTTAAACAAAAGCACTATAGTGACTGCACCCACTCCCCTCTACTGTTCAGGCACAGCTGCAGATGCTGCTAGTGCAACAGTGAGTACCTGAAAGAGTGGCAGCCAAAGCTGTTGAAGCCTCTAGGATGAATTCAATCTGATATATAATTAATAGAATGAAAAAGGGAAAAAAGGGGGGGGGAGCTGTGTGGTTAAATGGTGCCTGGCACACACATCTGAACATGATTTTTTGAACCATTGCATTTTTTTCTGTACTACCCATAGGTCTGTGGTGGTCAGCCTGATACAGGGTCAAAATCTAGCTAATGGTTGTAAGTTTTTAGTGGTCTAATAAAAGCATCACCCCTTGCCTTTCTACAGTATGTAATATATGTTTATATATAATATAATATACAATATATAAATGTATTATATATATTTACAATAATAGAACAGAATAGAATAGAATATTTTTATTATTATAAAAATAATAAAGCCATAATACAATATATCACATGCTAGGATTGCAGCCTAGCAAACTGGTGGAGATTCAGGCTTTATTTTATGCATGCTATGGGGAAGATAGCTTTTGCAAATGATGGCCTTTTTCCTTCAACAGATATAGATCGAAGATGAATAATGGCTATGGCAAACCGGAAGGGACAGAACTGGAAAAACAGCAGTGATGCATTGTCACAGATAAAGGCATAATCTCCAGGTTGTAATCTGACAGTCCCAAGGCATCAGGAACAACATAATTTGCAATGATAGTGTTCTGGTGTACAGCCTCACATCTCTCTTGTACTGCCCACAGCAATAAAAGAGGGTGTAGCTAGGTTCCTCCTCCTACAGTCTATTACTCACCCTGTCTCCCCATCTGCTGGGGTAGCAGAAGTCTTCACCCACCCACAGATAGAGAAGGAGGATGACTTTGACAGAAAAAAGAAATGTTTGGGAATGTCATGTGATTTTATTCTGTCTTGTGGTTGCAGGGATGATACCCTTGGTTCCAACCTGGCAATCTTTATACACAAATGACTCAACCCTTCACACAAAGGGAGGCTACCCTCCAACTTTATATAGTTGTGGCTTGCCATTAAGCAGCCTATATGTGTTTGGATGTAAGACTTTCTGCAAAAAAGAAGTCCCTGAGACATTTTTGGACAGTTAATGGTGTACAACAACCTTTCCCAACTTGATCCCTAATGGATCTTTTAGATCCCAACAACCCCTGCTTACCAATGATGAAGTATCCTGGAAATTGGAGTCCGAAATATATGGATGGCAGTAGGTTAGAAAAAAAATAATCTAGAAGGCAGCACCGAGGATCACTTAGAGAGAAATAAATAAAATTGTGACTGTATCTTAAGCATGCCAACTTAACTTTGTGGTCAAAGTTTTAAAACAGGATTTGCTGTCAAGTGTACTTACCCCTCAGCTGTAGCTCTAAATATCTTTATCTGCATAGACAATTTGTGAATGAGGCATTAAGATGCTCTCCTGAAACCTGGGGATTTCACATCCTTGTTTTTGGTGTAGGAGTCGCTCTGCTTATTTGGAATGTAGTACAATTTGTTCAAAGTCAGTGGCCAAAACCTCATTGAGGAAAACCACACACACAACGGCAAGCATGCAAACATTTTTCCTCTTTTTCTGGCTGTCCATCAGGTGATCAGAAATGTGATTGATAGCACCACCACATGCCAGTAAAATAGGTACGTAGAATCAGCTGTATGACTGTGCTTGTGAGATCACGTAAAGCTGTGTCATTCTAGCCTAAGCATTTAGGCCAAAAGGTGAGGGGCCCACCAAGAGCTCTTTCTTAACAGGTTTGTGGAAATTCAGGTGCAAATATATTTGTCCTAAACTGAAGATCTCTGAAAAGAGCCCAGAACAGGTAAGAGAAGAAAGGGAAACTGAGGAATCTTTTTAAAACTTTTGTGCTTGTTTAACCATTTTTATATGGAGTAAGACCATTGTACTTTAAGGAGACAACAGCTCATAAACCGAGGCAAATTAAGATATGCTGAGGCCCTAAACTAGGTGGAGTTTAAAAGGTTCCAATGCATTACAATGCATTGTTTTAAAAGAAGGGACAACGAAAATAGAAATAATCATGTTTGATATTTCCTTATATCAATGTATGTAGCTGGACATGCAACTGAAAATTGATAATCTAACTAAAAGCCCAGTTCTGCTTTAAAGCTTACTTTCCCTTTCCAGTTAGATTACTTTAAGTAGGGCTAATGTTGGCTTTAGTGCTCTGTAAAACGCAAAATTTGATTTCTTTAAAAAAAAAATAGAAAGGGGACCTAAACTGTAAACTCAGTTGGCTGGATAGTTCAGTGAGTTAGGTGTCTGACTTCAGAGCCAGAGGTTGGGAGTTTGATTCCCCACTGTGCCTCCCCAGAAAAGAGCCAACTTGTGTGGCCTTGTGCAACCTGCACAATCCCAGGGCACACCCAGAAGAAGGGACTGATAAACTACTTCTGAGTACTCTCTACTTAGAAAATGCTGAAAGTGGTCACCATAAGTCAGAATTGACTTGACAGCACACAATTCTTATTAAACTGTGGCTTACTTAATTCATGCATAAATCTGGCATTGCCCACAGGAGTTTGGCTTTGAATGTTTCCCCCCACCCAAAAGAGAAAGAGAATACATATTAATGGAGAATTCTTCTTATATGGAAGATAAAAATCCAAATGAATGCAGTGGTTACTGCATTTAGTTTGAAAATACAAGGAATCCTATTGAAGTGTGTACCATATGGAGAACCAGGCTGACAAGCCTTCAAAGTAAATTTTCCATTCCACTAAGCTTATTGGCTGCTTTCCGCTACTGCCAGAGTCAGATGGAAGAAGCCTTTAGGCATGCAAGCAAAGTTGGCGTTCTCCATTCCTACCTTTTTTGAGAGTGGACAAGGTATATAAACAAACTTCTTTTAATATTAATAGACCAAGGGAAGGCAGCCAGGGTAAGCGCTCAGAAAAGGACTGAATTGAAAAGAGCTGCTCAGAATGACTGAATTGGCTAAAACAGATGATGAAAGTGGCCTTGTCTCTTTCTCTCTCACATTCCCTCTTTATATTTTAAATTATGCTGTTCTGACTATGAGATGATGATGTGAGTTTTAGGTGGGGTTCTACTCAGACTATATCTTCTAAGCGCAGGAATTTTGAAACATAGGACTCAACATCTTTTTTTCTACAGTGTTTAAAGGATTCAGTTGTTTGAAAAGAAAAATGGGATTCAATATAAGAAGGATGCTGCTGCAGTATATTTTAAGTGTAGCTATTGCCATCCTGAGAAGATACACACAGCGGTAAAGAGCTATTACTTTTTAAGAAAATAGATTAGAAAAGGCAGAAAGTAGATCAAAATCTTCCAGCAAATCTTTGGGTGCAGTAGAGGCTAGTCCATTAGGGCAAGGAAGATACTGTTTCCCCCAGGGCTGCTGTAAAGAAAAAATGTTAGAAGCCCCACCTCCGGTTACAAAGAATCATGCACAATGCTGTGGAAGCCTAGTCAACAAACATGAGCAACTATTCCTCAGTTTAGTGGTATATTAAATGTTTAAAAGTGTTGTGCTGTCATTGCGAGAGAGCAGGAAATAAACAAAAATAGAAATAACCTCACCTACTGTTGACTCTGACTTTCCTTTCATCAACCATCCTGTTCTACCAATCCTGACAGAAACAATTCATCACCCCTCTGGGTGGTTTGCAACAAGCTGATGAAGATTTATGAATTTCTATTACTGTATATAAAGAAGAACAACTAGTAAAAATCTCCTTCCTCCTAGAAGGGCTGCTGGAAAAGAGCCCTAAGGTGAACACCAAGAGAGGATTTTAAAGTGACAGGACAGGACCTGTGAGGTTGAAACTGGTGTGAACTTGGCTACAATTCCTGGATGAGAATATGCTCAGAGGCACCTTTGTGCTCAGCATCACTCTGCCTGCCTGGGCCATTATTTTACAGTTAAATACAGTTGGTAAACCTCAGGTTCTTCTAAAGAACAAAGCATAATTCACAACAAAGTATGCCCAATGTGTGCCTAGTTTTGTCTTAAGCCACACTAATAGTGATTCACACCACTGCAGTTATAATTTCAGCTGTACTGTTTTTGGCTCAACTGCTTCTCAGTACCAAGCGCCAAGCAAAGAAAGGTTACTTCCCAGAACTCCGCAGACAATGTGGTGGGAATTGTGGATGTTATTGTCCAAAAAAGAGAGAGCAATGTTTCCAACCAAGTACTAAGCACATCTTGATACAATTTTCTTCTTCCTAGGCAGGGCTAGGCTGTTTTGGTGGGCCAATTTTCTGTCCCAAAGGCTTACTAAGGGACACTGTCAAAATGCCAAAAAACACACACAAGAAGAAGAAACCAGCAATAGCTAGAAATTCACTTCTAGTTTTCAAAATGTATTACTTTTTCTGTGAAACCATGCAGGGGAGCTGCAATCTATTTCAGAGGTAAATCACCACTTCTGGGCCCTTCCAGCTCCAGCAATTCATGTTTTCTTGAAAGAAAAAGAGTGGGGGGCTGTGGGGAGGCTGGAGACCACAATAACAGCCTTGGGGGGGATGCATTTTGCCCACTCTGATTCTAAAGTGACTGCAGAAAGGGAGGGGTGCTGATCTGGATCTGAGTCACAGAAGAAGAATGCTCTTGCTTCGTCAGTGACCTATTGATATAGAGGGGAAAGCACATATTCTGAAAGGAAAACCCATTGACTTCATTGAGGCTTGCCTGCTAATAAGTACATGTAGGATTTCATCCTGTGAGTTCTGTGGAAGTGAGAAAGGATGGCACTTTTTCTGTTACTGCTATATGATGATCAGAAAGACATGTTTGTTCACATGTTTGAAATGTGCACATTTCTAGCCACTCACATTTTTTTACATGCATGATGGAGTGTGTATGAAATGTATCACAGGTTTAGCAACTGTTTTAATTTCTGAAGCAAGGTGCACTCAATCTCACAGTCTCAGGATGGATTAATTCCAGCAACAATGATGTAATTCTTTTCTATCCCTACTCTAGCCAAAGAGTGCCAATCTAGTTATATTCTATAACCCGCTTTTTGCCTACATTTCAAGATATGTGAGATCACGCGACCCATATGCCACAAGGCATTGGCATACTAGCTGTTATTTTTTAGACTGGAACCAGATTCCTCTTCATACACATGTGTATCATTTCTTTTGCTACACCGTAATAGTCAGTGGACTGACTACAGAAGTTAAAAATTCAACAGGTAGCTGCCCTTTGGCTTTTTCCTTAGTCACAAAAAAACACTTTGTATGGATTAGGGCCATTGCACACTAGTAGATTTAAACCTCTTGTTCCATCTCCTCTGCCTTTTTCCACTATGAAACACAGATGACGTTTTATTAAAAAAGAAAAATCCCAGCCAATGGTATTAATGAAGTGTCCTTCCTTCCTTCCTTCCTTCTTTACTTAAGACTATTAGAAGGGGAAAAGAAGTAAGGTTTAAGGTCCCCTCCCTGCACCCAGACATTCCCATCTATACTGGATCTATGCAATTTTACCGAAAGCCACAGAGAGGAAGACCTAATATGAGACAGTATGTCTCAATAAAAGAAGCTACAACTATTAGTTTGGAAGACCTGAGCAAAACATACTAGAAAAGCCAATATTGCTGGGCGGGGGGGTAGTAGGGAAAAAAGAACAACCTAGCATGAGATGCTATTGATATGTAAGATCTGAGCTGAGCCGTTAATGCTATGACATTTTGGAGGTCATTAACTCATATAGTCACATGCATCAGAAGTGAATTGATGGCACATGACATCTTTGGAGTTTTTTTCTTAATTATCAGACTGTATTTTGACAAGATGAGTGGGATGGTTGAAACTATGACAGGATATAGGCACCAATGCTTTGCTAACATCAAGGAATACTATCCCCAGCCACAAAGCAATGAATAATAATTTCACTGCTCAAATGAGTGAGCTTCTGAAGACCTGTTCTCTATTTTTACAGAATCCCTTTGCCAGCACCAACACCTGTTTGTCCAGGAAGGAGTTAAAATTTTCTGGTCCTGAGAGTCAGCTAATTGAGTCCTGACTGACAGGGTCAAATGTTTGCCCCAGACCTAGAACTGATTTCCCCTTTGAAGACTTTTTTTGAGGGGAGCGTCATCTCAGAAAGTCTGGGGAAAAAGTTACCGAAAATACTCAGTGCTGGGAGAAACACAACTGCTCTGTGCTTTTGTAATACAGAAGTACTTTGAATATGTGCTACAAATTGTATGTAAATTCCCTGGAGATACAAGGGAGTCTCTTTCTGGAGGACTCTCACTCCATTATTTTCTTTAAACCATGTCTCTCTCTCCCTCTCTCTCTCTCCCTCTCTCTCTTTGACTCTTCAAAGAAAACCCATCTTTTGACTGTTTCAGAGCCCTTTCATTGCCCTCCAAACATCTCTCTTTCCAGCCCGTGAAGCTGCAATAATTTATCTACTTTGGAATGCTCTTGCTGGTAAGTCTATTCCATGCATGTTCAGTTTATAACAAAGTCACTGTTTTACCCTTTTGAAGGTCCTTTTTGGAGGATCAATATTTTAGGCCCAGAAGCTTGGATTCCTTTCAAGTTTCTTTTAAAAATGAATGGGGCCAAACATTTTCTTTCAGGATAAGCAAGATTGGTCCTTTCAATTTATTTGATCTGTTTTAAATCTTGGGACATTTAAGGTTGCTTGTTTCTGCATGGGGGTGTAAACGTTTCACTTTTTAAAAAACCATAACTCAGAAACCCTTTACCCAAACTTCCCCAAATTTGGTACAGATCAAGAGTAGATTGATACATCTGTGACCAATTTGGTGCTGGTCCAAAGTCCAATTTGAAAGTTATAAGTTCTTATTTCAGCTGCTCCCATTTTTAGAATTGCCTTGTAGACTGTTGATTTGCTCTACTACATAATAACACCATTGCATTCTTGTGCAGTAATAATAAAGGACAGGTGCAATGAGCATGTGTAATGTAATATGTAGTTTGACTCTTAGACAGTAGAGCAGACACTCACTGATTTCAATAGGAATGCTGAAGACTTTCAAAGTAGGGCTTTGAATATATGTTTACATTGTGAAAGATGCTTCAGTAGAGCACATAGCAGGAAACAATAGCATTCCATTTAACCTATGCTTATTTTCCCTTGGTCCAGATGCTACTTATTTTTTGGATCATACACATTTCCCTATTACACACAGGTACAAACACATATTCACACAGACTTACATACACAAACAGGCTTAACAGTACAGAGGGCTGAATTTTGGAGGGGGAAGCATGATCCCTCTGGAATTAAGCACTTTAAACTCACTCATGTCACTGAGAAAAGTTAAGCACGTGCTTAAATCCCTCCCATTGAAATTAATGGGACTTAAAGATGCTTAACTTCAGCTAAATTATGCCCTAAGTAAGTAGGAATTATAACAGTAGCACTCCTGCTGCTGAAAATCAACAGAGAACATTACCATTTTTATGAGCACCGTGAGGTTCCCATTATGCTAATGGTCATCTCTAGAGTGCAGGATTTCTTAGCGCATAGTGTTCAATGCCAAATAAGCAGTAACTAATGATGCGCTCACCAACCTTTAAGTAATTTTCAATAGAGAGAGGGTTTTTTTCCGGGGGGGGGGGAGTCTTTATACCAGACAGGATATTATTAAGGATCTTTAGCACCACTCACCACTCACATTTCCAAAAAAAAAGGAACAGTTCAATCATAATTATTAACAGAAAATCCAAATGCTATACAAGATAATTGGTTACATGTGTACTTTGTTAAGGCAGGTAGGCATTTTCCTAATGCCACTGCATTTTAAACGTATTTCCACTGTATCTTTTAATATATATTTTAATATAGTATATATAGTATATATAGTATATAAATTTATATATATATAAAGAGGATATATGTGCCCATACATACACATTCAACAGAGAGAATTTAACCTAAAAGCACAAAAGATCAGGAGGATTTTCTGCAGGTTGGGTTTGTCAAAGAAAAGGGAGGCCTTTGTGGACTACAGAACAGCAGGGAGTTCTGCCCATCCTCCTTTGCTGCTCACCACTACTCTGGACTCACACACTAAAAGCTGTGGGAACTGGGAAACAGCATTGTCAGATGAAGTGAGGTGACACTTCTTACAAACTGCACAGATTACAGTGGGTTCTTGTGGAAGGATTTGCTGCATTGGCACATCAAAGGCTTAACATTCACAACAGATAGTATGAAAAATTGAAGGTAGCAGGAAAAGAGAAAGTCCTAACATGAGATGGATTGACACAATAGAAGAATTACAATCATTAGCTTGCGTGACCTGAGCAGAGTTGTCAATGATAGGATGCTTTGGAGGTAATTAAATCATAGGTTCACCATTAGTAAAAGTGACTTGGTTACATGATATACAGGATGACACATATATAACACATTGACACACCTGTATCTTATTTTATTATTTTGTTTAGAAAATCCTCATGTGTAGGATAAGACATTGCCATTTCTCAGGGACATGTTTTGTTGCTAAATTCACACAGTACTAGATCTACAACACAGACACTGTGTGAAGAACTGTAAATAATGTCATAGAGTATCAGCTACTCATTGTGTATAGTTTTTTATTTTTACAAACAAAATAGCTAGATGAAAAATGTCTGAAAATTTCACCATTGTGCTTTTTTGTCCAGACCAATGTAAAACAGTGTCCTATTCCATTTTCTTTTTAGCAAACCATGATACTTAGGAAGCAGGAGTGAGATTTCCTTTTTTTCAATTTCTGGGTGCATGCAGCTTAATCCCATTGAACATGAATCACTCACACCTTGAAAACAAACAAAAAAGAGTTCTATTTTCTTAGTGGCAATCTTCCACTGCTGATAATGTGATTCCTGCTTCTGCAGGCATAGCTGTGCAAGAGGATCCCAGCCTTACTCAAGATCACACTGAACCAAGCAGATGTGAGCAGAATTATTCTGAAGTTTCTTTTAGTTTTGTCTAACAGGTGGTGGTGGTAACTAACTATACTGCTGAGAAACCCAAATAGCAATATATAACTGCTTTAATCAGGGCTGTGCAGGAGTGCCCTGATCCAAATTAGAGACCAATTTGGAGTTTCGGTATGCATCCTAATTCAGTCTGGAGCAATCTGGTTCAATTTGTGCTTCAATCCAACGTTATGTTAGATGGGAAAAAATAAACCTTTTTTTTTTTGTCATTTGTAAGCATCCTATTGGCATGCAGTAGAAAAGTTAAAACAGAAACACCTATTTTCTGTCTGCACTGATATAAAGTATATCACAGAAGTGAGTACACCCCCTCACATTTCAAAAATATTTTAGTATATCTTTTCATGTGACAACACTGAAGAAATGACACTTGGCTACAATGTCAAGCAGTGAGTATACAGCTTGTATAACAGTGTAAATGTGCTGTCCCCTCAAAATTATGCAACACACAGCCATTAATGTCTAAACCGCTGGCAACAAAAATGAGTACACCCCTAAGTGTAGCTCTCTATCTCTGCTCTGGATACAAATCAATCTGTGCATTTGCTTTGTTTTACTCTAAAATTCATTGTGGCCATTCTGCTTCAATCCAGACCTCACAAATTAATTAAAACAAAAACCATTTAAGTAGTAGTTTGGGATTTGACAGAATACAGTACACAATAATAACTTTAAGTAAATAAATTGACCAAATTATAGACCTTTCAACCTGAGAAATGCCAGTAGTGTGGGTTTTTTAAAAATATGTAGTCTCAGTTGAATGTAGGTTACATCCCTCAGAACTGTCTTCATCCCTTTGATGTTTTGGTGGAAGATGTGGATGGAGCTCCAACTTCCAAACTGTTGCATTCAGGAGAAGATAACTGACTTTAAGATGATATGCTGCCATCCTCCATAATGCCCAGCCTGCATCACATGACTCACAGCCATCCAGGGAAAGCAGAGTAAATCTATCCCATCAGCAGTAACCTGAAGTGGATGTAGCATGCTAGGCATTCCCATGCTTTAATGGACTTCTCCATGTGTACCTGGATTTGACTAGTAATGAGATCTGACCTATTGACTCAATTTGACATTCTTGTCCATCAGTTGGCAAATAGATAATATGTGTTAGCTAAAGGCATTTCTTTTCCCACCATAGAGATTCCACCTCTTTCATCTGGCCTGATTTAGCATTGTTTTGTTTTATTTGTTTCATAGAATCACAGAATCATAGAAAAGTGAAGTTGGAAGGGGCCTACAAGGCCATCAAGTCCAACCCCTGCTCAATGCAGGAATACATTGTTCCTTTGCAACAGACCTACATTGAAGAAAATGCATATACTTGAGAATTCACTGTGCTGAATTCTGAAGGCTCATAGTGTTTGAAATTCCCATACAAATGCCAGTTCACTTGTAAATACTACTTCTTGTGTTTTGAAGTCTCAACCCATGCAGCTCTTGAGCAGTTTTTATAGAAAACAGTTGGAGAATAGGTCTTCCTCACAAGACTGAAATTCAAATGTGAAGGGTGGATATAAACTGTCATTTTAGAAATGAGTTTCAGGAATAGTGATCAGTCACAGTTCTTGAAAGCTAGTACTTGGCAAGAATGAAAATAGATTTGCATCAAGCAGTAGACAAAGTTTGGGCCACTTTAGTGCGTGAAGGGAAGTAATTTTCTGTCCCCAGAAAGCTCTAGAGGCCACCCTGGACTCCAAAAATCCACAGAAGTACAAACGAAGAAAAAGAAACCAGAAATGTCTAAACTTTCCCTTTCAGTTTTGGAAAAAAAAAAAAGGTATTTGGGGCCATTAACGGAGGAGGGAAAACATGCGACATTTTTTAATGGTGAGTCGTCATTCCTGAAAATTCAATTCATCTTTTTCTGCCAGGAAACAAAAAAGTACACAGGAAGCAACCATGGGAAGCATTTGAGTTCCACTGGGCTGCATTTTGCCCTCTTTTGTGGCAGAATCTTTGTGCTAATGAAAGAGCACCACTACATACAACCTGAAGGTGAGAGAAGCTCCTGCTGTGGCACTCTGATTTTCACTTTAGTTATGAGTTTCCCTCTTCCAGGCATGGCCTATCTATAATGTCTTTTTCTAGCCTTAGATGTCTCTAGGGCTCAGAGGTCCCTGCTAGATTGCCAAAGTTTGAGAGGAAACCATGGTTGCCCTTATGATTAGGTTGGATGAGGCAGCTATAGAGCACATGAATTGTTCCCCTCCACCCACCAATAGTCCCCCCCTCATCAGCACTTCCTGTCTCCCTGTCTCATTTTGCCAATCACTCCTCCTCTTTCTTCTCTCTCCCACCCCCCATTCACTAATTGGCCACTGGCAAACTCACTTGCTCCAATAATGTCAGCTCTTCCTCTTTCTCCTCCTCCTTTGATCCCCTTGCTTTATTTTGTGACTGACTATCCTTAGCACAGCTTTCTTGCCCACAAGATCACTTAGTCTGGCACCAATGCCTTTGCTGTAGTTTCCAGTTGCTTGGCTGCACTCTGGTACTCTAAGTGGCTCACATATTTTTACACAGAACTATTTATCCAATTAAAAACATGGCCACAGCTTATACCAACTGGTGCTTCTGTGGAGAACACTAAACAGCAATTGACATTGGTGTCAAATTGTAGAAAGAGCACCAGCACAAAGAGGTGAGGGGAGACTAGGTGCAGCTCACTGTGTGCAAATGTTAGAAGCAGTAGCAGGACCTTTGCTACCTCAAACGGCAGGAGAACTTAGATCTACCTTATAGGGAACATTCTACATATGCATGTTCAAATCCCACCTCTAACAGTAGATTGAATAGAATATTGTTGTGAGACAAGGTCAGCAGAACAGGAAAAGGACCCATTCCTGCTTCACCCAAATCAGCATTTAGAGAATCTAAGCCAGTCATTTTGGCACAGTAGTCACAGAAAATCTCAAAAGCTCCTCACTTTATCCACAGCAGCTATAAAATAAAGCAAATACCTAGCAATGTGCTGTTCTTTCATGACACCCAAGTCTGCTGCCTGAGAGAATAGCTTAGTCCATCTAATGGTAGAGCCATAATTTTTGTTACATGGAGCATAATTCTTACTCTCCAGTAGAGTCAAAGTTAAAATGGGTGAGATACCTGTAATAATATCTTCCAATCACTCCTTCTCTTAAAATAACTACAGGACAGGGAAGAACTTAATTGTGGCCATGGTACTGGGGGATATTTAAAAATAATAATTACCTCCATCTTATATTTTGTATTGTCCATAGCAGAAATACAGTGGCAGATCTGATTTGGATTAGGACAATTGTGGTGGTAACATGACCACCCACCATGATTGCTCTGATCCAGTTCAAAACTGCTACAGTTTGCATTTTGAGAACAGGGGACATCAAGAGATCCAGACACAGATTTTCCACATTCCATGTAATGTGGGACCTCAGAAAAGGCCACATCTAAACATGGTTCTGACATCATATTCATTTGTTGTACTCAGTCTGTGAATCAGCCAATAACAGTAACTCTCTGGGTGGCATTCAAGATACAATAACGTCAGTTTAAAATCATAGTTATGTAAAATGCAATTGCAATGCAGCAAAGCCACAAATACAATGACAAATTCCTTGAAAACAAAGAACAGGCAAGTAGGGCACCATCACTTTAAAAAAAAAAAGACTGTAGAATCTAAAAAGAGCCAAAATAGTTCTGAATCACAGCAGAATAAATATTTTCAAGTCCCTAATCCAAGGAAAATGCAAAGGTTTCTACCTTATTCAGAAATATATTAAATTGCTGCCAGTAGGCTTGTCTTCTGAGGGAGCATCTCCAACAGGCGCCATTACAGTAAAAGCCCTTTCTCTTTCTACCAGTGCTAGAGTTCACCTAATCCAGTTTGCCAAATCTGGCCAACTATGTATTATGTAAAATATGTTATCTTATTTGCATATAGTGCAACTTAAGCACATTAATTCCCTTCATGGATTGCTGCCTTGTCGTGGCGAAGGGGCTTGAGTAATTCAGAGAAGCTATGGGCTATGCCGTGCAGGGACACCCAAGATGGACAGGTGGAGAGTTCTGACTAAAAGCGATCCACCTGGAGCAGGAACTGGCAAGCCACTCCAGTATCTTTCCCAAGAAAACCCCATGAACAAAAACAAAAGGCTAAAAGATATGACGCTGGAAGATGAGCCCCTCAGGTCGTAAGGCGTCCAACATGCTACTGAGGAAGAGCGGAGGACAAGTACAATTAGCTCCAGAGCTAATGAAGTGGTTGGGCCAAAGCCGAAAGGACGCTCAGCTGCTGACACGGCTGGAAGTGAAAGGAAAGTCCGATGCTGCAAAGAAAAATACTGCATAGGAACCTGGAATGTAAGATCTATGAACCTTGGTAAGCTGGATGTGGTCAAACAGGAGATGGCAAGAATAAACATTGACATCCTGGGCGTCAGTGAACTAAAAAGGATGGGAATGGGCGAATTCAATTCAGACGATTATCATATCTACTATTGTGGGCAAGAATCCTGTACAAGAAATGGAGTAGCCCTCATAGTCAACAAAAGAGTGGGAAAAGCTGTACTGGGATACAATCTCAAAAATGATAGAATGATTTCAATACGAATCCAAGGCAGACCTTTCAACATCACAGTAATCCAAGTTTATGCACCAACCACCGATGCTGAAGAGGCTGAAATTGACCAATTCTATGAAGACTTACAACACCTTCTAGAACTGACACCAAAGAAAGATGTTCTTCTCATTATAGGGGGCTGGAATGCTAAAGTAGGGAGTCATGGCCACTGGTCCCATCACCTCCTGGCAAATAGAAGGGGAAGATATGGAGCCAGTGACAGATTTTACTTTCTTGGGCTCCATGATCACTGCAGATGGTGACAGCAGCCACAAAATTAAAAGACGCCTGCTTCTTGGGAGGAAAGCGATGACAAACCTAGAGAGCATCTTAAAAAGCAGAGACATCACCTTGCCGACAAAGGTCCGCATAGTCAAAGCTATGGTTTTTCCAGTAGCAATGTATGGAAGTGAGAGCTGGACCATAAAGAAGGCTGACCACCAAAGAATTGATGCTTTTGAATTGTGGTGCTGGAGGAGACTCTTGAGAGTCCCCTGGACTGCAAGGAGATCAAACCTATCCATTCTGAAGGAAATCAATCCTGAGTGCTCACTGGAAGGACAGATCCTGAAGCTGAGGCTCCAATATTTTGGCCATCTCATGAGAAGAGAAGACTCCCTGGAAAAGACCCTGATGTTGGGAAAGTGTGAAGGCAAGAGGAGAATGGGACGACAGTGGACGAGGTGGTTGGACAGTGTAATCGAAGCTACCAACATGAATTTGACCAAACTCCGGGAAGCAGTGGAAGACAGGAGGGCCTGGCGTGCTCTGGTCCATGGGGTCACGAAGAGTCGGACACGACTTAATGACTAAACAACAACGACAACAAAGCACATTGTTGCATTACCTTTCTATGAATGTATGTTTCATTCTTGGCATCATTTATAAAATAAATACTGATCTGAGAGAACCAGTACAGCCTAATGATGAGTGTTGGAGTTACAATAGGGAGACTGATGTTCAAATTAGAAATGGGCACGAATAAAAAAATGAAGTTCGTCAAGAATCACTGGTTTGTTGATTCAAGTGAGTTCCAAAGCAGAGAACCCAAACTTTCCTGAAGCAATGAACTTTTTCCCAGCTAAACAAACTTCCTGGTTCATTTCCCCCACCACCACAGTCTGCCCTCCACACTCTTCCCACAGCCACCGCTGCCTCCTTACCTTGTCCTGCCGCTGTCACCACCATCTAGAGAGAAGCTATCTCTGCATCTGTGCATGCGCCTGCCTCTCAGTTAAGAGACAGGTGCTTGCACACAGGGAGCTGGCCGGGAGCCCTCCAGCAGCAAAAATAATAATAATTTTTAAAAATAATAATATTTTTTTAAAAAAACATTTTTGCAGCCAGATGGCTTTTGAATGGCTGCCTGTGTGCCCATCTTTCAGCTGAGAGGCAGGCAGTTGTTCTGGGAGCCCATCAGCTGCAAAAAATAGAATTAAATTAAATTAAATTTAAAAAATTTGCAGCCGGCCGGCTCCCGGCTGGCTGGTTGTGTGCAGGTGTCCACCTCTCAGCTGAGAAGTGGGCGCTTGTGCACAGGGAGTCATCTGGGAGTCCACCAGCTGCAAAAAAAAAAAATTCTTCTGGCGGGCTCCTGGGGGCCATGCACACAGGCAGCTGGCCTGCAGGAGCTGGCTGCCTCTCAAGATGGTGGCAGCAGCAGAGGTAGCAGCAGGACAAGGTAGGGAGGCAACGGAGGGTAGTGGGAAGGGTGCGGGGACAGACTGTGGGGGCGGAGAGGCAGTCAGGCTTATTTTTTTACAAAAACAGCCATCAGGGTTTTAAAAAAACATCCTGAATGAACCAATGAAGTTATTTGTGGTTCATTTGGGGAAAAATCGTATATTTGTGGTTCATGGTTCATGGAGTTCCACAAACCACGAACCAAGACGAACCACTATTTTGGCAGTTCGTGCCCATCTCTGATTCAAGTACTAGTTTAGTCATGTGGGACAAGCTATGTGGATGCATAAAACATGCAAGTCCATACTACCTTCTCTCTTTAAGGTACCACGGCTCTGGATCAGGCCATTCCAGAGCATTGGAGAAATATACACTGAAAAAATACACCGAAATATATATATACAACTGTATATTAAATCACATCAAAGTTGATTTGGGATTACATTTTGTGCTGCTTGGCCTGTGTGCTAGTTATAGCTCTGCCTGCCTGGAATTGCCAAAGACTGAATCTGGACCCTTCTTCATGCAAGGGATGTTTCCTGTCATTGAGCTACAGCACCTTTCTGTCATGCTTCCATAAAACGACAAATGCAGGCTTTTTGTTTCTCTTAAAAAATAAAACTGCTACAGTTTTTCATACTTTTCTTTCTCAGCACCATTACATGGAAATCTTCCAGCTGCTGTTCAAGTTTGTAGGAAATATAGTGAGGTTTGCTGTTAAATCCATGTTATGGTAACAGGGTGGTCAGCTTCCCCTTTAACAGGCAACAAACCAAAATTACTTTTATTAAGTCACATTCCAACTACTGGAAATGAGGCTCAGTGGTGGCCTTCGAGAGCAGTACTGTACTGGAAGCCTAGACTGTTTCTTTCAAAGGAGCTGTTCTCTCTTCATGAGTAAGGAGGCTTAAAATGCTCTTCTGTTCCTTTTGGAAACCACAGCAAAATGCAACATTTCTCCCATTTGGTTCCCCATTTTTAAAATGAGAATAAGAGTGATGAACAGCATGTTTACAAGGACAAACAAAATGAAATGTAAAAGATTATTACCTGCCAGAGGAATGATAAATAAAAGGAAAAAGTGACAATATTGTAACTACAGAACCCTCTTTTTATAGGGCTGCCTTAACAAGGTATTGTTGGACATCATCTAGGACTGCAGCAATGCCTAATGCTGAAACCTGCTCTGTCTCATGTGAGCAGACTGGGCCTCCACAACAACCAGCAGCTGCTGGCAGGGAATCCTCTTGGACATACTATGGTAATAGGCTTTGTCAGTGTGATGGTATTTGCTTTGTTTGTTCTCTTTTGCTACCATAGTTGGAATTGCCAGCTCTCAGGACACCAGCTAAAGTTTCAGAGAACTGCCATACTTACTTCAATCTAAAAGGCAGGGCGACAAATGTGGCACTGAAGGAGAAGAATATGCGTTTTTGTGTATGAGGTGGCTTTAAAACCTGGGTGCGCATCTCCATCCATTCACACTTGTGTCAGAACTCAGTGTGAAGCAGCATGAGTTGCACACATATTCCTTTTGGAGATAGCGTAAGAAAATCACATTGTCCCTCTCCCTCTCTCTCTAAACTGTTGGCTTGGCAATCTTATACCATGCCATGCCATGCTATACCATTTGGGCAGAAGTTTTTGTGTGTAGCTGTAACACCAGAGAAGTGGAAACCCATTGCAAGGAAATGGCTAGACTGATGGAAAGAAGATGTCTAGCTTGGCATTAAGTAGTTGCTCATTGGCCTTTCGAAACACAATTGACAGCCAAAATCTAGTAGTGTAATTAACAGCTTTGGAAGACAAACAGTGTAACTCACAACATAAATTCTCATTGGCAATTAATGAGTTCCCGCTTGGATTTTCAGGCCCATGCCTGGTGCCAGCCAAAAACCTAAGCAGGGACTTGTTAATTACCTGTGGAAAAGCCACTGCCAGTCCGTGCTGTTTGCAAAAATGAAAGTGCAACTATGCAACAGGAATAAGATTATTTTTTTTAGAGCAGTGCCCTAAAGCCCATCAAATTTTTGTAGAGACAAGTCCATCTGCAAATAGAGGAATCTAGTTTGAACATGTGCTAAGAGAGGACCAGTGGGAATATTGTCCCCAGGACTCTAATTTGATTTGCTAAACCAACGGAAATTGTGAGTGGAATTTTACCCCGTTGTGGTCTGATAAGGTATAAAGGTCTCAGGCTATATCTAACTTGGCACCCCTGGAAGCAGCATGCAAAGAACAAACAGGGCCTCAGCATAAAACTCCCAGACTCTTTGTTTGTTGTGGGTTAAAGTTTATGTCATTTTGTATGCAGTTCTCAATCTGTGTTCCTTTCCAAATGTCTTTTGACTTTGCAAATGTGTTTTCTTTTAAGGCTTGTTCCATTGGAAGCCATGCATGCTACCTATGAACAACGCTGCAAGAATTTCAAACATGCTAATGCCCCTCTGCCGAGTCCCTGGATTATTTGCTTTTCAGTGGGGTTGTTGGCTTTGTTGGGGGAGAAGGGATCAGATCTGCTCCCACCCACCCACTCCAAACTGGCCTACAATGTGGCAGTACACTACCCTTTATGTATATATGTTGCATAATTATGAAGACGCGAATATTTATCACCTTTTCGGAGCACTAAGCAGAAAGAAATACAATACTATTACTTCCAGCTAGTGGCTTTCCCAAGATAATTAGATAACACACTGGACTGAAGCCTTGGTTAGCCCAATGCTTTTCAAGTTAAGTGATTGACATGCCTCTGTCTGGCCGCTCTATTAACTGTTTCATTTTGTTGCTATTTGCAGTTTGCTTGGCTAATACTTCGAACAAATACAGACTGTTTCTTTAGGCCCTTTTTTCTCTTTGACCTTCTCCTGCCCATTTTCTTTGAGTCACTTCAAACTGCCTTGAAAAGGCCCTGTTGAATGTGCACAGTCCATCAGAGTCCCAGGTTCATCCCCTTCCTTGCCCTGAATGCCCGACTTCAAAGATGGGCCGCATTCTTTAATTGCCCTTTGAATTAATATCAAAGGGTCACAATGCGAGTGCCAAAAGAGAAAGAAGCTTTAATGAAGCAAAGAGCTGCCATTCATTTGCAGATAAGCACGTTTTTATGCCTGAACAGTCAGCAGGACTAAATGCTTCTTCACCAAGAGGCAAGCAAGGCTGAAGCCAAAGGACTTTTCCTTAAGTGGTGATTAGTTCAAACAAACAAGAGTAAACTTAAAAAAAAAAAAAAGGAAGCAAGCAAACACAAACAACCCCAACAAGGGAAAATAAGTTAATATGGCAAGATGTGTTGAAAGCCCTCCTAACGACAGTGGCTTGAAGGGGCCAGTCTGTTAGTCTTTTGCAAAGAAGGGGTGGGGGAAGCAGAATTCATTCAACAGTATTATCGGGCTGCAGTTCCACTACCATTCTCCTGCCCCTGTTTGTTTATAGACTCAAGGAGCCTTGTCCATCCTTTGTTCATTGCAGCCAACTCATCAGCTAAAATGCTACACACTCAATCTGTGGGTTTACCGTGAAGTACCTGATATGGTACCTTCATAGAAGTTAAAAAGTTCTTTCAAAAAATTGGTTCATTGAAAAGGGATAGTTTTCATGTTCATTAAGCCCCTACTTTATTGTGAAAGAGAATATAAATCTCAGGCAAATTAATATATTTCAAGTTCTGATATTTGAAGGAGGGGAAAAATTAATAGTAAATTAATATTTACTGTACACGTCAAGTGGGACAACATTTCTATTTAGTTTTATTGGCTTCTTTGGTCTAAATCTAATTGTTAGTCCTAAATAGAATAGATCCATTAAATCTAAATTTACCAAGTCCAGGAACTCAATCATTCTACTTTACTAGAGATTAACACTGGATAATTTGCATACATCTGCTTCTGCAGTGCAAGACCCTGGGAATGTTCTCTTCTGTTCAAATCTGGTTATTTTGGTTTTTCTTTATATATATTCAAGTTATGCAAAATATTAAGAACTATTTCTTTTGCAATGCATTGCTCTATTTATTTGATTCTGTTATTTATCTTTATCTCTTGTTTCAAAAACGGGAAGCAAATACATGCAAATAAATGATATATTGCTTTAATATTTTGTACTGTTATGATTCCAAAGCACAAGCAAGCTAAACCCAGTTGGTGCTGTTTCACTGATGCTCCCATCAGCCCGCTCATATACATCACTGGGTAAGACAGGTTTACTAAGTGGTGCCTGCTGTAAAGAAAGGTAATTTTCAACTTCTCTCACAACCTCAAAATTCAAAGAAATTGATTGGCAGGAGACCTATAACATAAAAGGAAGTACTTCTTTGCAGAGTGCCTCATTCATTTCATGAAGTTCTATGCTGCAAGATGTGGTAGTGGCAGCCAAAAAAGAATTGATGGGTTTCAAAGGAGGTTGGATTCCTGAAGGTGAGAAGGTGACTGCTAGTTATAGAGACTGTTCGGATTCTCATAGTTCAGAAACAGCAGTATGCCTATAAGATCATCTCTCCCTCACAACTACCACCTGTTCCACCAGCACCTCCCAATCCTTGATGCTGTGAGTGACTACTCCAAGGGAGGACCAGAAGTCTTCAACTAGGAACCGAGCCTTCTCAGTGGTGGCTGCCTCTTTATGGAATTCACTACCAGTGGGGGCATGTCAGGGCCCCACCCTCCGAATGTTTAGAAGGCAAATAAAAGCATTGCTCTTCAGTCAGGCTTTTGAGAACCTTCTCCCTATTTAATTTAATTTAATTTAATCTAATCTAATTAAATAGGTAGTAGGGGTGAGTGTGCCTTTTTTGTTGTTGTTGTTGTTGCTTTATTTTATCTTATGTTCATTTTACATTGTAAGCCTTCCAGAGTAGTAGCTTGGCACTAGATGGGTAGGGGAGAAATTTAATTAATAAATATATAAATACTGTTTGCTAGACTAGAGAACTACAATGGGAAATAATTATTGCCTTCAAGTGCTGCCTCTGGGCTTCCCAGGGACATCTGGGTAACACTGCCAAAAGGCTAGGAGAATACTGGACCATAAGAATGACCCAGCAGGGCTCTTCTGACCATGTTTATATGTATTCAAGAACGTCCATGGATAGGACAATGGAAATAGCAAGCAAAGATACTAGTAGCTGAATCTGGCACCTGTAGATTGAAATCAGTCTACTGTAACTGGAAGAGTTTTAATCTGCTGAATTTGTAATATACATTTTTCATGATTATCTCATTATCATCAAGAAAATAATAAACTGGAATGGCTAGTGAGTTTGGAAAGTGTACATTAAGTTGTAATCTATATTGGCTGAAACCCTGCTAGTCAATGTAGTAAATTACACTAAAGTAAGCCCATTGAATCAGTGGGGATTTGGTGAGTAAACTTCTCCAGAAGTTCCATTGATTCAAGCAAGTCTACTCTAGCTGTGCAATACCTAGTAAAGGATTTTTAAAAATAACATTTTAAGACATTAGCGTTTGTTTGTTTGCTTGTTTGTTTATATGCCACCTTTTCCCTAAAGGATCCAAGGTGGCTTACAATATTAAAAAAAGCAAAGTTAAAAGCTAAATAATAAAGTACTACAGTATTTAAAAGCATTAAACAGATATATTTAAACTCATATTAAGAGCAATATTAAAAACACAAGTAGAACAGAATAAAAAATCCCTTTTTAAAAATCCCCTGGGTCAATGAGTCATTAGCAGAAACAAGTGGTAAGTTCTACAGTCAAAGGACTGAAGAGAAAAGTCTTTGTCTGCTTGTGGAAAGACAGCAAAGGTGGGGCCAGTCTGGTCTCCTGTGGGAGGGAGTTCCAAAGTCTGGGAGCTGCAACATAGGAGGCCCTCTCCCATATCCCCACCAAACACACCTGTGAGGGTGGTGAGACCAAGAGGACAGTGTCCTCAGATGATCTTAATACACAGGTAGGCTCATAAAGGGAAATAGTCTTTTAGCTAGCTTGGACCAAGCCATTTAGGGCTTTGCAGTAATAATGAAAAACATTTTCTTAATGCTTTTAATAAATTCTTGCTGCAAACTCTAATGCAGACATTGGCCCTGTGCTGTTTATGGATATAAGCAAAGAATTTCAACTTGGGGAGAAATCTCTAGCATCACTATTTTGTGCCGTATACATAGTTGTGTATACAACCTGTATGGAAAATGTGTTACATAGTTATAGAACAGCAGCCAAACTAAATAAATGGCCACACTTGGATAATTGTGCAGGTCTAAACCCAGCAAGCTACAATTATTTCATCCATGGAATATTGATAATCTTATATTGCTATTATATTATTTAGGAGGGTAACCTGCAACATTTGACCAAACTCCGGGAGGCAATGGAAGACAGGAGGGCCTGGTGTGCTTTGGTCCATGGGGTCACGAAGAGTCGGACACGACTTAACGACTAAACAACAAAAACCTGCAACAAACTATTGCAGTGTAGGGTTGTCCCTACTCAGGATTCCAGGACCCATATACTTTTTCTTAAGTTCTGGCCCCATTCATCCCAACAGCTAATCAGTATTCTGTGATCACTGAACATGCTCACACGTCTTCAGGGTTCTACCAACTTCTAACAATCTCACAGAACCACCAGATGGTACTGTTTTGATTATACACACAGCAGCATTCATCAGAAATAGAGAAAATTAGGCTTCACCATCCAGGTAGATGATCATTTGTAAAGAAACACAAGTGGGGGCAGACAGTATCTTGAGATAATTTGGATTTGGCAAGCACTTGTTGGCCTAGAGTTCTCCAAGCACTGTATTTTTGCACCTCTCTATCCCAAATACCAGAAGGGGTTTAGGAGTAGATGTCAGTTAAGGCTACTCTGTCTTTTTCTATCTCTGACCTCTGCTCTTTCCCACCTATCCCAGACTGATATTCTTATGAACTATTATTACCTTGCACATTTGGACTTCTTTTCTTCATTCTATAAGGAGCTGACTTCCTGTCTATCCTTCAACTAAGTCCCACCCCCAAACTGGCACACTTCTTTCTTTTAGTTAGAAACAGGATTTAACCTTATAGAGTCATAGAATCATAGAATAATGGAGCTGGAATGCCATTGAGTCCAACACCCTGCTCAATACAGCTATATAAATCAAAGTATATGTGAGAGATGGTTGCCTAAGGGCTTAACTACATGTTGTGATACTTGTGTTTTTATGTCTGGTTTGGCATGCTTGAAAGCAATTTAAACATCCCCAACTACATAATATACAGATAACTGCATATTTTTTTCATCTGGGAAGTGGGTTCTTTTAAACACCCATTTAGGTGTTATTTTAAATCAATTCTGGCCATGCTTTTTTAAAACACATTTTGGTATGTATGATCGCCTGTGTCAGAGTAAATAGTGTATGTTGGGGTCTGCAGGGTTTGCCAAAATGAGTGCCAAATACAATGGCACTTCAACTTCAGGATATTCCGCAGTCCATACTCTTCCCTTTTTTTATATGTTTCTGGTTGAATGGTTTTCAACTTCAGGATATTCCGCAGTCCATACTCTTCCCTTTTTTTATATGTTTCTGTTTTAGCACTGCATCAATCTAGCATTATGCCAGTTAAAAACTTGGATTAAACATTCAATATTTAAAAACATTTGAGGAGTTTGGAGACAGGCTGGTGCTGCTAATACTATCACCCCTGTAGCTGCAGTAAAACTCATGATTCTTATTCCATCAACCTCCTCAGGTGCACTGGCAAAGAGGGCTCTGAAGCTACCTCCTCTGCCATGGAATGTGTGTCTTGACAGGAACTTGCTCTGCTCTGCTCTCCTCCCTAGGTTGGTGCCACTTCCTGGAAACTCCCCTTTGCTGGAACACGGGGACTGTGCCCTCCTTCTCAGATCTGCAGTGTTCACGGTAGTTGGAGAAAGCAGGGTGGCTGGTCTTCAGAACGAGGAGGAACCTTCACCACCTACCCACCCTTCCCCTGGCCTGAGAGAAGCCTTCACCAAGTGCAAGGTTGGGAGCCACTCTCCCTCCCCATCTACATACAACACAGAGGCAAGATATGGGAGGTTGTAGGTGGTCTTCTTAGATCATGTTCCATGAGTATGTATACACCAACACAAAACCACATGTCATTATATTGATCTCTAAAAACTTGAATCAGCTCCCAATTAATTCAACAGTGTAGTCACTTTCTCATTATTCTTTTCTCAAAGCTACACATGCCCACTTCTTTTAATCTTTCTTCATAGAGCTTGGTTTTCAGTCCCCTGATCATCATTGCTGCCCTCTCTGAATCTGTTGCAGTTTGTCGGCATCCTTCGTAAAGTGTCATGTCTAGCACTGGACACAGTACTCAAGAGGAGGCCTAATCAATGCCAAATAGAGTGCATATAGTACTTCATGGGATTTGGAGACTAAAACAGCATTTACTTTTTTTTCAAGCAACATCACACTGTTGGTCATTCTCAGCTTGTTATCTACAACAGTTCCAAGATCCTTCTTGTTCAAAGTATTACTGAGCCAAGTATCCACATCTTCTCCTTGTGCATTTTATTTCTTTTTCATAGGTGTAGAACTTCCCACTTGTTCCTGCTAAATTTCATTCTGTTGTTTTCAGAACAGTGCTTGAGCCAATCAAGATCTTTTTGAATTTTGTTCCTTTCTTCTAAGGTATTAATTATTTTGCTCAATTTTGCGTCATCCACAAATGTGGCAAGCGTTCCCTGTATTCTCTCATTAAAGTTTTTAATAAAAATGTTGAAGAACATCTGCCCAGGGCTGAGCCTTGCGGTATCCCACTTATTACCTCTTCCCAGTTTGAGTGGGAACCATTGATAAGCATTCTCGAGTACGATTATGTATCCAAACTGCTATATTGGGTCTCTTTGAAAGTCTTGCAATTTGTTTTTCAAAAGTTTCATCTGTATATTCTTCTCGATTGGGCGACCATCAATGCATCTAGCTTACATCAAATGTGCCATTTCAGTCAGCTTAAAACTTAACATCTGATATTTAGATTAATTCTGATATTACAAGAACTTCCTTGTAAGATGAATGCACACTGTCCAGTAGTAGTTAGACACACCAGAAATGTTATTGTGCAGCACAGGAAATCAACATTCTACAAGACAATTCTAAAATAGGAGGAAATGAACAAAAAATTATAAGTTTGAAACTAGACTTCAGTTCAGCACCAAATGTACCACAGATGTAGCAGACAGTCTGCTATTGCTCTGTGCCAAATTTGGAGAAATTTGGGCAAAGGGCTTTTAAGATATGATAATTTTAAAATAAAACTGCCGCCCCCATGCAGAAACAAGCGACCTTAAATTTCCTCAGATTTCAAACAGAATATATTGGAAATACCAATCTTACTTGTCTTGAAAGAGAATGGTTGCCCCCATCCACTTTTTTTTAATTGGATCTGGGCTGCAGGGGCTGAAATACTGATCCTCAAAAAGGCCTTTCAAAGGAGAAAAAAACAAACTGAGGATGCGTGAAACAGGCTTACCAAAAAGAACATTCCAAAGTAGATACATTGTCCCAGCTTCATGAGCAGGGAAGGGAGATGTTGGAGGGAAATGAAAGGTCACAGAAACAGTCAAAGACAGGGGAGTCAACCCCTCCCCCAAAAAAAACTTGCTTTAAAGAAATTAATGGAGTGACAGTCCTCCAGAAAGCACATTTTGCCATGTATCTCCAGGGAATTAGCACTGATACGCATTTGATGAAAAGTAGAAGTGGAATCCAAGACAGTTTATTGATTTCATAAAACTGATAAATGACAACTGCCTTCTTAGCCATTACATCAACATATCTGCCATCTCCCTTGGCTACATGATTATCTCTCTCAGCCACAGTTTCTTCACCACTCCATTGGAAAAATGAACAAAATTCTCTCTCCTGGAAGGTTGTTTAGGACATACATGAAGTAAGGATTATGAAACAATTTGCATGCTCACTCTCTACTCTTGTGGGACTCAGAGCTAATTTAGATGTTGGGCCCCATGTGCAATCACTGACAAAGTCTCTTCTTTGTGACAATGATCTAAATGGGAAAGGGTTTGGGTTACCTAGTGATGTGCAACGTACTGTATACAGTATATCACAGAAGTGAGTACACCCCCTCACATTTCATAAATATTTTAGTATATCTTTTCATGTGACAACACTGAAGAAATGACACTTGGCTACAATGTAAAGCCTGTATGCGGCTTTCTTGTGCATCATCTTTAGAAGAGGCTTCCTTCTGGGACGACAGCCCTGGACACCAATCTGATGCAGTGTGCAGCGTATGGTCTGAGCACTGACAGGCTGACCCCCCACCCCTTCAACCTCTGCAGCAACGCTGGCAGCACTCATACGTCTATTTCCCAAAGCCAGCCTCTGGATATGACGCTGAGCATGGGCACTCAACTTCTTTGGTCGACCATGGTGAGGCCTATTCTGAGTGGAACCTGTCCTGTTAAACCGCTGTATGGTCTTGGCTCCCGTGCTGCAGCTCAGTTTCAGGGTTTTGGCAACCTTCTTATAGCCTAGGCCATCTTTATGTAGAGCAAGAATTCGTTTTTTCAGATCCTCAGATAGTTCATTACCATGAGGTGCCATGTGGAACTTCCAGTGACCAGTCTGAGAGAGTGAGAGCGATAACATCTGTGACTTGGGCGACTTGGGCCGAATTTGGACATTGTAACTTAGGGGTGTACTCACTGTTCTTTCCAGCGGTTTAGACATTAATGGCTGTGTGTTGCGTTATTTTTGGGGGACAGCATATTTACACTGTTATACAAGCTGTATACTCACTGCTTTACATTGTAGCCAAGTGTCATTTCTTCAGTGTTGTCACATGAAAAGATATACTAAAATATTTACGAAATGTGAGGGGGTGTACTCACTTCTGTGATATACTGTATATACCAGTGTCAGTGTGAGGGATAAGTCCTTAACAGCATAAGTGCTTTGCATGAATGCATGAGCAGCACTCAGCACTCAGTGTGGGTTCTATACTACCCACATGGCTTGCCACACTTTGACATTCCTCACATGTAAAGCAGACCTTATTTGTCCAACAGTGCTGCCTCACATGGTCACGTTGACACCAAAAAGAAATTGGTGGAAATGTATTGCATGTTGAACTCGGAAGTGAAACTTCATATTGAGGATACTCACATGTTAGAATGGAAATATCCATATGAAGAAACATGAGTTAATCTCCATTCTTTTCTTTCTTTTTCATATGGTCCTGAGATGTGTGAGCAGTAGAAAGATAGTGGTCCACTTGTGGAACAACTTCTCCTACAATTTCAAAATTTTGCCTATATAAGTGTAAAGCAAAGAATGGGGAGGAAAAGACAGAAGCTTTCCTCCCTCTTTCACTTCACCCAGAGCTTGCATAATAACTCTCCGAATCCCTGAGCCCACATGACCGAACAGCCATGCTGACTTAAGGGAACTAGGAGTTGTAGTCGTAAAAACAAACAAACAAAGTTTTCAGACTCTGACACAAGTTTGCTATACTCACTTGCTCTAAGCCATTTTATCTCAGCTCACATATCAGGACTGGGACAGAGTGGCCTGATGTAGCCAAACATGGCAATGAAATGTAGGAGAGATGTAGGTTTTGCTACCTTTCTGTCATGTGGTCATTTTCATTTAAAATATATAAACACATACATAGACACCCACCAACAAATTGTCAATACCCATCTCAGTGCTACATTTAGCACATAAGTTAAAATTAATTCACATTAAAAAACACACACAAGGATTTTTAGATCTCCATGAAAAATCCCATTCCTACAAAGGACTATGACATGTGGTGGGGTGGGTGGAGCTACATAGTGCCATCAGTTTTGAGGATGTCGTAGATTTAATAGTCAAAGTGAAAAGGAGGGGGATCATTTTACCTGTGCCTGCAGGCATCCTTGTGGCAATGTTGCAAAGGCCAGCAAGCAATTCTTCTGCCCAAGAGATTTCATCCTTCCAGCAAGTAAAAATATGGAGGGTGAAGAAAAAGATTGACCCTAGAGCACTAATTTTGATCCAGTCACTCAAAGTCCATATAGTAACACAGGTATTCATTTGCTGTCTGTCACACACTCAGTCTTGGTAGTGTAAATTTTAATAAACTAAGCTTGCTAAGAAAGAAAAGAAGAATGCAAGAATGTTCTAGAATGCAAATCCTAGCTAGCACTATGGCTCCTCTGCAACCCTCCTGCAAAGTGTGAGATTGCTCCCTGTATTTTGGTTCTTTGTGGGAAGAGACTAATTCTGTAAAGCAGTATAAAGCTTTGCTTCCTATTCATGACTTTTCCATATTCCTCATACAGTTTTCCATCACTACAGAATGTGTGTTTGATAAGGAAATGTTCAAAAGTGCCAATTTTCTAATAGCATGAGTCTGACTAAGTTGTCAACTAACAGTTAACAAAATATATTTAGAAATGTATGTTTTGAGAGAAAAATATTACTTTAAAGATATACTGTATATACTCGAGTATAAGCCTAGTTTTTCAGCACAATTTTTTTGCTGAAAAAGCACACACACACCCCTCGGCTTATACTCGAGTCAGTGTCAAAATTACATGTTCTCCCCTGCAGTGCGGGTGTTCTCCGGACTCCCCCACTCATCTACGGGCGCCTGCAGCCTCTGTGGGTGGTCCGATGACCCGGGTTAAGTACACTGCATTTCCGCTTCCAAGACACTCCCATCCTCCTCCTTCTGCATATTCTATGTACCCACCTTCCTCCTCCCACCTTCCTCCTCCATCCTCCATCTCCCTCCATCTTGTTACACAGCAGTAGAGCAGTAGATAATATATACTTAGTAATATATTGTTATGATTTTAAATTGTTATATGATATGTTGTTAGCCGCCCAGAGTAGTCTATATGACTAGATGGGTGGGCTATAAATGTAATAAATAAAAAAATATAAATAAATAAATAAATAGATAAGCACAGCATCCGGTATGAGTCCTCCCTCCGCAGGCAGTGAAGTGTGTCTCGCAGCTCAGAAGGGCAGTATCTTCAAAAACATTTAACCTACTGATGCCTCAATTAATTCAATTTTATTGGTATCTATTTTTATTTTTGAAATTTACCAGTAGCTGCTGCATTTTCAACCCTCGGCTTATACTTGAGTCAATAGGTTTTCCCAGTTTTTTGTGGTAAAATTGGGTGTCTCGGCTTATATTCGTGTCGGCTTATACTCAAGTATATATGGTATTTAACTTAGACAGCAAGACAGCAAAGCTGTTCACTTGGTATGAATAAGTAAATGAGAAATACCTTTCTAACCTAATAGCCAAAATCCTTCTGCATAGTCATGCTGATATAACACTAGAAATGTAACTTTTGGAATTAAGAAATCATTGTAGACATTAAATACAGCAGATTATGTCCATTAGAATTTCTTAGGTAAAGGTAAAGGTTCCCCTTGACATTTAGTCCAGTCGTGTCCGACTCTAGGGGGCGGTGCTCATCCCCATTTCCAAGCCATAGAGCCAGCGTTTGTCCGTAGACAGTTTCCGTGGTCATGTGG